>OZ034968.1:70713398-71108398 GCA_964030785.1 Siderastrea siderea | reverse complement strand
TGCCGGCACTCTCTTTTTTATCCGATGTGATTTCACACATGTTCAACAACGCGACTTTTGAGGAAATATAGGCCAGACACGGGGTAGCAGTGCCGCAGCAATTCAGTTCTCTTTTAGGAATCGGGCAAATTTCATTCACGATTTCTTTGTTACCAATGCGTCTTCGATCCTGTTCCACTTAGCACCTTGTCGCTTTTTTCGTGTGCTTTCGCCTTCTCGTCCAATTAAATTTGCTGGAGACCAAAGGAAGTGTACCGTCGCGCTGAAAATCAGTGTCACTGTTGCGGCATTTCTCATTTTCAAAGGCCTGATCTAATTTGTCAAACGCCAGCAAGCGACCCTGCCAGTCCGCCGTCGACGAGATTTCCATGCTCGAAAAATCGAGCAGTCAGAAACGTCGATAGTTCAACTTCAGGCCCATGCTTGGGAGAGGTGCTAGCCTCCCACGCAGTCGTTTTAAGGCGACTCGTATTTCACTCCTCCCCAGGAGGAGAGAGGTGCTTGTTCATTCTTGTGGACAGTTGGTGTCACAGCGGATTCGAACCACCTCCGCGGATTTGGACCCTCCCGGTCCATATCCGCTTGCAGACATGGACCCCCTCTCGCGGATTTGGACCCCCTTCAATAAGGCAATAATTTCCTTCTGAAACGGCAAGTTTTCTGATTAAGGTCTTCTGTCTCCCGGAACGTTTTTTAGAATAAGGAATATACATCTTATTTTGGGTTTCAAGCGCGGCAGCTTTACAATAAGTTAGTTTTTTCGCTTCTACATATAACACAGTAATCTTTTGCTTACAATTACCGTGTTCTAAAACCCAAGAGAGATAGTTTGCTGGCAAGGCTGAAGAGCGAGAGTCGTTTCGGTGGTTTATATACAAATAGCCAGATTTTCTGTTGAAGTTATTTGGTAGCAAAAGTTTTACAGGGGGGTCCAAATCCGCGAAGGGGGTACAAATCCGCCAGCAAAAGTGGACCCACGGGGGCCCATATTCGCTAGCGGATTTGAACCGGGGGGTCCATATTCGCTAGCGGGTTTGGACCGGGGGGTCCATTTTCGCTAGCGGATTTGGACCGGGGGGTTCAATTCTGAGGGGGTCCAAATCCACTAGAACACCGGCTAAAAATCAGCCTTGAGAAAAAAAGCCGTCAAATTCAGGCTGAAAGCTCTGATTTTCTTTAGCTCTGATTTTATAATTACAAGTTTAAGCGACCCCAATAAGCAGTTACGCCTGCTTCGGAGGATGTCAGAGTTTTGAGCAAAATATTTACAAGCACTTATTAACTGTAAGCATTTCGCTATAATTACAAGGCTGAATGTTTGACTCTGAGGTTCGTCACTCGAACTTCCCGGAATTAAAATCGAGCACGTCATCGGGACGTGAACAAATGCTTCGAAACGACTTTCCCTCGCCCCGACAATCTGCCCCTGGGTCTCCAAGGATGAAAGAGACGCAACCTTGGGCCCGAAAGAGAACCGCGCTAACACAAGCTATTGAATCCACCCCACGAGCAAAGAAAGGGTTACATGAGGCCCGTAGTGGCACTTCTGAGGAATTAAGATAAAATAGTTTCAACACAAAGGGGACAGAAGTCTATTAAAAGCAACAGCATTTAATTTACTCTGATGGTACAACAATTTGCAAATAAAACCGGCTCTATTTGTTCTCTTGTAGCCATTCCCAGAGTTTTGTAACAGTCTGAAAAGAAAAGATAGAAATTATAATCATTTAATTGGTGATTACCCCATGTCGGTCTTTTCAGGGACAAAACTGAAAACAAGGAACAATCATATCAAAAGCCACCTCGTTAAATGTATTATTTAAAAGAATAACAATACAAAAAAGTAATGTTCATCTGAATGGTGACATTAAGCATTTCATCCACACTCAAAAGTTAGAACAATCTTGTATAATAAACAGCACTAAAGCTGTAGCTTTTACTTGAGTGATCCCACTTTACGGTTTCATTCACATTTTTGTTCCATAAAGTCTGTTTATTGTCTTGATGTCGTTGGTTGACACACCTTGTACAGTGTATCTGTAAACAACACCACAGGAAAGTACTACACAGTAGCTTATAATTTTAAAAATGTTCACAGAACTACCTTGGTACACAATTCGAGCTTTGACTCGAACTGACCAAAACAGAAACAAGCAGGAGTCGAACCTTTACAACGCAGATTTGAATGAAGCCCTCAGAGGCCAGCTGCGCCACAAGCACCAAGACTACTGTTGTGCCTTTTCAGCAAGTTGCTGACACAGTGTGCTAAGTTTTTTCAACGTAAAAGCAGTGTCCGGGGTATGTACATACAACTACCTACGTACAGGGTCCATGTGTACGGCATGACTACATGTATTCAAAGCACTTCCACATAGATCTTTACCCATTTCATGAGTGTAGTGCCCTGCTAGCACAGGCCTTCAGTCTACACACGAGCTCCAAAAAAACAAAGGGTGCTTTTAACACTCAATTAGCACACAAAGGTAATTCTACTCACTGTTTCGTCTGAAATCTTGAACGAACTCCTCATGTAGTTCTTGAACTTGTCCATTTTCTTTGGAAGCGTTGGTGTCTGCAAACAGAAGGGAACATCACATCACCAGCTGACAATAAAACTGTTTAACAATGACTTACATTTGTAACAAATTTGCGTTTCTCAAAACGTTATTTGAATCCATCCAGTGAGGAAATATAACCCAACAGGGATGATCTCTGAGCATTGACAGTTTTACAAAGCGAGAAAAATGTATTTAGTTTTTCACAAAACTGAGACTGCCAAGAAAACTCTGAGCCCTGGACAGGAGAAGAATCCATGATTTTATGCACAAAAGTTGGATTTTTTACCACTGAGTCGTAGATTTGTGGCGAGCTCTAGAGGCTACAGTTTTGCTACATGGGGGTTTCAGTTTGGAATGAGAGTACTTTGAATGACTTTTTACTGAGCTATCAGAGACAGTTATCCAAATTCCAACATTGATAAAATCCATGCAAGTTGTTCTCCTATTTAGAAATACATTGTACATGTACTTTATTTTAGAAAACAACGACATACTATAAACAGGATGAATAGAATACATTTGTACATTGTAACTCTGCCATAACATGTCCAAATTGCACTATCTGTACATCTCCTCCTCCAGAGCTTGTCTAGTACTTCGATACTTCAACTACATGTAGGTGTTTGAAATGCATCAATTATCAAAATATAAATAAATCAAATTCTCAAGTGCAATAGAATAACTCTGCCTTTCTTAAAACAAACATGAGAGTTGCATGCACAAACCTTTTTTAACTTTTCTTTGATTTTTTCCATGTCCAGCTGCAGTGAAAAAAAAGAAGAGTTGTTTATTAACTGACCTGACCTGCAAAATCAGTTTACACTGTAGCTATGAAAAGCACTCTACATGCACAATACGTGTATACACATACTTGATTCCAATTTACAATTTGCAGGAAAAATAACTTAAAATTAAAAAAAAGCAATAATTTTGAAGCTTCATTCATTTAAGAAATCCTATTAAAATTACCCTCAGGCCACAAGTGACCAACATGACCAGAACATGTTGTATGAAACAATTACATGAAGGAAATCAAAGTCTGAAAGTTACTTCTAACCCCTCCAAAACCCACCAAAGTGGACAGGACACAAGTCCTCTGCAAGGTTATAATGTACCCTTGCCATTTTAGTCAACAGGTTTCCTTATGCCACTGTTTACCAGGTTTCGATTTGTTCACTATGAGGAACAAAGTTACTTGTCTGAGGAAACGATGGAATGGCAAATGTCAGAGTGTAACTACAGCACGATTTGATAACTGAATGGAGTTAACTGAGGTGTCTCCACAAATTCCTCTCGCTTCTGACAGATTTCCTAGTGTAGGAAATTGGTAACTTCATATTGAACATAATTATTTTTTTACTGAACAAAGAAGCAAAAGAATCTTTCAAATGTTGTCTTACTGGTTCAGGGGTTTTTGATGCAGCCTTCTTGGAATCGTCTTTTTTTCCACTGGTTTTGGGTGTACTTGGCTCCTGGAGAAACAAAATAAATCAAACAGCAATGAAAACATCTTATAAATGGGATTTAGTCAAGGTTTTTTAAAGGGCAAGGCAAACTACATACATAAAAAAAATGCTTGCAGATGAAATTTTTTTTGTCTTCAGTCCTTGAATAGTGTAGTCATGGTTCGGGAATTTGGGGTAGCCCTCTCTATGGTTTTAGTGTGGGTCACGTGATCAACCAAAGGATGTATTTGTCACTTGTCCCAATTTATCCCTGGTACCAAGGTTATTCCCTCCTTCTCCCTATGCCCTGTTGACACTGATTTTTCACACCTTCTGGGCACTGCAGTGTTGCAATTCAGTCACTGCCCAAATCTTTACTGGGCCAAACTACTTACCAACGATTTTAGAGAACATTTAACACATGTGCTTGAATAAAAGCAGCCATACAGTGTGCTCCTATCTCCATTTGTGTTCACTCTTCGCCCAGAAAACATAATGCGAGCAATACAGGGTGAGAAAAATGTAAAGGTTAAGGGGGGAAAGGTGTAGATATAAAATACATTGTAATGTTTGCGGAAAGAGACCTACATGTAAACTGGCTAGGAACTTGCTGATAAACTAGTCACAAACCTGTTTAACTGTAGCCTTGTTGGGCTTTCCCTTTTCTTCTGCCGACTTCTTACCAGGCTTGGCAACTCCCTTGAAAGATACCAAAATGTAAATTTTACATGTACACAAGAAAGAATGATGACTAGTAGTAATCAAAGATATTAATGGAATGCGTTCGACTGGTTGTATTATATCAGACAGCCAACACTTCCGGTTCCCAAGTTGTCACCAAGGTGATGAAAGCTTTGAGCCCTTTACTTTCCCCAAAGTGAAAGCATGGCTCTGAGCTCGGGTTTACATATTGTTTTGACTGAGAATTGCTGTGAAAAGATTTGACTGTGGTGAACAAATATTCTGCTGACGACAAATGTCCTGGAATATGTGCTGACAATGTGTTTCAGTCAGTGGAACAGTGAGTGCCCAACCCAGCTATTATCACTTGGTTAGCCAGCACAAAAGCTCCAAAACATGTAACAAAGGGCCTGAAACTAAATTTCCAGAAATCTTTGATTACCTATTTACAAGAGCAAATTCACATGACAAATTTTCTATTATGAATGAAACAGACGTGCCAGTTTAATAATCAAAGACATTTGTAACAAAACAAATTGACAAATTTTCTCATCTACACGAGCAAAAAAAAAAGGTTTGCCACAGAAAAATAAATTTGCTGGCCAGTGTGCATGGGGCTTTGCAAATTGGGCTCTACAACGTCACAGGCAGGCATCTCAACATACAAAATAACTGGCATCCTCAATATGCAAAATAACTGGCATCAATTCAACTATAAACCCTTTGGTGGTTTGAGCATGCCTTTACATCAATGAATTTGCCAGTGGTATGTTTTTAAAATGACCATCAAGGTTTGCAGATGAACAAGAAAATTTCAAGCACTACATAACAATGATTAATTAGTATCAAGCAGCATTTTGATGTCTCTGCTGATTCACTCGCTTAAAATTCCTCGTGTAAAAAATAACAGAGGCTAGGTTGTTGCATTTCTCGACAAATGTCTTAACAGAAGTGCTCACTTTCATCCTGCATTTAAACTAATATTATTTTAGCCTTCCTATCAGTCTTTATTGTCATGACTTGTAACAACAACATAACCAGTTTCTCGCTCTGAAAGTCAGCAGAAATCACTCTTAAAATTCTTTAAAGTCGGCGGCCACAAGGAATAGCAAAATCTCTGTACCAAGAATCGATGTTTTCTCGAGCGCTGAACATCCTACCTCCGCCGCTTGTCTTTATAAGTGGGCTTCAAACTGTGTTTTGTCAACAAACTTGAAAGTTTTCCCGGATAAGTCTTGTGAAAGCCTTTGTTTGTGCTCCTAGCTCGGGAGAAATCAAGAGTCCGTACGAATAATCGATGTTTTCTCAACCGCTTTACATCCTAGGTACGCCACTTGAATGTGTTTATAAGTGGACTTGAAACTGTGCCATGTCGACAAACTCGAAAACTTTTCTTAAAATACTCGAAGAAAATAACAAATTTGCTCTTGAAACCACCATCAATATCAATATTCGCCTGCTCTGGTGACAGTGCGTTTACATGCTAAATTGACCGTTTGGGGCCTGGGCATAATGAAAGCGAGGCCAAGTCCATACCAGTTTCCGGCCGAGCGTAGGCCCCTGCGAAAATCTTTGGGGGGGGGGGGCTAATTTGGCATCCACTACAGAGAAAATCTCAAATTTTTCTGCCTTGTAAAACACAGGACACCCAACACAAGATTAGGAATGCGTTCTCCTTCGTCAAAAGGAAAAATTAAAAGTACATGTAAAAAGTTTACATGGCCTCAGTGCATTACAGTAAGTCCAAAAAAGGCATATTGAAGGGGTGCAATGAGGAAAGCCCTTAGTAGCATACTAAGGGCTAGTAGGAAGCATAAAAATCATCCTTCCCAGCATTTTGTATACTCAGAATTGGTTATGTCGTTTCCTGAGGAACACTAGTGACAATTTAAGCAGCAACATCCTCATAAATGGTTTATTTCAAGTCAGTGAAGTATGATCGTCCGGGTGAGCGTAGTCCTGAGAAGGACTGTGGTGATATTGACTGACGTTTAACAACCTGAGTGGAAGTCATCATCAGAGTCAACAGTGAGCTATAATCCGAGACCCAACTACTGAAAAATCAAATAATTTCTCAATAAGGAAATCTATCCAGAAGCTATGTACTTACGGCATTTTTTGAATTGAAACTGAAAAAAAAAGTTTGCACATTCCTCCCCACCTTACACACAGATGCCACACAGGATGTACATACATACTTACATTTGTTATTGGCTTCTTCTGTTCTGGTTTCCCTCCCTGTTATCATATAAGAAGGGTGTAATTACTTTTGATGGTACAGTGAATTGGTACAAAACCAAGATGAGCAAAGCAAGACCAAATGTCAGTGGTTTCATCTACATGTTAGCATGACCATATATGAAAGGGAAGTGACTGAATTAAACATTGTGTTGTTTTGTCTGGCCTTGTACAAGTTTTCCACTTTACTTTCACAAAGTGCATCTCTTTAAGGGTAAAGGAACAGCTACAGTACAACTCAGAGATAAGCATTGATAACAAAGCACTTAAAGTGCGCTTGTTTGAAATGGTTAACACAAAAAACGTGCATGTGTTTCTCCTGTGTGTTCAACACTCTATCTAAGCTCTACTGTACTCAATTTTGCAGACACCAACAAAAATATCCCCTTGAAAACAAACTTGAAAACACCTCCCCCCTCCCCCCCCCCAAGAAAAGAAGTCACTGTGCACAGCTAGGGAGGGTAACATCTACCCCTACCCCCGTGCTTACCAAAGGGCATGGATTGAGGATTAAACCAACCTTTTTCTTTCCTGCGAGGCTAGTGGTAATTTCGTCTTCCTCGCTTTCATCCTCTTCATCCTCATCTTCCTCTTCACTTTCATCTTCCTCACTTTCATCTTCATCTTCTTCATCTGACTCGTCCTCTTCCTCATCACTTGCCTCTTCATCACTTTCTTCATCCACCTCATTCTCTTTCTTGACTTCTTTTTTTACTTTTGTATCCTTGTCTCCTGGTTTACCCTGCTGAAATATACAGAAACAATTTCAAATATGTTTCCAGCGATAGCTGTAGCGCTCAGAGCAGGACTTGAACCGGGAACCTGCACAGTTCAAGACTGGCACCCTAACCCCTCAGCCACGTTGCCTCTCACCAAAAGAGTGCGAAACTACACAATAATTGAAGGGCCCGGTGGAAAAAGGGCGTAAGTGATGATTGCAGGTTGAAAATCTTAATTGCTGCTATTTGGCTGAACGTTGGCACACTGTAAGGAACATTGTTGTGCAGTTATTTCTTGACTTGAGAGCTTCAATTTGAAGAATTAGCGTATTACTTTTGCTTAAAACTGACACAAAGAAAACAACAGGACCACAGATTCTAGGTTGAATTCCTTTGTTTTAGTTCAGGCAGAGAACAAAAGAAATCTTTCACGCATCACTTGAGCAAGTTCAGTTCAACCAAACTTTTCACGGAAAAGTAATACGCTAATTCTTCAAATTTTAGATCTCAGGTCAAGAAATAAGTGTGCAACAGCGTTCCTCACATGAAAACCAGCCTGTGTGCCAGTGTTCAGCTAAATAGGAGCAATTTCGATTTTAACCTCAAATCATCACTTACGCCCTTTTTCCACGGGGCCCTTCAGTTAATCACGAATACAATTTGGGTGCATTGCGTTGGAACACTAGACGAAAGGTCGAGATTTATCGCGGCTCGAAATGGCGAGTCGATCGCTGGTTCAATCCGCTCCCTCTCCCTCTTCCAATGTTGCATTTGAATTTTGGCCAGCACAGTCCGACCGACTGAAATGCAACATTGGGGGAGGGAAGAGGGCACTAGTGTTCCAACTTATGTGACTTCGGGTTGTATTTGCTATAGAGAAACAAAGACTCTATGAAGTTGTTATAATTAATGTGGCCGTTGAAGCGTTTTGCTGTAAAATGTGACCAGTTTTTCCGTACTATCCTTTACCTTATTTTGCACTCGATATGGGAAAGCGAACGTATGAATGTCTATTTGGGAAGAAATATATTTTTGGTTCAAGAAAGAAATTGCTGTTTTTAAATTGTTGTCCGCTTTAGATAACATGGAACCTTAAATTTCTTATTTCTTTTGTTCGGACATGACGTGCAAGACGTGGTGTAACGTAGGATATAAATTCCCATTACGCCATTTGAGCAACTGACGAGTGCGAAATGTTATAAAGTAAACTGGCACATAATTTCCAGAAAAGTGGAAAAGTCGAGGTGTTGTAGTGAGATGGTTGATTTCGCGACCATAACTACTGAAAGGGTTCGTAGCGTTTATTTGATTACCTACAGTCAAGCAAATCTAGAGCTTGTGCCCACTTGGGACGAATTTGCACGAATCGTCTTAGATAGTTTTGCTAATTCTGATCCATGTACGCGTTCTGAGATCTTGCACTGGGTATGTAGCCAGGAGCAACATTCAAGTGGGGGAGTTCACTATCACATGGCAGTGAAGTTAACCTCACTGCGACGGTGGGTGAAGGTACGGAATTATTTGCAAGAATAGCATGGCGTCAAGTTCAATTTCAGTAACAAACACTGTAATTATTATTCGGCATGGAACTACACAGTCAAAGAAGATAGTTGTTATTTGAAATCGGCCAATCACCCTGATTTAGAAGACCCACACACGACTGGCATGAGTTCTACGCGTGTGAGACCTTACGAAGGGAGCGATCATTCCTCTAAGCGCAAAAAGGCCCGTAGAGGCGTATCCATCTACGATGTGTCGCAGATAGCAGTTGGAAAAGGCATTAAAACTCGTTTGGAACTTGTTTTTCTAGCGAAAGAACAGCAGAATGAGGGAAAGTGCGAGTTGGCACAGTTCATTGCTAACAGAGGAAGCAAGGCAGTGGATGAAGCCCTTTCTGTAGGCTGGGAATTTGAAGAGGCAGGGAAAAACCTGCAAAGAACTCGGTTGTCTCGAATCGAGATTCTGTATAGTCAGTTGGCAGGGGAGTGCATTGTAGGTTGTCAGGGGCAATGGCTGCTAATGGCGAAGGAAATCCTTGAGCAAAACAATATCAGGCACCTTGATTTTGCTGAAGCCGTGCGGACCCTGCTACAAAAGGGCCGCGGAAAATACCGCAACCTGTACATCAAAGGCCCCTGTAACTGCGGTAAAACATTTCTGTTGAACCCATTAAATATAGCGTTTAAAACTTTCTGTAACCCAGCATCTACAACTTTTGCTTGGGTTGGTGCTCAGGAAGCCGAGGTGATCTTTTTAAACGACTTCAGGTGGTCACCCCATATCATTCCCTGGCACGATTTCCTTATGCTACTGGAGGAAGGCCAGGAAGTGCATCTGCCTGCGCCCAAAACGCATTATAAACAAGATCTTTCTTTTAAAGGCGATACACCGATCTTTTGCACGAGCAAGGATGAACTGTCATTTGTCAGGGGTGGAGTTGTAGATGACCGCGAAACGGACATGATGAGGGCTCGATGGCGTTTGTTTTCTCTACAGTTCCAGATTCCAGAACATGAACAACGCAACATATCATCGTGCGGTCATTGTTTCAGTCAGCTGATTTTTCCTCAGGGTGAATAATTCAATTACGCGCTGTCAATAGTAAACTCATGACACTGACACGCGACCTCACGCATGCAACGACTTACCGTGCGAATTACATTATATATTTTGGCTACTATATCATTGCAAAGGACGTTGTTCCAGTCTTATGTCCACTTTCATTGGAGGCCATAAGGGAAGGAAACTGTATAGTCTAAATGCGGACAGTTTGGGCAATGTTTTCTCTGTTTTCGCTACGGTTTACCATGGTAAATCGTTTGTTTAAAAAAAACAATAGGTTAACTATTTACTAGTAACGATTTACCATGGTAAATCGCTAAGATTTTTGGCGGGAATTGTTTTTTCGCAACATAATAGTAGCCTAAAGGCTTATTTTCGTTTCACCTTTTCGCAGGTGTCCTTGTTTTAAGAAAACACAACCTCAAACAAAGACATTACAGATATCTTGATAAATTTTGCGCTTTACCGTTTACCATTCCTTTCTCATTACCGTTGTGTGAATAATTAACATGGGATGCAAATCATGCCCCAAGGCATCCGGTATTTTACAGCCCTGACCTGACGACAGTGAAACATTGCTGTTTTCGAAAAACAAAATTGCTGATTGCCAATTTAAAATACTCCTATTTCTTTGTTGTTTAGTTTCCGTTGTAGTCTGATATATGTCGTTTTGGTGTGAGGGACTAAAGTAGACGGAAATGTCAACAGAGATGGAGCACGAAAACTGTTACCTCCTCAATCATGTAAATCAGTGCAGTAACATATGAGTCTTACTTAGCTTAAGCGAACAAGTTATTGACTTATCAAATTTTGCACAGTAATGTACTTTTCTAATATTTGATAATAGCGCCCTTTTTTTCGGATGACCACGTCAATCCGTTTAGGCATGGTGCTTATTAAAGTGTTCACTGTTTCTACAGGTATTGAGTACAATGTATTTATCACACGAGTTTGAAACTCAACAGGGCATACGTGCGAATAACATCAGCTAAAAACGGGACGATAGCATATGTACTTAACAAGGCGTGATCTGTACTATCTGTTGTTATCAGTTGAAGGGCCCGGTGGAAAAAGGGCATAAGTGATGATTGCAGGTTGAAAATCTTAATTGCTGCTATTTAGCTGAACGTTGGCACACAGGCTGGTTTTCCTGTAAGGAACCTTGTTGTGCAGTTATTTCTTGACCTGAGAGCTTCAATTTGAAGAATTAGTGTATTACTTTTGCTTAAAACTGACACAAAGAAAACAACAGGACCACGGATTCTAGGTTGAATTCCTTTGCTAGTTCAGGCAGAGAACAAAAGAAATCTTTCACGCATCACTTGAGCGAGTTCAGTTCAATAAAACTTTTCACGCAAAAGTAATATGCTAATTCTTCAAATTTTAGATCTCAGGTCAAGAAATAAGTGCGCAACAGTGTTCCTCACATGAAAACCAGCCTGTGTGCCAATGTTCAGCTAAACAGGAGCAATTTCGATTTTAACCTCAAATCATCACTTACGCCCTTTTTCCACTGGGCCCTTCAATTACTCTTCTTCTTTTAAAATCTATCTGTCCATCACTATCAGTACAATTACGCCTATATTCATTTCCTTGAATAGAAACACCTCAGGCTTTTTTTCCAAAGCCATTTAACTTAGAAACACTATGTAAGCATGTCGGAGGAAAGTACATGTATACAAATGCAACCAGCTACAGATTCAAAAGCCAACATTTTAAGCATTAGCTCTACATCAAATCACTCTGATACTCTGATAAAGGATTAATACTTGAAATGTTGGCTAATGCCTTCACAATTCGTACCGGTCCCTTTGGAGGTGTGTCGGGTTTCTTTTGTTTCTGTGTTGTGTCAACTTCCATTTTTTCTGACTCCTCGCTTGACTCTTCTTCATCCTCTTCATCTTCATCGCTCTCATCCTCGTCTTCTGCTGTAAATATGACATTTTTGTTATGCAAGAGGTACATTGCAGAGTGCAAGGCACTCATAAGGGTACCAAAAATAAACCAAAAATTAATACCCATCAGTGTATAATGCATTAACTAGCAAGGCATTAGGATGCTTGAATTTTTAGAAACGTGATGCATTGAAAACAAAATAAAATAAGAATTATTTACAGCAAAGCCAATCAGCATGTGTGTAGCTATATGGTTTTCACACACTTACAATAAAAATACCGTATTTACCCGCGTATAGGTCGCACTTTTTTCAAGGAAAAAAACGTTCAAAATTTGGGGTGCGGCTTATACGCGGGTACAAGAGTTTTGAGCTCATTAATATGCAAAATTTCCTGACACACACAGAGTCAACAAAGTTACTGAAAGCTTGACAGTTTGATTGAATGTATCGTATGAGGTCAAGTTAATCCATGTCTTCGAAGAATTTTGCTTCTCTCCGCTGCAATGAGTGTATCTAGTTTCCGAATATGTTTGTTATTGGATGAAGTCCAACGAAGTTTGCACGTCAAGCCGCGAAGCCCTTTCGATGCCGTTCACGTGAAACCGCGTTTGTTTATTTGCCGAACTACACGAAAAATACACTGAACCCGTCATAAAAAGAAAAAGTCATAAATGAAACTGATATAAGATATCACTGACAGTTTCGAAGTTTAATACACATTGTCATGTCTTCAGCGATAAATAAGAGGTGACTTATTTTTACCCCTACGCACGTTAATTTGCATACGTCAAAAGCGAAATTTGAAACCTTGTTAAAAATACACAATGCGTAACGCAACGATGCTTTTGATGCAACTCTCACTCTCGACAGACGTTTTGCCTTCCTGTTTCACCTGTAAATGTGTAAATTCTTAAACAATCGGAAATTTAGCATCGCTGATACAAAGCTTGTCACTATGCTGAGCCCATGAAATGCCTGTTTTACGCAACAACATGGAAAAGCTTGAGTTTTTTTCGAGCGACTTTACGTTAGAGCGTTTTGTCAAATAGCCGTTTTGAGAATTATCGCAACAATTTCCGTAACATTAAAAACTCAAAGTGGTTAATTTACCCTATGAGGAAAGGAGCAGCGAATTCTAAACACATGTGTATCATTTGTCATTATTTGATCGCACAAAACGGCGACGCTTGCACCTCATTTTTCGACACGCTTGTTGGATCTGTAAACAATAACGCTCGCGATCAAGTTCGGTCCGTTTGTCCGATTCATTTCTCGTTAGATCACTCAAGCGACAAGCTCATTAGTTTCTCGACTCGAAACTCGATTCTTCTTCTTGTATAGTTAAGAAATTATTTTTTTCCCCAAGATAAGGTCACAAGTTTGGGGTGCGGCCTATACGCGGGTGCGGCCTATACGCGGGTAAATACGGTAATAATTATTCTTATGTGATAATCTACAGTAAGGCGATCAGATATTTGATAACTTAGAGGAAGTTTCTCACATTTAAGGTTACACTAAACGTTTTAGATCAAATGCGCATAAATGCGCTTTTGTGCTTAGTTTTTACACAAAGTACCCAAACCTATAAAATTATATCAATTTATAGCTTATAAAGTGGAGAAATACACAAACTTATAATTTTGGCGATAGAAAAAAAATCTATCTGCTACAACAGTTCAAACAAAATTTGACCGATGCGTATAAACGTGAATTACACGTGCTAACAGTTGACTCTATGGAACATTTGGTGCTTGCAGGATGTTCAACAGACATTGACCTTTAGAACCATGTGTGTGACATCAGTTTTCAAAACAAAATAAAAGCGATTTGAAGTTTGATGATGTATTTCTGTCCGATACTTTTTACACTCGAGCCTATAATTTGAAAACTAAAGCGAAATTCCAAAATGTCACACACGGTTTAGGAGAAGAACTATCGCAGATGACATGTGCCAAATTTCAGGTTTGTACGACAAATTCCCAGCTCAATCAGTTCATTTGAAGACGGCCAAGAAATAAAGCTTTGAAGATTTTGGAGTCAGATTACTTGCTGCGATGCATTTAATCAAATCCAAATCCTCCAATGAGAGTAGATGCCCAGTGCTGACCTGGAGTGATCAAAATATTTCGCGGGAAAAAAAGGTTTCATGTTGATTCAGTCCATACGTGACACGAGGGAGAGAAGACTCCAACATGGGAAAGGAGAAGTGCTGCACTCGTACTTCGGGTCGCACTCGCCGACGCTCAAGCAGGAATGATTCTTTGTTAAAGGCCACTGATCACGCTCATCCAAGGGAAGCTATGCTCCCTGAAATGCGGGAAAAGGGGTAAGCTTTCGTGATATTTTTGCAGTGGATTTCAAATGGCGAAAAGCTTGCAGCACTACATATACAATAACGAGATACGAATAGAATAGGTTCGCTTGCAGCTAGTTCTTCTGTATCTTTGTTCGATATTTTCTTGACAGATTTGGATTTCAGGCCTCTCTTTTTCCTTCCTTTCATCCAAGGACAATTTCTTTTCTTTTGTTTCGCCATGAACTGATCAAAGAATGACAGTAAACGCTCGGTAAATCGAAAAATATCACATCTGTAATGGATGTCAACAAGAGTGCTCCGTGTTATCGATAAAAATAGTGGTTGTTATGGGAACCTAGAATTCCCAGATATTGAAACGCGCGCAGAACACCATGGCCTTCCCTGGGGGAGTGAGCGTTGACAGCTTTTGACACCTCAGGGATGAACACAAAAGTCACGCAAAAAAACAAATCATCGATAACTTCCTCAGAAAAAATCATTTTCGAATACTTTTTTTTTTTAATGAAGCTATTGCAGTGAGCTTTACATTTTGCTACAGTTATGTATGAATGCGGTTTTTTAGAACTTCGACCCTAAAAACCTTAATTGTAACCTTAAAGAAATAATTATCCTAAAGATCATTGGTTTAGCTAGCCTCTCACACAGTCGTTTTTAGGGGAGTCGTATTACCCTCCATATCCATTATTAATGGCTATGCCAGCGAATTTAGTATGACAGATTTTGCCACCAAAACGCACTTGGTTGTTGTGCCACGTGTGATATTTATATTTATCATCTCGCTTGGTCCTTTGTCGTCTTACCCTTTGTCTTTTCAAGTCGTAGAAGTCTCTTATATCCCTTCGCATTGCATTGGCTCCAGCAGTTTGAGAAGCGCTGAAGTCTTCACTGACTGTCCGTTTGATCAGGCGAGCAAGATCAACAACGCTTTGTCAGAAAATTCGAACTCTTTCGATCAATGACGGGATAAAAGCGTCGCACAGGAAACACTTTTAATCACACGCAATATATTTTTTCCGATGTTTCAGCTATTCCAACTTCCCGGCACCAGCATCTTTGAACAACAACAATCACGGGAAATACAGAAGTGTACATTGTAACGATTAATTTGATTGGTCTTCATCAGACAATGCCTCAATGGTGATTGGTTACATTGCCTCGCAAGTAAAACAATGGGAAAGGAATGTCGATCTCGGGTAAGCAGGTGTTTGTGGGGAGGAGGGTAATACGATTCCTCTAAAAATGACTGCGTGGGAGGCTATGGTTTAGCAAGCTTACCATCTTCCACCCGAGCAAGCTTTAGAGGAGGTCCTTTGGGCGTCTCTGATGCTAGTGGTCTTTTCTAGCAAAACCAAAATAAATACATAAATACATAAATGAATAAAAATTTACAATAACTACATAATTTTGTTTTAGGTTCACAGGAAAATAAGCACATCATTTCATGAAAATACAGGTGTAATGTAATAAGCAAAGAGAGCTTTATAACAAAGAAGTTCATCAACATACCTTTGAATTTAAATCTGCCTCTGATTTCACAAAATTGGCGGGTTTTTCATCTGCAAAACAAAAACACATTAATTTTTGTACTTTGGTATCAGGGAAATACCATGTAGGCACACATCAGTGTGGCAGCGTTCACGCGTGTACTTGTATACTCAGCTGCTAAAATGTTTTCTTCACTGCCAACATCGTTACATTACAAGTAGAGTACTTAGTAGCCAGGCTTGTTTTATTGATCTTTAATTTCTTAAGTCAAACTTAACTTATTGCAATTCTAACTTTGTGAGTCTGTAAATAAAGTGTGCCCATTTAAATAACAGCTATGTACACTGAGCAGTACTTTCATAACTTTGGTTTTATTTGTTTTACAATAAACATTAATTTCAAAACAACATTTTAAGAATAAGGAAAAAATAATAACCTCTTGCTAACTGAACAAGAGGGCCGTACTGGGGAATGTTGGCCCAAAGTCGTAGCATTACCGACTGAGCGCAGCAAAGGTTTGTATAAGAATGACAGAGGGCCAACAGTAAGTATTTTATTGTATGGCATCATCTTTTTTGGTTGAGATGAGTTCCAGTCATTTCATTCAAATTAACTTCCAGCGCGATATCAGGGAATTTCCCGCGCTCGATGACTCGCATAGCACAAAACTGAAAAGATGCGACATAACAAGTTTTAAAACATCAATGGGGTCATCGATTCTATGCTTTTGGCTTTATCTTTGGTAAAATAATACATACAGTACGCAGCAAGAAGATCATGCATCCAGTGAATCAAGAAAAGTATTTGATAACCGTACAACAGGAAATCAGTGGGTAATAACCCATTGACTCCTACACTGGCCAAAACCGGCTGTGCTGAGCGCATGTTCCGCGTGGAGGACGCTTTATCCTTTACATGTACCTCCCCCACTAGAAATTTTTTTGTCCTTTAAAGCTGTCAATTGTTAAGAAGACATAAACCAATCAGAAACTGCCTTTTGTGCATATATTTATGAGTTTTAGGGGGTAGGGGAAAGGCTGCTTTTTAACCTACCCCATGGAGTTTGCAAATGGAGAAAATGGTGCCGCGGGTTGATCGGTTCTGGATTTTCAAGATGAATCTTTTTGCTCTCAGAATCACAGGGAGCAGAGCAATTGTAGTAGAAATATCAATAAAAACGTCTTACCTCTTAACATTGCATTCTTGTGTTTATTAGCGTTGTTAAAACCTCATTTGCAAACCAAATATAAGCATTCATTTGCGATCGATCGAACCGAACCGCCATTACTTGAATAGCGTCGACCGCTGCTTGCTGGGACCGTGTATTCCGTTGGACGAAGTCCAACGTATGGGAAAGCGAAGCTTTCCGAACGAGGCACGAAGTGCCGAGAAGAAAAAATGACAAGGGATGAAACATAGTACCACGTGACTCGTCGGATGTGAACCGCGACATACTGGTGACGGAAGTGACGTACTATGTTCGGAAGTTCAGCCAACCGTTACTAATCCGAAGTTCTTATTCTTACTGCTGTGGTACCTTTGGCGCCCACAGTCCGTTGGACCCAGCAAGCAGCGGTCGACGCTATTCAACTACAATTCCTCTGCTCCCTGTGTCAGAATTACAATACTTCTATTTTGGAGCTCAAAATGGAAAGAAATCCCCCTGAATAATACTCAACTGCCGAAAAAGAAGACATGGGGCTCGTTAAAATGACAAAAAGCCTTTTCGCGTTGAGATTCCTTCGATTTGCAAGAAACAACCTAAAAGTTGCTCAAAAATTTAAACCGAACCACAGACTTCAAATCGATTTTACAAGACCTGGAAAAACGCTAAAGTACAGTAAATGTTGTTTTCGAATGTTGATTTGCTTTTTAAAAATTGTTTAACTAATTGTTTGCCCCAGATTCATATAATTTTTGTAATTTTGTTCGCAAATCCACTCAACTCCCGATCAAGCAATCGCCATAAACACAGTTGACGTGTGTGCAAAAATTACATGGGATTGCATGTTTGCATGCATGCAAGAAAATCGAAAGTTTTTTGCTTCCTAAAGCAAATGTATTGTTTATCTGAATAATTTTTTTGGCTGGAAAAGCTTTTTGTTGATTATTCTGTCTTTTTTATTGATAGTTGGGTTCAAGAAGCAGTGTTTTGTAAACACGGACTAATTTGCATAACTGGGTTGAAATTATTTTGACATACAAGCAGCTTTCAACAACGCACAATAAATTTCAGTAATTTTCATTTTCAAGGTTGTTTTCTGGCTAATACTTTATACGTAACCATAGTTTTTACATCAGAATATGTTTATTTTACTATTCCAGTGCAAAAAGAAGTTACGGTAATTTGGGAAGCCTACGATGTTTAGTTATCTACTGCGCATTTAAGTAATTTTTTCTTCTCTTGCCAAATTTTCACTTTCATGCGAAACACGTGAAAACACGCAGGAGTCAATGGGTCAAGTCTGATCCCAATTTTTTTCAAGCCGATTTCTTGTGAAATGTCAAGCCAACCAACAAGCCAACAAAGTTATCTACCTTGGACATTTCCCTTTGCTCTGAATCAAAAGCTCTTGGACCAAACTTGGCTTGGATTGTCAAATTTGCCTATGTCAAAGGGACCTGGGTGAAGAAAGCAATTTTTGCCTGGGCACCTTGCAGTTTGTTTAAAATCATATGTTTGCCTTGATTCTGAACAAAGTGCGACTTTGAAGTTTTGAAGCAATTAGTAAACTTGCCTTGACTTTTCCAAGTCCTTGTCCTTGTGTGTGCAGACGTATTGGTAATATTTCATTTGAATAATGCGCCGGGAAAAATTCTGACAAACCGGAGACAGCACATGGTCATGAAGGCTCAGATGCAGTTAACTGCTTTCAATGAAATTTCTCATTTCCATCACTTTGTATTTACATAATGGAGGATAGTGTTCATGTCAGTCATTTTTATCTCAGTTTCTTTTTTCAACACTTCTCCAGTCATAAATGTTATATAATAAAACCCCAAATTTCTTTCTGGCTCTTGCTAATATTGTGTCATCCACGTCTCAATTTTTTTCTTTTAGGGATTATAAAGAAACTCAATTGGTAAATGTCTCTGGGTCAGAAGGTAATATTTTCTCAAGAAATTTTTTACTTTCAACTAAAGTTCTATAGCTTTACAAGAGTAGCTTTTAATTAACGCTTTTCAGTCTTGTGTTTTGTGATTTGAATTTCCTGGGGGTGAGAGGGAGCGAGCAAAAACTATGCGAATGGACTGTTTCCATGACAATGGTCTGTCCTGTAAAATCCCGACTGAGAAATAGCCAATCCCAGTGCTCTGTTTAGCCTTGAGAATAGCTTGCCTTATGATAATTACAAGTATTTTCACTTAACATTTAGGTTATAAAACTACCTGCACAAAGTACGGAAAATGCAATGATGAATGGTTGATGACAGGACAGCTATTCAAAGTCATGGATCTGCATAAAGTTTAAAAAGCACAAGGTTTCACTGCATAAGATATATAAAGTGGATTATTACTGTATACCTTCATCGCTTTCTTCTTCGTCCTCTTCATCCATATGCAATTCTACAAACAAAATTTTGATGTAAAAATACACACAGTAAGATAATTACTAATACTGTGTTCTGAAGTTTCTCATTTATTTGTCAACATACATGTGACAGACTGCATAACAGTACGCTGAAGGAACTCAGATTTTGTCTAAGTTTTTAAAAATGTGGGATACAGCTTACCTACATGTACTTCATGTACACTGTAACATTACATCTACAATTCTATTTCGTCATCAGCCAAGGTCGTTACGGAGTGGTACGAGAGAGTGCAGCGCATGCGTCAAGTCAGTTGTGTAGACCTTGTGTCAAGGATTAGGCGTAGTTTTTTGCTGCTCCGTTTAAAACTGGTTTTGTTCCCTCTACACGGGACAGATATCCACCTTGGAAACTCCCAGCACATTGGGATATTGAATAGAGTGCTATCCACGACAGGCTGAGTAGAAATTGAGCACTGAATTCTTGTTTTTTCCGCTTACGTTTTTCCTGCGCTTTTCATTCAGGAAAAACATGGCCGCCACTGGCACGACCGAAGATATAGAGACTACGGACTCTGCTCAACTTCACGAGGAAGGCAGTCTTAACAAAAGTCTCTTATCTGTGCTAAGTGCAATGCGGGAGAACTTAGTCTCCTCGAATTCTATGCTTCGTGACTTAGTAGAGAGCAAACGCAAGTCGAGTGAAATGGCACCGGTTTCCAAACGAGCAAAGCTCGGTTCAGGAGAATCGAGTAATGCCACCAATGCTTCAGAGAAAGCGCTAAATACTTCAGATGAAGTGATTATTGAGGTTTCTGACAAAGAGACCGACCCAGCTTCAGAGGAAGCAATTAATAATGCCAAAGTTCCCGATGACGACAGGTTAAGCTTGTTGAGTGGCGAAGGTAGCCTAGACGAGCTAGAGGATGAGGAGGTCGATAATGATGATTTACTGTCCCAAATCACGACCTCACTGAGCTCATCCGACGAAAGTGGACCGCCAGTGTCCGAAAAACTATCCAAACTGGTTAATGACAAATTTCAAACAGAATACACTGTCGAGAAACGTAAAGAGTTAACTCAAAAATACAAGATACCTAGTAATTGCCACGAGTTATTTGTCCCCAAAATTAATTCGGAGATTTGGGGCAAACTTAATACAAGCTCCAAGAGGTCAGATATTAGAACGTCAGTGTTGCAAGACACTTTAATTAAGGTCTCTAGTGCCATTATTGTCACTGTGGATGACTTACTTAGTCATAGGGAGAAGAAAACATCTCCTGACTATAAAACTCTGATACCTAGGCTGACTGATTCTGTCGCCTTGATTGGGCATGTGCATAAGGAACTTTCGTTTAAACGAAGGGATGCAATCCGCCCTTACTTGAACCAAGAGTTCAAACAGGCTTGTTCACGAACTCTTAAACCGGGGAAGCTGCTATTTGGTGAGGATCTCCCCAAAACTCTGCAAGAACTCAAGACAACAAATAAACTAATGAGCTCTGTAACTCCTGATAACAAGAAAGGACATGCTAAATCAAAGAACCACAGTAACAGTCATTTCAGGGGAAACTTTTATCAAGGTAATCAGAGCAAGCCTTTTTTGGCCCACAGAGGGGGGAATGTATATCCCCCCAAGTCAAACCAACAGCAGAATTGGTTCCAACCCAAGAAGAAATTCACAAAGAATTAAACAGGATCAAAACACAGGTAGATGAGTTTCCTTCTTACATGGCCTCTCATGTTTTACCTTATTTGAAAGCTAAAGTGCATTCATTTAGGGGAGGACAGTTATCTTTGTTTCGCCACAAATGGGAGAGACTTACTACTGATAATAACATCCTCCAAACTATCTCTGGAGATTCTATAACATTTATTTCAAACCCGCCCACTCAGGTAGCATACCCTCCCAACTCTATACCGCGTGATCATGCAAGTTTAGTTGACAGAGAAATCAAAAGCCTGCTAGATAGGGGGGTTATTGTCTTGTGTAACCATGAGCCTGGTGAATTTATCTCACCTATATTTACTGTACTAAAAAAGGATGGAAATGTGCGTCTTATTCTAAATTTAAAGCGTTTAAACGCATTTATAGAGAACTCGCATTTTAAAGTGGATACAATACATACCATCTTAAGATTGGTGACACCAAATTGTTGGATGGCTTCTCTGGATTTGAAGGATGCTTACTACAGTGTAAGAATTCATCCTGATTTTCAGAAGTACCTTAAATTCACATACCATGGTTTGCTTTATCAGTACACAGTGTTCCCCAATGGCCTGTCTACCTGCCCTCGCAAATTCACAAAAATGATGAAGCCACCCCTTTCCCACTTGAGGCTTTTGAATCACATTATCAGTGGATATATTGATGATTTTTATTTACAGGGCAGCACGTACCTTAGATGTGCGATTAATGTTATTGACTCTATTAAGATGTTAGACAACATTGGATTAGTCATTCACCCTGAAAAATCTGTGTTCATTCCGCAACAGCAAATCACTTTTCTGGGATTTGTCATTGACTCTCTCAAAATGATCGTCAGACTTACTGAAGATAAGATACGTAAGATTAAAGAGATACTGCAATGTACCATAAATAATTCACACTCTGTTAAGATCCGAGACATTGCCAGAATTATTGGCTACATGATCTCTAGCCTACCAGCTGTGAGATATGGTGCACTTTATTATAGATACCTGGAAATGGACAAGATTAAGGCCCTCAAACAGTCTAAAGGAGATTTTGAAGCTTCTATGTCTGTGTCTAAGCAAGGAATATCTGAAATGAGGTGGTGGCTAGATAATCTGGATCATAGTTATAACACCATTTGCCATCCCCCTGTAGATATCATTCTGTATTCAGATGCTTCCCTTATGGGTTGGGGTGCTGTCATGAACAAGACATCGACAGGAGGGAGATGGTCACCCATGGAGGCTGAAAACCATATCAACTACCTTGAGCTTTTGGCAGCATTCTTTGCCCTAAAATGTTTTCAAAATTCTATTTCAGGAAAGCATGTAAAATTAATGATCGACAACACTACTGCTGTCTCTGTCATAAATAATATGGGCACATGTCACAGTCTTAAATGTAATGAAATTGCAGTTCAAATTTGGGAATTTTGTCAGTTACATAATGTAACTTGGCTTACTGCTGCCCATATCCCTGGCTCCTCCAATGTTACAGCTGACAGAGAATCTAGAAATTTTCATTCAGAAGATACCGAATGGATGATTAATCCCAAATTACTGAACAAGGCACTGGATGCCCTTAATTTCAAACCAGAGATAGACCTTTTCGCATCCAGACTCAACAGACAATTTTCCACATACTGCTCCTTTAGACCAGATCCTGAAGCATACCTTGACGATGCATTTACTGTTTCATGGTCTGAAAAACAATTTTATTGTTTTCCCCCTTTTAGTTGCGTTCTAAGAGTTCTACAAAAAATCATCCAGGACAAGGCGACGGGCGTGGTAGTAGTTCCAATGTGGCCGACACAATCGTGGTACCCGATCCTGACGTCTCTTCTCGTTCTTCCACCAATCACTCTTCCACCGTCCAAGAATCTTTTGAGTCTTCCGGCATTTCCAGAGGTAAACCACCCACTACACAGAAAAATGAGTCTCCTTATTTGTCTACTATCAGGAAACAACTCAAGGATCTAGGCTTCACATCCAGATCTTCAGACGTCATTATTGCATCCTGGCGAAAAGGCACAACCGCGCAGTACCAGACATACCTCCAGAAGTGGCTTGAATTCTGTAAACAGAAACACTGCGATGTCTTGTCACCATCTCTACCCATGGCCCTAGATTTCCTGTCTATGCTGTATGAAAAGGGATCATCGTACAGCGCCATAAACACTGCTAGAAGCATGCTGTCGTCCATCTTACAGCTTGACATAAACTCTTCTACTCCATTTGGACAATTACCAATTGTCAGACGGTTTATGAAAGGCATCTTTGAGCTTCGCCCCGCATTACCCCGATACAAATCAATTTGGGATTTGAGTGTTGTATTTAATTATTTTCGTGGAAGGCCCTCAGCACCCGAGCTCAGCTTGAAAGATCTCACATTAAAGCTGACATTTCTTCTAAGCCTCCTAAGCGGTCAGAGATGTCAAACAATTAAGTATTTAACAACCGAGAACATGGAGCTGACGACTGATCAGTGTGTTTTCAAGATCATGGACAAAGTAAAACAGACTCGTGTAGGAACTCATATTCAACCCGTTGTTTTTAAGGCTTATCCAAAGGATGAGAAGTTGTGTACTATTGCTCATTTGAAGGAGTACATAAAGTGGACAACCCCTTTTCGAAACGCATCCAAACAATTGCTTCTAAGTCATGTAAAGCCACATGGACCAGTAAGCAAGGACACAATCTCCAGATGGTGCAGAACCGTTTTGTCTACTGCAGGGGTTGATACATCTAAGTTTAAAGGCCACAGTACAAGAGCCGCCTCATCTTCTTTCCTTGCAGACAATAACATAAACATTAAGGACATTATGTTGTCTGCAGGATGGTCGAGTGAGAGGACCTTTCAACAATTCTACCACAAGTCTTCTGAGCCAGAGTTTAATTACGGACATGAAATTTTAAGGACATTTGCGCAAAACTAGTCTTATCACAGATGTGGTGCGCTCGAGTAGTTTTTAAGCTACACTGATGTTTTTATGTGATATCTTTTTGATGGTTGATACCCCTTGTTTAGTATTCTTACCGAACCTCGGTCCAGGTTTTTTCTGCCTCAGATCTGAGACACAGATCGTGGCAATACATGTAAGGTTTATCTTTGCTTGTGGTCAATAGTGTAATGTGACTACGATTCTTCATATTTTTGTTACTTAAATCGTTGATATTTGGATAAACGAATGACGCAATTAAACGTCAGTTATTTATTACTTAAACACTGTTTTTTCTTCTGCCTCAATGACAGCTCTGAAATCTCGTACCACTCCGTAACGACCTTGGCTGATGACGAAATAGAATTAAGAATTAAACGAGACTTACCTGTAAGTTGAAGTTTGATTTGGATTCTATGAGTCATCAGCCGGGAGTGTAGGAGTTGGTACGCCCCCCCTGTTATCATTATTGTGCCCCTCCCTATGGGTGTCCGATGAGTATCTTCATTGTTACGGTTCATTCTTCTTGCCATATGGCAATGAGATTCCTTTTCTACAGTTTTTCTCGTCACCAGACCTACTTGGTATAACACGTGCCCTAGGAACGTAGGCCCTGGCAACGAAAATGTCATTTCGGCCTCTAAAGCCTGACTTGACGCATGCGCTGCACTCTCTCGTACCAACTCCTACACTCCCGGCTGATGACTCATAGAATCCAAATCAAACTTCAACTTACAGGTAAGTCTCGTTTAATTCTTAAGTAATATGCATCAGCCATTCAAGAACCTGAGTTATAACAAGTACATGTCTATGCACAGAATGAATAAACTTTGATGCCATCCTTTTGGAAAACTTAATGCAATCTCTTTTTACAACATCCTTACAAGTAAATTAATTTTCTTTTTTTTTTCAAAAATCATTTCTGCAATCAACTGACCTGCATGAATGGGTAAGGTTGAAAGAATGTTTGACTTGGTTGTAAAGAAACCATTTAAATCAGTGATGAACATCAAATTTCACCTTATCATATCAGTGCATTATAATACATGTAGGTCATGAGAATGGAGATGATCACAAAAGTGGGATAGTTTTGACGTTTAAACGAGTTCTCCCAACTAGTACTCAAATATATGTATGGAGATCAGTGAGAAGAACTCATATAATGATGCTGGGGCTGAAATGGATAAACCCTCACCTTGATATATGGACCCAGTGAGATGTAGTGGACCAGAACCTAAAAATGAACCACTGTCATCAGTAGTGATAGACAATAGCAAGAATATTCCATAAAATCCTCTGGTTTGTATTTGCAATACTGCAGTATTCACAATTCTCCAAAGGTTTCCAACATGTTTCAAGGTCATTTCAATGTATATTGACCAACTGTTACTTACTTTCTGCTTAGTACACCACTGTTGAAAGCAGTAGTGGTGACGTATAATTATTATACCATTATATACAAGGTATTAATTCTACCATTATCAACTTCATGTAACAGTTTTCTCACCCTCTACAAGCTTGAAAACAGCAGATGATGGGAATCCAAGACTAAGTCGGCACTGAAAGAGAAAAAAAATTGTTTGACTTTTCTCAGAATAATTGCTAGTGAAATTGTTCAAAGTGCAAGGTATGCCACATTCTAAAAGCACTGTCCAAGTGAACAGACTGCATGTAAAACTCTTGCGTTTTCGACTGAGGGTGTACCTTATTTAAATAAATATTTTAGTTGGTCCTTGATGTACATATTAAAAAGAAAAAGTGGTTTCATAATATTGTTGGATTTATTTAAAATTTAGACACACTAGATCTGTTAGCAAAAAAATCCTGTTCAGTCAATATTTCATAAAAACTAACTCTTTCGGTAAGGGAGGTAAACAGGTTTTAAATTATTAAACTGGATGTGAAATGTGGCAATTAGTTTTAAAATAATTCATGGAAAGAGTAGTATTCTATACAAATAGTAGCAGTTTATTCTGAAATCTTAGTTTAATGTAGCTGTGTTATCAGTATTGGGTTAATCTGTGGATTCCTTAGAACTGTAGTTAAAATAATTTTCTTTTTGGCTAAGATGCATAGTGCTGAGCAGTTGAATTTAATGTAACAAACTATCACTGTGACTGCAGAATAATATTTTGGGTCAAAATCTGTGTTGTACCATCTCAGTGGACAAAAACTTCACTTCCTTGGACCATATGAACATGTTGGATATCTTTTGGTCCTTTTTTCAGCCACTGGGAGAGAAATTCATCTGTTCGGAGCCACTGGAAAAATGTATTTCTAGGTAGTTCATAGTGCAATTTGCTTGTCAATGGATAAAGAAATTTAAGAGCAACTTGCTGACTTCAAACAACAACAGCATTGGACTTGCAACCCGGAGGTCCCAAGTTCGAGTCCGGATTCGACCACTACCTGGATTTGTTTCTTGGTAATCCCGAGATCAACTTCTCGGCCACTGTTATAAATAGCCAACTGGTTTGCCTCCCCCTAGTTGGGGTTTTTAACCTTCTTAATGTTTAATTTGATTATTTGTTTGATTATTTCAGAAGGTGCATTTATAAAATGTAAATTGTAAATAAAACCAACTTTACCTGATCTTTTCTCCCTCGCTGTAAAGAAAGAATTGTGTGTGTCACAGAGTTATCACTTATGTCTGTTGTTGTCACCTCCACTATATTCCTTTCATCAGCTTTTGCTTTTGCACCTAGACAAGCCTGTAAATGAATAAAAGTCAGCTTGAGTGCCTACAACACATATCCAGGTCCAATTACAGTTGAATGTCTCCTTGTCAAGCCTCTTCATACTGGCCACCTTTAGTAAAACTAAAAATCCCCCTCCCCCTTCACCCCAGTCCTTATTGAAGAAATCTGCATCCCATTCATAGAAGAGACAACTAAACATGCCCCAAGGTATGTCCCCTCATGGAAGGATTGAATGTTTGATATATTACTCTAATCAACGAACTAAGCTTTAGATTTCTTATTCACCTCTGTCCTGAGAAACCAACAAGTTTGAACTTAGACTTTTTATAAAAAGAGCAATTACAAAATATGGAAGCACTTTAAAGATTTGGTTCCCTGCACTAGAAGTGGATTTTTTAGGATATGTATGTAGTGCACATGGACATGGGAGTCTGTAGCCACAGTACAGCTGTAACTACTCTAGGTTGTTTGCTGTGGCAGACCCGTATTTTGAGAGACAGCTTGAAATAAAAACTCTGCTGTCACTCAAACAGCTGAACTTATGTCTCATAACAGTAGTGAACGGAAGAACGGCTTCATTTCATCCTGACAACATCTGTACACAGTCGACCTGCATGGATTCTAATTGGTGAGCCAGTTTTTTAAGGCGAGATGCCTTCATGCTTTCCTTGTCAAGCCGTACACAACAGCAGAATCTTTCCTCGCTTGACAAGTTTTCTATGACGGGTTTCCTCGCTCAAACACTAAGTGTGCTAGATTGCACGTGGTACAAACAAATTCCACTCAGCTTACCTGGGATAGAACCAGCTTCTGTTCGATATCCGCTTTACTTAACTCTTCATCCTCCGAATCCCAGCTATACTCTTTCTTTTCTTTACTAAGCACACACCCTGTGGAAAAGAAACGGTTACAAGACGATAACAGCGGCAGAATTGGGCCAAGAAAGCGGCTTACCCCAGAAAGCTTCTCTCTCTATCGACGCCATTTTGAAAAGGAACGACTGAGCACGTGCTCGTTATTATTGTACGCATCCACGAGAAGGGAACAACCGCTGGGCCTCGAGTGGCACCCAAGGCATGACGGGAATGTTAATGTGGTCGCGTTTGTTTTCTTTTTCGCTCAACTAACTGCTAGTCTCTTTCTTCTTCTTCTTCTTCTTCTTCTTCTTCTTCTTCTTCTTCTTTTTTTTGGAGGGGGGTGGGCGGGGGGGGGGGGGGGGGCGAGAAGATCGAAGTTGCATAGTTTATACATTTCCGCTCGTGCGTGGGTCTGAGGAAAACGGACGGTTGCGCGTGTAGTTTAGGGTCAGTTTGAAGAAGCTGT
The DNA here is from genome assembly GCA_964030785.1 of Siderastrea siderea. Taxonomy (NCBI): domain Eukaryota; kingdom Metazoa; phylum Cnidaria; class Anthozoa; order Scleractinia; family Rhizangiidae; genus Siderastrea; species Siderastrea siderea. The sequence goes on along the minus strand of OZ034968.1, from coordinate 71,080,314 downwards.
TTCGAACTCCGCGGAAAGAGACAGTTCGTCAGAACTAACCCAACACCTCGAATTTCGTCAAAAAACAAAACAAAACAAAGCAAAAAAATCCCCTAGGTTTAAACCCTTACCTTTTCATGGGATCAAGTTTTATCGAAATGGAAAATTGCATTGTCTATTCTGTCTTTTACACATCAAATATAAGCCACAACCAGTAAATCATCGCAGGATTTAAGTCGCTTGAAGCCTTTTGGCTTTGCCAGTATACTTTTGGGTTGTGATTTCTGCCAAACTTTTAATTGCTAACATTTTTAGGACCTCAGGACTTAGCTGGTGAGTCCGACAACTTTCGAATCGCATGACGTCACTCATGCTGTCCAACGGCATCTGACACGACAGGACTAATATATGAGGGCTAAAACGACAGGATGTGATCAAAGCTTTAGCAATAATCAGTTAGGAAGCGTTTAGTGCGCTCAATTAGTTTTCAGCTAGAATAGTTAATTAGATGGGAGTAAAGAGTGGATTACGGAATGTGCAGAGCTAAGCGAAGTCTAAAATTAAAGCTTGGATTAACGCCTAGATTAATAGCGTTATTAGCAGTTAGTTCAGAAGGCCATTGAAACAACAGGTGAAAGCAGGTGGAAGTGTTTCCCGCGCAAAGTAAGAATGAAAACGCGTAGTTAATAACAAAGATATTTCGTATTGATTTCGTGCTAAACTAATCAATTGTAACATTACTACTGAAGCTAAGGGAAAATATACGTCGTCACATTACCTGTGGCGTCTTAAGCCAAAGGCACTTTTTAACCGCAGTTTTCATCTGCTTGTATGGTAATTTTTTTCCAAGACCAGGGACCCGTTTCTCAAGAGTCCCGTTAACTTAACGGGCCCGAAGCCATGATTTTAAAATCGAAATCTAAAGAAAAGTGGTGCTGGTTCAAGCCCCCTAGAAAATCCATTTTGTTTCTTAAACTGATAGTAAATACTGTAAGCAAATTTTCTATGGAGCGGCCACCTTTATGCCGTTCCGAGGAGTGATTTTGTATTCGGTTTTAAACCTCTATTCGCTGCAACGGCCAGGAATTTGGTGTGGCTTTTTTAGCCGGTTGATGATCAAATAAGCAGCAAGACAGAGCAGACATTTTTCATTTCAGAGAGCAGTTCACTGCAATCATTCTGAATATTCTACCCAAGTGTAATTAGGGATACTGGACTATCGACCACTTGATAGCAACATTTAATAGCAATCTACCGACGTACATTCCGCGGTTTCTATTCAACTTGATTGAATGTGGAATGTCTTGCTACATCGATAAGAAGCTTTTACTATTCATAGCTATGGTTTAGAATTTTTACTACGTTGTTTTTTCAGAACAATTTGCAAGACAAGGAAAGGTCACGAGAGGAACACATTGAATTGCTCGAACTTAAATGTTTCTTTGTTATCATGAGTGTATTGCGTTGTGTTAAGAGAACCATGAGCCGTTTAATGGATATTTGTTTGCATTTAACTTACTCTACAGTGGAATGTTGTAGTTTTCGTCAGGCTATTTTAGAAAATCTGAAACACCAAAAACATAAAATACAATTCAGATATAGTTTGACTGTACTTTAAGAAAAAAGATTGAGGTCAAATAGCTACAAAGTACCCAAACTACGTGTTGGATCGTAAACAAGAAGAGTTAACTCAAGCGAGCACAAATTAATGACAAGCTCCCGTTTATTAAAAGGTTTTCGTTGTGCCTTTATGTAAAAGAAATTGTTTACAGTGAGCATAATGTTCAGAATTTAAGTTTTAGCTCTTAGGCAATTTGGATTAAGGGTATCTGTGCTCCTGCTAAGCTTTCCACCTGCTTTTCAACTGATTCATTTGTTGCATGGTTTGTCTTTCCAGGAGATCAGTCAAGTATAAATTGTCTATTAGCACTTCAATTCAATTAAGCATTGGGTTTCTGTACTCCTGCTAAATCTTCCACCTGCTTTTTCACTGATCCATTTGTGTGTTTGTCTTTCCAAGAGATTCCAAGTTTAGTAATCGTCTATTAATACTTCAATTCAAAAGCACTGCTTTTTTTTTCACAATTGGTTGTACCCCGGCAGTATAAAATACAAACTTTACGTTTCAACAGACAGTGAAATCTCTAAGTAAGTACAGGATGTGGAACCACTAGTTTACCTTCTTTAAAAAAACAAAAAAGAAAACGACAAAACTTCCGAATTAGAAGTAATCATGAGTTTTATTTCAATTTTTCTTGATAGTGATACTGGAAGCCGTAAAAACTAATGAAGAATAAAATAATACGCCTGAAAAAGGCTGCTTCTGTTGGCATCCATGATCCAAACTTAGAATAACTGAAAAAATTAATCTGCTTCATATAAGTAGGATTTCTTAAAACTTTCCATTCGACTCCAAATCTTTTTCGAACAATGGAAAACGAATATGCTTGGAAAGTAAGCATTCTTTAAACTAATCAAATAAGCTATTAACAGCAGGAAAGAGCAGTCATTTTAATAGAGCATAGTTTATTGGGAATTTTGTAATTGTGAGTGTCATCAGGGATATTGGACTGTCGGCAACTTAAAAGCAACACTCATTTGTAAACAGTTTACCAGTTTGGTTTCGTTTCCGTCCAACTCGATATCAGTGGTTATCAAATGTTGAATACCTTACTTATTCAAAGAAAAGCCTTCAATTTTCATGCTAGGTTTGGTTTAGAATTCCTTAATTTGAGTGATTTCCATAAATGAATGTAAAACTTGCAATAGAGTCGTAAATGGAAAACAATGAATTTTTCGAAACAATGATTCTTTTTTTGTGAGTACTTTGTGTATTGAGTTGTGTTAAAAGCCGAACAGTGAACCATTGAATGTCTTTGAAGTGAAATAGCTAAAAAGAATTCAAATTACGTGTGGGATCATAAACAGGAAGAGTTATCTCAAGCGGAAACAAATTAATCAAACTTTCCATTTATTAGACTGTCTCTTGAAGATAACGTTTGCTGAGTGTTCTGATCCGTAGACCTTATGTTGCAGAGTTATAAAACTGATAATTTGAGTGATATATCTGACATAAGATATAATTTAAATTTGATTTAGCATACAGAGAAAGCTTTAAGTCGTAGAGAGCTTGTCAAATAGACCTAGAATAGATAATAATACGGTTAGGAGGCTTTTTCCACGTCATTCAAGTGATTTGATTGGATCGTGTAATGAAGCGTTTGTCATAAGAGTCACCCCATTTTCTTAATGTGTTCTCTCTGCGAAGCTCTGCGAATTCGCATGTATCGAATTGGATAACTCAGCTGTCTGAGGAAACAAGCGAAGGCAAGGTAGGGCGACAATGGTATATAACAGAAAATTCCCTTATAAAGTTAACATATAGTTGTAAATAAATATCTGAACATATATTAAACCAATTTAGGTCGATGCTACCGTGCTTCATGTATTTGCACCCTAAGTTTGAAGATGAAGGATTTCTTCGCAATATGGCTGCTTGGATCTGGTGATCAGACAGACACATATTATGTGACTGTTTCAATATATAGAACGGGTCAAAATTCGCCAAATTCGCAAGATGCCGTGTATAATTAAGTAAACTGTCTAATATAGAAACACCTCCTTGCCTTTCTACAATGGCGAGGTAAATGCGTCTGTATAAGGGATGTTAAAATCTCGCCAACGGCGAGGTGAATACGTCTGTTGTACGACGGCGAGGAGAGTGCGTCTGTATATCCTGAGGCAAGTCTAACTTTACAATGGTGAGATTTTAGCATCCCTTATATACCGGTATACAGGCGCATTCACCTCGCCGTTGTACGAGGGCTAGCAGGCGGTCCTGTAGTACGTAAGTTTGTAAATAATACGTATACATTTTGCAAAGTGACGAATTTTGACTCGTAGTATATATTGAAACAAGTACATAATATGTGAATGTACGTACACCCAACTGAGTTTGGCTCAATTTACTGAAAAACGTTGAAGTCAAATATTCGCAATAACTAAGAAGCATCTAAACTATGTATGGCATCGTAAAGATAAAAGTTAACTCAAGCAGGAACAAATTAAAGAAACTTACAGTTTATTAAAAGCCCATCGTAAATTGCGCTTTGAGTACTAAGTTGAATGATTTACCCAGCTTAAAATTCACCTCACAATTCCAACTTACTGAGAGAGAGCTATAACTTGTTGACAGGTTGTAAAACATGTAAAGCTAAAAAACCGTAATAAACATACTTCAGGGGCACCCAACGGTTCGTTTCGGGAAATATCTGTTCAGAAGGCCTAAAATCGCTTGAGATATTCGGGTTCAGTTGCGGTGAAAGCTAGAGAATTTTCTTTGGCGAAACATCACCTCGGACTTTCGTATCGCCCCATGTAAGGTAATCCGGAATCCGGAATCCGGGCAATTTTAGCCTGTGGAATCCGGAATCCAGCTCATGGAATCCGGAATCCAACCACCTGACTCCAGAATCCAGCTTGTTAGAAATCCAGCCTGTTGTGATTGCTCCAGGACCACTTTTCTTCTGAAAAGCGACTATTGTGTACAAACCTCGAGCTGCGAGGGGGCACAATGGGCGATACCACACGTGTTTCAGTCACCCGCAGGAACACCCCTGAGTCATGCAGAGATATCGTTCGATATCGGGTATCGATTTTAAACCATGGTGTAATGTAATGACGTGACAGAATCATCTCCTGATCCTGCGGTGCGTGAAACAAAGGCGCTACAGGCGATTCTCGCAGCCTAGTCTTTGCGCCTTCAGAGCCTTTCCCTGTCCGTGCGCAATTGAAACCAAGTTTCGGATTTTCGTAACTATAATAATTCAAAGAATTATAATAATGGAATAAAAATATTCATATTCTTGGCCGTAGTATCTCGAAGTATTAGTAGTCGCGATGTTTTGTTGTTTGGTCCACTAACTGGCTTCCGGGTACATGTCATAAGTGTCACTCAAAGAATCACATGTAGCGCGTGGTTCGACGTGGTGTCTTTTTCATTCAGTCCAGATTCAGTTGAGATCTCGAACCCAGGAGGGGCGGGGGGGAACTCCCATATGAAAGTGACGGGGATGCTCGTCGTCTCGCGTAGGGGTGTAAATTGCAGATTTTGGTCTCACTTAGGGTGTTCAGGACAGAAAGACAATATTTTTACCCATACAGGTATCGCTTAGGGTTGTGCGTAAAGAAATCAATACATTGAAAAATAAGAAATATCTGTTATATTAAAAAGGGCACAACATTTATCCATTTCCGTTGTTCACACCTCTCAATCACTATATCTCTCATTTGGTTGTCTGTTTTAGCATGGTCTCCTTTAGGGGTCAAATTAAGCCTAAGCCACGCCCAGATTGGTCTCCTTTAGGGGCTTAAATCTTATTTTCCGACAAGCATCCCCGTCCTTTTTATCTGGGAGTCCCCCCCCCCCCAGGATCTCGAGAGGTCACTTCGATCCCATTTCGATAATATATCGACATATCAGTCTTTCGAAATATTTGTCAGAATACCAATAGCTACCAAGCAAATATGGGAAAGCACAAGAAAAAACGCGAGCGGGAAAGGTACGTAGTGTACGAATTCTGTGTTTGTGACTTTGTGATGGAAAATTTTTGGCAAAAAATACAAAAATACAAAACTTTGAGCGGGGTACCGCTGTACGAGTTCAAACCATTTACAAGAAAAATGACATAGTGGCCATAAAACACAACCGCAGGAGAGAGAGCTCACCTTTCTGGCTAGCCGTTGTTTTGGAAGATGTTAGATGTTCAAATTGAAGTGAATGATGGAAATTTCGTACTGCAGAAAGTGACTCTAAAGTGGCTAAATAAAACAAATGATCAACGTACATACGAGTATGGTGCTGTCTGTAATGGGAACTCCCCAAGCGTATTTTAAACCCAGTTCTTGACTTTTCTTGTGAAGAACCAGACAGCATCACCTTATCATCTGAGGAGGATAATAGGCTCTGAAGGATTGCAAATGGGAACTATGGGGACGATGATATCGAGAATGAGAATGAGAATGGTATTGCAGAACCACCTCAAGAGGATGAAGGCGAAGAATCACTCCCGGTAAGCCTGCCGGAGGTAAGTTTATCAGGACGAAGAGCGACACGGTTCGTTCTAAGATAAACGCTTCCTGGTCATTTAACTTTTCTCGTTGGACTACGGTATCTGTTATTTAAGTGCGCCAGTATTTAACTGCAATGAATGAGTTTTTAAAATATACAAATGCTACAAATGTTGCAATGTTATTAGTATAGTCTGTTCCAGGCGTTCAGGTGGTGGGAAAAGCTGAAGTGACATTAATGTATAGGGGAACAGGAATGGCGCGAATAAAAATTAGCCCCCTACCCTCTCTCTAGCCTCCCTGCATTTTTTCGCTTTTACTCCGGTCACGCTACTTCGCACGATCTGAACGCCTTGAACAGGTTACTTTCGGTATGGTGTAATTTAACAGTTTGAGAGTCGGTAAGATAGTTGGCGCATTGACTTCCATTCAAACATTCATCCCCAAAGTGGTAGAATTTGCAGTTAGAAATAATCTCTTGGCAACAAGAACCAGCCATTTAAAGATAGCGACATTTTATTTCATCAGGTTTATTACTGTATCATGATCAGTCTTCCTGTTCTTGTTTTAAATATTTCGAAATATTACGGACCTATGATTAATTTAGAAAGAGATAAATATCCTATTTTCCTGCTATTTATTGTGAATTTGTAACTGAATTTTTACATTTCCGTGCGGCAATTTAACAATTGTTTGAACCTTAAAAGCACTGATATTAGGAATTTGCAGCTCTTTTATTATTGTTGACGCTATTAAAAAAAGAGTAGTCCTGCCTCGTCAGTATTTGTTCAAAGATGTGGAATCAGTGGACTTCAGAGAACACTCGTATATACAGTTTTCAGAGGTAAGGCAAAGAAGTGTATTATTTCACTCTTGATGCTGTATAGAGTATACTTATAATATTTCATAGACACCAAGCTACTTTTATGGTAAAAAAAGGAAAGTGATCTTTCATTTTTACGTTTTAATAACAAACCTGTTATTAAAGTCATTTCGTTTGCAAAACAAAGTACAAAGAAAACGTTGGAAACCAGAATCTGGAATCCAGCCACTTTTGGGCCGTGGAATCCGGAATCCACGGACGTGGAATCCGGAATCCATGGACATGGAATCCGGAATCCACAGCGTGGAATCCAGAGTCCAAAGCTCTCTTGGATTACCTTACATGGGCCGATTCGTAACAAGAGGACTCATTAGTTCCTGTTGTTTTCATAGGGACAACTTTGTCGTTTGGAGTGCAAAAAAGGTCAGCTAGCATTTTCGGAGAGCCATTAACAGCTCGGAAATTCTGCGGATAGGATTCTGTTTCCTAAAATTTTCTGTGGTCTAAATTTTCAGCTAAGAACGTCGAATAGACCAATCTGCATTAGCTTACACAAATATGCCTTTAAAAAGCTCTGAAACAATCTAAGAAAGCTGAAAATGATATCTCAAGTATTTTGCTAAAAGTTTCTCGTTGGATGCCCCTCAGTGATACTTGAAGGGCTCTATACACATCACAGGAAAATGGCAATCTTTATAATTGTTTCCATTCAAATGATTTGTTTGGACCGCGCAACGGAGCGTTTTTCACCGTCACTGTCATAATAGTCATTCAGAGCTCTGCAGAGCTCTGTGAACTCGCAAAGTGTCGAACTGAGGAAACTAAACTAGCGCCGGAAAGCAAGGTAGGTCAATGTTGATAAGACAAAAAATTCTCCTAAAATTTAACTGAAGATAAATAGTTTTAAGAAATCTTTACTTCGCTTTACTTCGGATATAACTGTGTTATTTGTAAAGTCATTTTGAAGGCATTAAAGATGACGGCTGCTTTGCTCAAACTGGTGAACCGTGCTAGCTGCCTCAAGATTGATATTAAACTCCCGGCTCAGTCTAGAATTTACTGAACTTAAGAAAGAATCATTTTTAGGCTCAGTGAAAGATAACGTTAGTAAACTTAGATAATCAAGCACAAACTTATGAATGGTTGAATTCATCGATCGGCTATTGAAGCTGGAACGCCATTTGAAATCGATATGCACAAACTATGAACTAGTCATTTGCTTCACGGTCTTATTTACATCCTAGAACCGTTATTGGGGTTAATTATCCAACCCTTCGAGATTGCAAAGTCCAAATGTAAAGTTAAAGTTTTCCTTGAATCTGAACTGATTTCTTGCGAAAAACGGGAAAAAAGAATTTGCCCGGCTTGGAAAATGAGCAATTTGCCCCTTAACGAACTTTTTCTAGCAAAAATGAGAGGCCATTACGTAGCTGCTGTATATATTTGATTGCACTTTTTATGATCTATTTACAAACAGATTTCATTTTGCCTTGTGTCTGTTCAGTAATAGATCACAGATGACGTCAAAATGCGGTAAGAACAAAGAAGTGGCACACGAGCCGTTAGGCGTTTTGACGTATTCTGTGATCTATTAGTTGAACAGACTCACGGCAAAGTCATCTCGGCGTCCTCTTTTCTTCTTTATCTTACTTGTAAACAGCTTCTTTCAAACTTTTTTCCTAGGCCTTCACTTGCTCAAAGCAGAATAATCGCGTTAACAGTTTCAAAACTGTGAGTACAGTCTCGTAGCGATGAGAACTGTTGCGAAGTTTTTTTCCAGTTTAGGCATTTTTGAAGTCGCCAAGAACACTTTTCGTCGGGTTTCCTTTTTTTTTCTTACTTGTAAACAGCTCCTACTAAACTTTTTTCGAGGCCTTTGCTTGCTTTATCCGAAATAAACTCGCAAGCATTTTCAAAACTGCGCGCCATGCTGGACAAAACAAGAAAACAATTTTCCTGTGACGTCATCCGTGAGTCTGTACTAATGAACAATTAGAAGGCGAACTCGAGCAGATATTTGACGAGGGGTGAAGCCCCGAGTCAACTATCTGCCGATAGAAATCGAGAGTGAGCCTTCTAATTGTTTTAGTAAAATTCTACTAGTATTTCTTTATTACAAATTTTACTTTCTGGCGATTTTTTATCAATTTCATCGGGCAAGACAGTACAAGAACATAAAAGAAAGAAGACGAACCAAATTAGCCAACCTTCACCCTTAACCTCAGTCTAAGCGTCATCTTGTTTTCATTCTCATTTGCATTCTCATACTTTCTCATATACATATATCCTCACCTTCCCATTTTCATCCAATTTCTTATCATCCTCATGATCATCAGTGTCCTCATGCTTATCATTATCAGCATCCTCAGAGTCATCCTTATACACATCCATATCCCCATTCTTATCAAAACCCCTCAGCCCCATCCTCCTCATCATCCTTACCATTATCTTTACCATCATCTTCATGCTCTTCCTCCTGATCATCATCGTTCTCATCTAATCAACATCAGCATGCCCGTACCCATCCTCCTCCTCCTCATCATCATATATACCATATATGTACGCATCCTCAGCCACATCATCATAACCTTCCTCATCCTCATCCTCCTCCTCATCATTCTCATCCTCATCCTCACCCTTGTTATCATCACCATCCTCGCCCTCATCGTCGTCCTTACCAACATAATCATCCTCATCATTGTCTTTATCCTCGTCGTTATTATTATCATCATCATTATTATTATCAACCTCGTCCTCATTCTCATCATCGTGCATGTTCATCCTCATCCTCCTCAATATCAACATTCATACATACAGACAGACATATAACTTTATTCAACCTCAGTAAAATCTTCAATATATTAAGAAGTGACAATTTTATGATTCTCGTCATCCCTATCTCCATATTCATTCTCATCAGCATCAGCGCCCTCATCCCTATCCTCCCCTTATCAACATCAGCCTCCTCATCATCATTACCATCCTCATCCTCCTCACAGCTGGAAACAAGTTTCTTCATCCTATAGCTAAGAAAATTGTGTGGACGAAAGCTTTTAATGCAAGCTCAAGGTTAAGCTTAGCTGCAAAGAATTAAAATTGTTGCACTTTTGCACCTAAGAAAGTTTTACTGAATTCTCAACAGCCCTGAAATGGCACATATGAGAGAAGTTGTTAACATAAAATTCTTCTTACCAAAATTGAGAAGGCATTTCGGGAATGCAGCGAGGAGAAATGCAGACAGCTTCGCCAAGATGTACTTAAATGCCTGGACTGAAACCAGGAATACGTAAGTCAGGAAAATGAGTTGTTTTCTGCCAATTTCAGTTTAGACCGGTGACCAGAATTTTGTTTGTTTTAGTAACTCTGTCCATTCTCGACTATCAGTAATCATAATTTGTTAAAATTTTGCAAAGCGATATTCTGCTATTCTACCGAGTAATCCAGCAGGTGGTAATTGGTACTGAGCTGCTGAAAAAGCGACTCAAACACGTAACCAACACTCCGATAAATATGTTCGGGTGATCTACGTTTTTCGCCCAAACGTCCAGGGACGAATGGGTTAAACAACCATGTTAACATTGAATTCTTCGAACTGCAAGTCTTCTGTCAATGATTTCGCAGCTACAGCTAGCCGAGAAGACATACATTTTTTACAATACGGCTTAATTCCTTGGAATAACACAGATCACCCGAACTACTTGTGTCGTTGTAAAAAGCGCAGGTTACGCTTTTGTCACTGAAAGAGGAAACGAAAAGAAGTTATTCTGTTGATGTTTCGAGATGTTAAATTACTAACTTTTAAAATTCACTGCGTCGAGATCTCTTACTACACTGCAGATATTTGGCCTTTTTTAGCTATCAATGAATACTGGATATAACTTGTATAAAGTTACGAATTTATAATGTCCAAGCTCTAACTATTCCAATCCAACCTTGTAATATGCTCATACCATTATCCTTTGTTTACTTACTTTTATTGCCCTTCCCTCTTGTTAAACCTTATACTAAGCCATGTCTTTATTAGCCAAAATACAATAGTTAATAGCGGATTAACTCCGGCGCGCGAAGCGCGCGAGCGTAGCACCATGGGTAACACAATTTGGTAACCAACAATGCAACAACAACAACAACAATAAACTTTATTTACATGAAAAAATCAATATATTACAAATACAGACTACCTGCAATTAGCGAAGCTAATCGAGGCAGGTAGTATGGAGACGTATCACTTACACTTTTACAATACTAATACATAAGGATGTTACAAAGTAATAAATATGGTATTACAGATTAATTACAATAATTACTTTAATTATATTTATCATAAATAAGAGGCTAGAGGAAGGATAGAAAGACGTAGAAGTAGTGGCCTACGAAGTCACAAGCAATTAGAAATAAAAATAAATTTTAAATTCTTTTCATTTCATTTAATAACGTATCTATATCAACATAACTGTCCTGTTTAAGGAAGATTTGAAATAAGGATTCGGTTATTTTCTTCTTGAATCTATGTTTCGGGAGTTTTCTCAGAACTTCTGGTATACTGTTCCAAGTTTTTGCGCCTATAATGGAAAAAGAATTCTTATGGTGATTTAGTCGGGAATAGTTGATACAAAAATTACTAGAGGAAGAAGAACGAGTGTTGTAAGGGACCGTTCATTTTTTATGAGGTAGAGGGGGGGGGGGGCTGGTGGGATTTGAGGGGGGGGGCCATGCCAAAAAAATATGGCTTCAAAGGGGGGCACAGCCGAAAAAATATGGTGTGCAAAGGGGGGGTCACCAAAAAATTGCCTTTAAGCTTAGTAGTGACAGCTTCTGCAAACATGAGTGCCAGAAGGCCAAAAATAGCGTTTCTAAGGTTCTGAAAATTCATATTTTCCCGGGGGAGAATGCCCCCGGACCCCCCTACTTTGTTATACACCCAACGGCAACTCTACCCCACGAACTGTTTCATTACAAAATACAGCCAGGAGAATGTCAACTCTTTTTTGGCCTCTGCTAGTCTGATTCTTAAACAACTGAACAACTCATAACAATGTCCAAAATAACGCTTTAAACCGGTATGAATTGTCTGTTTATGTACTTCAGAATGCAGCAAATTGTATTAGAGCATCTCTAAATTTTCAACATTTTCCAGGGGAAGATACCTCTGGAACCCCTACCAGAAAATTACCTTTAGTGCTTGTCAATAAAGACATTTACTCCTGCAGGACTTGAGTGTTAAAATTGACTGTTAAATTTATTTTAAGCTTGATAAGTTTTACATCACTTTATCCCTTTTTTCTTTCTTTCTTTTTCTTTTTGGGGGAGGGGGTCATCTCAAATATTTAGGACTACAAGGGGGGGGGGGGGCAGGTAAAAATTTCTAATGTAGAGGGGGGGTCATTATATCTTACAGGTACTACCCATCAAATCCCATCAGGCCCCCCTACCCCATAAAAAATGAACGGTCCCCAATGCTGAATATCTTGAGTAGGGTTTGTAACCTCAGGATACATACACCCGCACGCCCGTACAGACTCTGGGGAGGAGGCGGGGAGACTCTGGAAAGGAGGAGAGATTTTCTAGGATGAAGTCAAAATGCTTACAAGACCTTACAAAATACAGAAAGGCCAAAAGGGCGCATGGGTTGAAACAGACAGCAAGTTGGAAATAAACGTTGAACCCATTTAATTCTTTGAATTTTATCTCGATTTACATGAAAGTGTGATATATAACACTCCAGAATCATCTTTCTTGTTATGTAGCGGTGGTTTCGTCCGTAAAAGACTTTTTTTTACCAAGTTGACTTTCGGAGCTAGGAGACAAACGGACTGAAATACAACTGCGATCCCGCCCTTTAAGAACGCGCACTTTACTTTCAAATATCACTTTCGACAGTGTGTTTTACCTATCTATTGTATCATCAAAAATGTACTTCTTCGAGCAATAAGCACTCTTTTTAATTTCTTTCATTTAGGCAAAATGACTGAGTCCTTTCATACCTCTACTGATGAAGCCTTGGACTTATGGCGCTCTAGCTTGCATCGATTTTCTGACTCATTCGACACAGCGCTCGCAACATCTGACATCGACAGGAAGATTGACAAGATAAGTGATTGGGTTGAGAAGCAGAAACAGGGTTCCGATGAAAACGCAAGGAAAGAACTTGTCCAGAATATGGGAAAAGTGGCCACATCAACTGTCAGCGGTATACAAAAGATTGAAAGTGGAGATGTCCTGGGAGGCACTTTCGAAATGATTTCAAGTGTTACGATGTTTGCCAGTGAAACGATTGGTGGCCCTGTTGGGGCGGCAGTTGGTGCCATCGTTGGAACAATCTGTAGCATCATTGGCACAATTTTCGGAGCAAGTAAATCTCAGCAGCCAAGCATCGTGGAACAAGTGGCTGAAGTTGTTCATAAAGAGTTGGTCGAATTTAACAATAAGTTACAAGACCAGAAATATGACGGCCTGAAACGCCGCGTAACAGACCAGTCAGAGCAGCTGTTAAACATAAAACCAGGTGAAAAACTGGACGATCCGAACTTGTGGAATGACTACGTGCAGTTTATGGGAGAGCTGGGTAACAGAATCCATTCATCATTGCCATATAAGTACGAAGACAATTTAGCAAAGGACCCAGATGTTGCAGATTTCGTGAGAGCACTGATGACCTACTGCCACGCTTACGGCTGTTTCATCACGCTACTTATTACCGCAAAAGGAAAATTTGCAGACCTTGGCAGCGAGTATAAACGGGACGACGAAGAAGCTGATCGGAAAATCAGCGGGCAAATGAAAGATTTAAAAGGCAAATTAGCTTTTTTGTTTGATAAAAGCTACCTGACATTTCTTGGACGACTTCCGTCCGAAGGAGGAAAATTGACAAAGATTGTCGCATTCAGCAGAAACCAAGAGGCGAGGAGCACTGTAGAGATGACCACACGCGGGTTTGGTTTTCCTGAGCTACTGGATTATAACACAGTTGAATCACAGGCAGAAATCGTTTCCCGCCAGTCAGTGAAATTAAAACTAGAGCTGCATCCACGTTTCACTGGAAATGATGCCCACTGGTTGCAATTCATCAACGAAACCCAATATCCTTTGAAAGTAATAGGCGGTACAGCCCCTAAAGGAAACAATAAGCAATTCACACAAGTTCTTCAACCTCAGTCTTCCTTTTTTGCAGACATGCCATTAGGGTCGTCGTTTGGAGGGTATGTCATAATCTACATCGACGGGAAGGTACGTCCAGACGATGAGCCCCACAGCGCAGATGTAAGTCGCATTGTCGAGTTTGCCTTGTATAAGGGTTCCTTTGGGAGAGCAGGAGTGAACATCCAGGACAAAACTAGCAGTGAGTTTACTAAAGGCCAGGATACCTACGACAAAATGAAGAATGAAGAAAGAAAAACCGTCTATTGGAAGACAAAAGGAGTGTACTACATGGCCAGGGCAGAAATGTACACAATAACAATTCCAGCTGCAATGCCTTCCTTCCTGTACAACTTTCGCTTTGTGTTCCAAAATTTTGACCCTTTTCGTGATACTGTGACTGCGCCGCCTAAAGGTAGAGTCCAAATCATACATAACTAAAATTAACACATATTTATTTGTATTTTTAGACCACGGTAAACTAGTGTTTTTTCCTCTTCCAACCGGGTGTCGCGTTTCTTCCCGAGAGGCGATTCTCAACGCGCTGGCGTGTACCCGGGCGTGTGAATGCTCCCGATCTGTGTACTATTTCTGAGAAAAATGGGAGACTATTCTAAATGGTGCTAAAATTTTTCTGCGAGAAATTTTTGTTGAAAAAGTACCTCTTTTGGGTATAATGCCACCTGAACTTAAAATAAATTTCTCTCAGTTGAACCAAAGAAAAGAAGTCCAATCATCCATATTTTTCTTTAAGTGGCTGTACATGGCTTTTCAATGTCTTATATTGCTATCATCTCATATTGTTAGGCATGCATTGCTGTGCTTGAAGTCGCAGTCGAACTTTTTTAACTGGTGGACAAAAGAACTGTCCGTAATAGAGGGCTCTAAATACGGCTAACAGCTAGTAACCAACGGCCAAAACGGCCAAAATTTACTCGTTTGAAACAGTGCAAGAGTTGAAAAAGTTTCATCGTCTATCGTAAAGTTAACCTTCCAAATTTTGTCTAAGCACAGTTTGTCTCTTTCAAAGTGTTTAAACTTTTAAACAATTAAAAATTTAATTTAAGATTACAGTCAAGTATTAACCGTTGCAAGAAGACTACCGTTAGCCCCCCCCCTCCCCCCTCACGTTGCCCCCATTGTAGTCCTTTGGTAGGGGACCTTGGGAACAGAACCTAAGCTGCTGTAAAGAACCTAAATTACTTTGTTAATGTACTAAGGTGGGAATTATAATAACGTGTTATTCTTTTATTTCCAGCTGCAAGTGACGATTGTATCGTTATCTAATGTTTGGTGTGTAGACAAGGCCGCTATAAAGGTGAATACCATCCACTTTAAACACAGGGTCCAGAGGAGTTCAGTTTGAACATACGAATTACTTTTTAACTTGTAAAATGTATATATCCTCATCGTTTAGCACGATTAATTAGCCAAATGGGATCTTTATGAATCTATTTTAAACGGATCTCTGACTCTATATCTCGACGCTGTTTATTTTATTGCTATCATGTTGAATCAAAATATATAACCGCAAGCCATTTCCTTGCTGGCGCGATAATTTCTTTGAGCTAACTAATTATAATGCTACAAAATGAATAAAATACAAGAATTAAAGAAAGAAAATTAAACAAAATAGACAAATTAATACAATATTATTATAAGACAGAGTTAGCTGGCTGAAGGAGTTGAAATCATTGGCAGTACGGTAGTGATTTGGAAGTGGGTTCCAGGATTTGCCTGCCAGTTAACTAAAAGAAGGTAGATACTTAAGTAGCAAGAGTATATCAACCAATGAAAATGACTAAGGGTGGATTCATTTAATTGCAGCATACGCGTATAGCAAAAAATGCGAGAACCTGTTTGTTTGCATTGCGTTTACGTTACGCGTATGGGGTAAGTGATAAATAAATGACGCGTTCCAGCGTGCACTCGTACTCCATTGGCAATTTTGGCACTGTCGACTCTGACTGCTTCTCCCTAAGGAGGGAAATGTCTGCTCAAATACTTGCGAAAGGTTTGCATTTTCCCGCGCTGCTGTAATGCAATTTCATCGAACAATGAATGCGATAAACCGATACGCCATTGATTAATCGCATAGCCTATACGCGTACCCTAAATGCCATGCAAATAAACAGGCAGTCGAATTTCCCACCCCCTGAATTTTGATGATCACTGATTTGCAGAGAACGTAAATAAGTTTGCTGGTACCACTGGTAAATCTGAACTACCCTATCAGTTGAACTACTTCCCCTTAGAAAAATAGAAGAAAGTACATGATCATCTTCCCTTAATTTACACCACTATCTCATCTTCGCCGCTGCCTGCGCCTCCCATATTCTCGAAACTGCGACTTTCACCACTAGTCTTTAATTTGTCATTAGTTATTATGTCCCCAACAGTGATTAAAGGCAAATTAACCACTCAAGAAAACATTTTCTGACGCTTTCCTTACTTTCCGCCGTGTTGTTATACATTTTATTCACGCTAAAAACAATGTACGTTTAGCACGGGTGCTCTAACAATTCAGCAGCGGTCGGTTTAAATTTTCACGCGGTATTCAACGTTTTCATACCAAAACAAAGATTCATTCTCGCCAGTTGCAAAAGTAGAATCATCCTCTGTCACTGGTTCGTCGCTGAAACGTCAAAATACAGACAACATTTAATTTACTCGTTGTTTTATATCAACACTCGAAGCGACTGTACTCAAAGTGATACGAATCTTTTTATACCAACCTGTCGATAACCATAACCCCGTGATCCTTAACAGTATCGTCACTCTCATTACCTACAAATCAATAGTTTTGGTTAATTTTAATAAACAGAAACTCAATCTTCATTCCAAAAATTCGGGAAAAACTGGCAGATACCTTCCATCTTTCGCTTACCAGGTGCAATCCTCGTCTCTTTGCCGTACTGCGCAGACTCAAACTTAATTTCTTACGGTATTATTACCGCATTCTCGTCCTCAGAGCTGCGATCCTTTTGGCCAGCGCCATTCATCGAGAACTCTGGTGGGGGCCAGGAGAACGCGCAAGCGCAATAGCTGCCATTTTTGCAACCGATGGTAACCGTTATTGTTTCAAATTTCTGAGGCTGCGCAGAAAGCCAGAAGTCCGTGATTTGCGGACTTCCTGCTTTCGGACTCTACCAGAGCTCTCGATCCGTGGCGCTGGCCAAAAGGATCGCACAGGAGCGAGAATGGGTATTACCGCTGGCGACTATTTCCCATTCCCATTCCACATTCTCCATTCCTTGTTTTAGTAACATCCGCTCTACCGAAATGCCGAGTTGGATTTGGTGTTGTAAGAGAATTTACAACGCCAGAGTCCGCCGTAAACGAATGTTCGCTAGCTCATAAGCTAATTACACTCGTCCGTCGAAAGCCGACAATTTAATGCTGTGCCGTGAAAATTAATCGGTTTCAGCTAATATGTACTCTATCGATCTGAATGAAGCGAAAAATTCAAATTAAAGAACTTCTCTATACGACTACTGAAATATTCCGTCGCTGTAGAATTTATTTTCGAAGCCAGCGTTGTAAGAAAATTCACTTCTGGGGTCAGAATTAACTTAGCGATTTTAATATTAGGCACGCGGGGAACAATTGAGTTTTTCCAGCTGGGACCCGCAGACGATATTTTCGGCGGAGAGAAACGACAGCCGGAAATACGTCTGCGTTCGCAGACGTATCCTACGTTCGTATACTGCGTCTGCGTTCGTATACTTGGCCTAAAAGGGTTACTCGCATTCACCATTTCATGCTACACAACATCAACAACAACAATTTATACACCTACTATTCAATTACTAAACAGCGGTTCTCAACATCGCATCTCCCAACCCACATCTCCGCCCGCACTTCCTAACCATTGGTTACTGCTAGTATCAGTATTATGCTGAAAAAGTATTAATTTTCTTTTTTTTCTTTTAATGTTTCATCACTTCGCTATTGGCCTTCTTGAGCTCAAGAAGCTTTGGTTTTTGTGAATTACACTCAGCGCCCTGAAGATCTGACGTCGAAAAGACAATCTAGGAGATAATGCGCCGATCAATTCGAAACTTCAACATCCCCCCCGGGCATACCCCGGGCATTTGACTGTGCATTGTGCCCGGGAAGGGGGGAATTTGAACGTTGCCTTGGAAGGGTGGGGAATTTGAACCAGATTTATCTCTTGTTCTGGTGTAATACTCCCGTGCGTTTTTGACGGATTAGCAAGATAGAATTTCGCCTTTGTTAGTGAATAACTCTTTCCAGAGGGTCTTCAAAAGAAGACGGGCCATCTCTCTCTGAAAGGTGTGAACAGTGTTTGATTGAAGGCGAAATTTGTCTTTGAGGAGAGGAATTTCAATACTAATTGGTGGGGCATTTGAACGGCTTTTTTGCCCCCAGGGGAGGGAATTTGAACGATCCAACCTTCAAAAGTTCAAATGCCCGGAGAGGTTGCCCGGGGGGTGGGGGATGTTGAAGTTTCGAATTGATCGGCGCATAAGTGAGCAGACGCAGTGTCACAGTTGCTGTGGAAATTTGCCACTTTACTAGTATTTGTAGATATACGAGAGAAAAAAACTTGACAAAAGAACACTGGAAAAATACTTGGAAAAGAGAATTGTAGAGGAATTCGCTTTTATTCGCATTTCATGGTTCAGACTTCTACACATGCATATGTCGAGAGGACGGATCAGTTTGAATTTGATTGACTTTGTGTGCGTATGTGTGTTTCTTTTTACATTTCGTAATTTAACGACTTTTGATTTATGTTTTGAATCTAATTAATGTGATTAATTACTTTAAAGATGTTGGAACATAGGGTAGTGTAGTAACTATTTAGATTCCACGTAGATGCATGGTTTTTATTGTTATTATTATTATTTTTAAAATAAAGGCTGTAGTAAAACATTCTGCCTTTAGCTCTCTTTTTTTTCTGAGGGTACACATCAAATACCAGCTTGTGTGGAAGGCGTTTAAAAGGTTGGAAGCCGTTTAAAAGTGAGGAGAAAGGGGGAATTTAGGCGCGAGAAAACGCGAAGGGCGCGCGAGTCGCGTTCTCGCGCGGCCAATTTCTCCCCTCTGTTTAATAATGGGAACGTCAAAATCTTGTCCCTGAAGAGTTTCCCAATGTCTTTTATTCACGCACTCAGCGTAGTGGCAAACATTGTTAGCGGTGATTTTTCTCGGGTAAATTGATTTTTATGCAGAGATTCTTGGGTCACGATTTGGGCCGCTGGACTCTTTTTGGATCTGGTTTGGCCTGTAGAACTTTTTTTGAGTACAACAATTTGTCTTCATTTGCACATCCCCGTCACTGTTATACCTGAGTCCCCCCCCCCCCCACCCTGGGGATTTCCCCTAAATAAAACTGTCAAACATGAAAAGTAACGTCGGTCGCTGTTCAACGCGCGAAAGGAAATGCATGGAGAACAGTGTGGAGAAAATGCACCGCGATATTATTATTATTATTATTATTATTAGTATTACTATTATTATCATTATTATTATTTATTTTTTATTCTTTATTGCAAGAAAAAACAAACAAACAAGGTACACACAAAACAAAGAGGAAAACTACAGTACTTACTGTTTACAAGTAGAAAAAGAAAACGAACTAACGAACTTACTCACTTACACGGGAATACTTACACTAGCTAATTACAGTACAATGCTACTTACACATTATATTTGGTAACAAATGCAGGAAATGCATGGAAACCAGTGTCGAGAAAATGCACGCTAAAATTAGGGGTTAAAGGGTTAAAGTTTTAGTCCTCACATGTATTTCCTACTGTACTGGGACGGGGATGCTTTCAGAGCCACTTCGCTTCCGCGGAGGTACTCCAGCGTACTTAGGGATGCTTTAACAACGTACGGCCAGAAGTTTCCAGCAGTTTATTCCAGACTTAACTTCATGAACAACAGTTGTCAACAACTGAAAACTAACCCCAACTGAAGTCTAATAACAAGACTCTTTTTATCAGCTTATTTGTCATAATTTCTCATTACATCACGCTACGATATCGTTAGATCAAATTGAGCATCGTTAAGAAGGCAAGAGTAAAAATGAGCAATAAGCGCGACCCAGTTGTCATGTTGGAGCCATGAGCACAGCAAGGACTTAGAAACTTATGCCCATTATTGAACTTTTTTATTTGAAATTATACAAGGTGATGGAGTAAAACGTGCGTTTTGATTCATCTAGGTGAGTTTGGGATCAAAGTACAGACACACGAATGACGTAATGAGCCGCAAAGTTCTCGTGCAAATCATCACTACGCGAAAAGATTTTTAAAAACATTTAATAATAATAATAATAATAATAATAATAATAATAATAATAATAATAATAATAAATTTCTATAGCGCCATTTCCCAGTGGTCCAATGGCGCTTTACAAAAATTTATATTACATTATATCTGCATAAAATCTTAAAAATAAAATAAAATAATAATAATAATAATAATAATAATAATAATAATAATACATAAATAAATAAACTAAAAATTGATCATAACGATAAAGCTTCTTTAAATAGCTAAGTCTTAAGTTTAGACTTAAAAGTCGTAAGTGATACGCATGTTCGTAGTTCTAAAGGAGGGCTGTTCCATATGGTCGGAGCCGCAACTGTAAATGAACGACCGCCATACGTTTTAAGATTAAATCTGGGTACAGCTACTAGCTTATCACTAGACGATCTTAGTGTCCTGCCAGGCTTGTAAGGCCTAATGAGTTTCGTGATGTAACTGGGAGCAACGTCATGAAGAGCTTTGAATGTAACCAGAGCGATCTTGAAAATAATCCTTTGTTCAACAGGAAGCCAGTGAAGATTTAAAAGCAAAGGTGTGACATGTTCAAATTTACTTGTTGAATAAATGAGTCTTGCAGAACAGTTCAAAACACGTTGTAAATCTTGTAGAACACATTTAGGTTGACCATACAGGTGGGGTGTCTGTAAAACCCGGAACACACCCGGAACACCTCGGAACACCCCCGGAACACCCCGGAACACCCCCGGAACACCACCGGAACAGCCTAGAACAGCCCGGAACAACCCCGGAACACCCCTGGAACATCCCATAATACCCCCGAACATCCCATAATGCCCCGGAATACCCTCAATACAGCCAGGAACACTCTTAAACACCAAAAATTCTGGTCAGCGGTCAGACCGCTCACGCATAGACTGTCCCGAGGACCTCCGAAGATTAACGAAGATTTCCGAATTTTTCTGAAGACCTTTGCGGATCACCCGAAGACAAAATGACAAAAATAAAATAAAAAATAACATTGGTGTCCTTTAAATCGACAAAGATTTGATTTTGAATATTTCAATTCAATTATTGAAGTTGTTGTAACTCATGCGAGATTTGCATTATAACTCTCGACAAACCGATGTGTCTTCTATAAGTAAAATTCTGGGGGTGGGCATCCCGAATAATAATTCAATTCACCATATAACACGTCACGGTCGCGATAACTTACTCTTGGGCATTGCGTGACAGATTTTGCACGCAAAACAAAACAGATTTTGCAGGCTGCTAAACGTCTATAGGATTTATTCTGTTTCCGTAAAGGCTGTTCCTTTTCAATTTATGTAGTTAGTACTACCACCTTTTCTCAGTAAGTGCCCCACTTGCTGTTACTGTACGAACTGGGCAAAGAAACACCGTCGCTCCTTCTAAAGACCAATTAGAAAAATGTTTGAATAGTTTTGAGAAGTAGGTTGTAACTCAAGGTTTTTCGCAACGTATAAATTTGGCTTATTGAGGGAGCACACGAACTTTGCAAAGTTCAAGGAAATGTGATATGTACTCTCATCGTTGATATTTTCCTTTTTTCGCTTACTGAATTTTTCTCTTAAAGTCTAACTAGATCTTGTGAAAGTAAATAAAATACTTGTTCCTTTTCTCGCTATAAGAGTGTAAACTCGTTCGATCCGTTTGTTCCCGGGTTACGTTGTGACATCCTACATTATAAGCCCTCGGATACCTCTACAAAATTATAGTGGGTACTTTTTTGCAGGCGCACATTTCTCCTACTCATTTATCTTCCGAGCTACGCTCTTTTGTTAACCAAAAATATATGCAGACCTAACTGCAAAAACGTTGTCATTCAAATATGACAAGAGAAAGCTGCAAGATGGGAATTTATTAGACATGGAAAAACGTTCTCGGATTTTAACATTCCTGAAGCACTCATGCACTACGGTATGATACTTCAAATTAATATAAACTGAGGTTTTTTTAAATGAGGTGTATATATTCACTGTATATTAGTGTAACGAACCGGCGGCCAAACATTTCCATGCGCCTGTGGAAATAAAACGATGACGATCGTGTGACCTCGGAATAATGACCTTATAGCATTGCGTGACACTGTATCATTTGGTTTTGTTATGTCCTTGAGGTCACACCTGTTTTTTGAACGTGATAATGCAAACCTCGCACGAGAAAAATCAATGCAAAATTAACAGTTCAACTGTCACATTTTCATATCACTGAAAATCGTAAGTTATTGATATGAAGGTCACGTGCATGATATATTTTCCCCATTAATTAATGGTTTTTTCGCTGTTCTTAAAAGCTTCGAAACTATTCCAAGCATTCTTGAAATGCTCGGAAATCTCAGGGTGATCCGCAAAAGCCTTATGAAGAATTGGGAATCTTCGGAGGTCTTCGGCTTAGTCTATTCGTGAGCAGTCTGACCGCTGACCACTATTTTTGGTGTTCCGGGGGACAGAGCTGAATAACGATAAACGGTCAGCGGTGCGAAACGCGGGCGACCGCGCGCGAACCCGACTTGGCAGGCCTGGCGGGCTATTTAAAATGGCCGGTATTTGTGGGATTTTCCTGTACGGTAAACAAACCCGCTGGTTAAGCACAGTATTGCGTGGTTAAGAAAAGTCTGTGTGTTTTTGGACAGCCAGTACCATACTGTATCTTATTTCAGTTTGAAAAAATTTTGTTTTCATCGGTAAAATTGTGAAATTTTGGCTTAAACGAGATTTTACGAATTGTGCTTACATGTCCCAGTCGCTTTATTTTATCGCGAAAGTTGCAAGTGGTGTTTTATTGGTTGTGGGACTTTTATTTTTTCCTCTGTTTTCGTGTCGGCCCAAGAAAACTGTTTTAAATGTGGAAGTCCACGGGCAAGTGAATTCCAAGGCGATTTATAACGACTTTCTCCCAGAAAGCCTGATACTCAGACTAGACTTTGTCGTGTTGGTCAAGCAAATGCTGAATCGCTCGCTTGTCAACGCCACAGAAAACAACTCAAGAAAGACAACAACAGGTGTTCGTGTCATATGCATGGCACCCCTTCAGACAAGAGTAAACTGTCAAAAATTCCAATAACATTATTATCACTGAGGTAAGTAAAGCTTTCGTTCAATAGAAACATCTTAAATTTAAGATTTTGGTTTTTACGGAGCAACACCGCTATTGAACAAAAATTATGGTCGATGTTAGTTGAATTAAAATTAAGCACATGTTTGTATTAGTGTAACTTTCAACTTGCTTCATTACAAGTTTAAAAATTTCCAATAATAAAATTTTAAAAGTTCATCGTAAGAGAATAAGGTATCTTTATGAACCGTGACACAGCCGCTTTACGACACTTCGACTTGGTCCAATACGGATTTAAATAAAAAGCTTTTCAACCACAATTTCTATTGAACGAAAACTTAACTTACCTTAATGATATCGCCAAAGACACCGAATTCTTCTTTTAACATCTCCCAGCTCTAAATTGGCATTAAGAACAAAATATTCAACACTTTATTGTCCGTTTCGAACCCAAATTTTCCACAATCCAGAGCTGTGATCCGTGGCGCTGGCCGAAAGGATCGCAGCTCGGAGACGAGAGTGGAGGAGAGCAGTGACGTAACGAACATGCGCAGTGCGTTATTCAGCTCTGTCGTTCCGGGGGTGTTCCTTGTTGTTTCGAGGGTGTTCCGGGGTATTATGGGATGTTCCAGGGGTGTTCCGGGGTTGTTCCAGGCTGTTCCGGGCTGTTCCGGGGGTGTTCCGGGGGTGTTCCGGGGTGTTCCGGGGTGTTCCGGGTTTTACAGACACCCATACAGGAGTGAATTACAGTAATCCACTTTGGAGGTGATGAAGGCATGAACATGTGTTCTGGCTGAATCAAAGGACAAGAACTTACGGAACTTAATTAATTTTGTGAGAATAACCACAGGTAGCCCAAGCTCCAAAGGGAGCTGTCAACATGACATTGCGTAACAGCGTTATATTTATAAGAGTTTGTATGGGAATAGAACGATCGTACAAAATAGTTCAAAATAGGGGAAAGAGATTTAATAAAATCGACTTACCCTCCCATCTTCTGTGCATAACTTGTGTTTCGACGGCATTTGAAGGCGTTTCAAAGCGATTCCAGTGGGTTTTAGGTTCTCTGTTTTCCTCTCCATATATAATTCCTCAAGGTAGGGGACCCGAGCGACGAAGCCCAGCAGATCGCCCCAAAGGCTCCGATCGCCTCGAGATTCCGCCTAGAGCACCTCTGATAGCTGTTCTAACCACTGCTTCTCTTCATCGGATGAAAACGTCCGAGGAATTATATATAGAGAGGAAAACAGAGAACCAAAAACCCACTGGAGTCGCTTTGAAACGCCTCCGAATGCCATAGAAACACAAGTTATACACAGAAGATGGGAGGGTAAGTCGATTTTATTAAATCTCTTTCCCCTATTTTGAACTATTTTGTACGATCGTTCTATTCCCATACAAACTCTTATAAATATAACGCTGTTACGCAATGTCATGTTGACGACTCTGTTTGGAGCTTGGGTACCTGTGGTTATTCTCACAAAATTAATTAAGTTCCAAAACAATGTATAAAACAGATGGATTCCATTTGGCCGTGCGTGTGTTTACTCTGATAACTCGCAGAGCAGGTCAAAACGTGGTAAGTCTGGTAAGCCCATCATCAGTCACGCTACTCACCTGCGGCTCATAGCGCACTTGTTTGCACGTACGGCGTTTTAACGTCATCTGTGTGTTATCAGAATACGCACGCACGGCCAAATGGAATCTATTTGTTTTTTTAACATTCTACTTCTTTCTATTTAACCAAAGTGTACTTTTGTCACTTGTTTTATTCATTTATTTAAGATGGATTTGTTTGGATCATGCGCCCGTTTTTGTACGAGCGACTCTGTTTTCAAAACAATAAAAGTTCTCATGTGCAATGGTAGCAATTATATCCCGCTGCATATAAATTGTAAGCGTACGTGTGTAGGTGTGTTTAGCGCTTTAGCCTGGTTGCCATCTTGAAAGTGGTTAAACAGCTGACAAATGCATCGGTATGCTCATTAATTTAGAGGTGCCGTTTCTAATTTTAAATAAACAAATTAGTGGTTCCCTAAATAAGGACAATTTTCGTGCAAACCGACAACTGACGGGCTGAACATTTAGGCACCAGTGCCCTAAGTTAGGGGTGCCGTGCCCAAAACGCTTGTCGTGTGGACCAGGCTTACTCGAAAGAAGGCCAGTTTGCCAGGAGTGGCGTGTTAGGCGTCTTATACTTTCTTGCCTTTCCTGTTTCTATGCTCTCTAAGGGCTTCAATGAGCATAGCGAGCGAGGTTAACTGTTCGTTCCTACTCCCAGGGGGGGGGGGGGGTACTTCCTTATATACGCTATATAGGTATGTGCCGCCCGATAGGGTAGGGTTTTTCAGGTGCTCAGTCCTTAAATAGGGTATCCTTTTCGGTGTTTTTTATATTGTGATCCTTAGATGTTCCTTAGATAGGGTCACTAAATTGCAATATCCACCCCAACGCGTAAAACGAAAAAGATATGCTCTGTTAAAACTGTACTACACGTTATAAAGTTTAACAAAGCGATTTTAAAAGGAAGTTTCTAGCTTGTGTTGGCACTCCTCACCACCTAGTTACAGAATTATGAGTTATCTTGTTTCCCTTAAATAGGTGCCATTTCTTGGTTTTGGGCCTTTAAAGTGGTACTATGATCAAAAAATCACTTTTATTTTTTCTTCGGATTTCGAAACTATGTTTGTTAAACACTCCCCAAGCGAAATTATAAGCCTTAATTTTGAGAAGAAGACCGTTAATTTAAACTGCAATTTTCCGTTTTAATGGTCCGCCATTATTACACCAGAAAGGATACAATGACGTCATACACTCAAGAGCTGTAGAATGTAGTGTGTGAACGCGGCTTACAAATTATGCAAAACACGAGTTTGAGAGTGTGAAAGCTCAAAACTCCCGTGCTGCATACTAAATAAGGCACTTTCACACACACTGCATTCTAAAGCTCGTGAGTGAATGATGTCATTCTGTCGTTTCTGGTGTAATAATGGCGGACTATTAAATCGGAAAATTGCAGTTAAAATAAACAGTCTTCTTGTCGAAATTAAGGCTTAAAATTTCGCTTGGGGAGTGTTTAGTAAACAAAGTTTCGAAATTAAAGAAAAAATAAAAGTGATTTTTTGATCGTAGTACCACTTTAAAAGGGTATCAATTCTCGATTATCTACCCTTAAATAGGGTCAGGGTTTGAGAACCTTGGCGGCACACACCTATCCTAAATTGACGGGAGTACCTCCCCCCCCCGGGTTCCTACTATTGCCAGAAGCCCCGCAATTTGAACTTGAATACGTCTGGCGCACTTCACTTTTTCATGACATTTGCGAGGCACGGTGCACCAGGGCCCGGAAGTTCCCGAGTGCGAATCCGGCACCTCGTTGGTTTTTGGTCTCCAAGCATTAAGAAAGAACATAGCGCGTTCCAGTTGTCAAGGTGTTACCAACTGAAAAGCGGGAATGTGGCGTAAGGTAACATGGAGCCAAGAAACTGAACGTAAGGAAGTCACAACGCTTTTAAAAGTGAGCCAAAACGTATTCAGTGGAGGGTTCTTAATTAATAAAAATATAAAACACAACTGCTGAGTGTCGAGTTACTCGACCAAGTTTCTTTTATTGACCATTACATTACCCCTTACAGTTTTAACAGCATTACAGAAATAGCAAAATGCCTAGATTTCGAAACTTTCGTTGATAAATGTTTTACCCACAATTTAACCTCAGTAAACTATGTTTTTTGACTGCGTGAGAACAGTCTAAATTGATTGAGAAAAGCAATTGATTAATACCTGGATATTTGAGAAAACATTTTAGTCTAAAGGGATAGTCACGTATATTTGACGACTTTGTTCAATTTATGAAATACAATGGTAAATTTCACAACAACTAAAAAGAATTTCTGAACATTTCCCTCAGCTAGGATGTCATGTAGATGTTATGATTCGATTTCTATTTTCCATTGTCTTTCTCTTGTTATCACTTCAAAGTTACATCTTCTTAGTCATTAAAGGAAGATGTGCATTTTAGTAGAAAAATACCTTTTCCTCTTACTTCTTGCAGACAAAAATATAGGGAGTTTAACTTACGCAATCTTTGAAACAAATTGAGACAACGTTTTAGTCTTACTTTATGAAAGACAAAAGAAGTGAAATTGCCTCGATTTACTCTGCTTATTTTGCTCATGTTAAGATAAAGCTTTAACCTTAGGGGAAAAAACGAAGATATGAAAATATTTGGATAGAAAACTTATCCATTCGACTGTAATTTAATTAACCTAAATATTGCTACCAGACAGACAAACTGTTTGAATTGAAATTGTAAGTAGAGGAAACCAAAGTCCGTCAATTTGCTCTGCTGCGGTTCCATTGGGACAGTTATTTAATTCCAAATAACTTCCTGACGGAGTAACCCTGCCATAAAAAGAATACTGGTCAGTATCTTTGATAACTTAATGCTCTTGTTTAATACAAATGCATTGTGCATTCACGTGTGACAGAGTTCTTTTGCTACACTTTACGGATCGATCAATCAATCAATCAATCAATCAATCAATCAATCAATCAATCAATCAATCAATCAATCAATCAATCAATCAATCAATCAATCAATCAATCAATCAATCAATCAATCAATCAATCAATCAATCAATCAATCAATCAATCAATCAATCAATCAATCAATCAATCAATCAATCAATCAATCAATCAATCAATCAATCAATCAATCAATCAATCAATCAATCAATCAATCAATCAATCAATCAATCAATCAATCAATCAATCAATCAATCAATCAATCAATCAATCAATC
Organism: Siderastrea siderea; assembly: GCA_964030785.1. NCBI lineage: Eukaryota > Metazoa > Cnidaria > Anthozoa > Scleractinia > Rhizangiidae > Siderastrea > Siderastrea siderea. The sequence goes on along the minus strand of OZ034968.1, from coordinate 71,052,163 downwards.
AATCAATCAATCAATCAATCAATCAATCAATCAATCAATCAATCAATCAATCAATCAATCAATCAATCAATCAATCAATCAATCAATCAATCAATCAATCAATCAATCAATCAATCAATCAATCAATCAATCAATCAATCAATCAATCAATCAATCAATCAATCAATCAATCAATCAATCAATCAATCAATCAATCAATCAATCAATCAATCAATCAATCAATCAATCAATCAATCAATCAATCAATCAATCAATCAATCAATCAATCAATCAATCAATCAATCAATCAATCAATCAATCAATCAATCAATCAATCAATCAATCAATCAATCAATCAATCAATCAATCAATCAATCAATCAATCAATCAATCAATCAATCAATCAATCAATCAATCAATCAATCAATCAATCAATCAATCAATCAATCAATCAATCAATCAATCAATCAATCAATCAATCAATCAATCAATCAATCAATCAATCAATCAATCAATCAATCAATCAATCAATCAATCAATCAATCAATCAACTTTATTTACCCTCGAATTTACAGTGTAGCACTTAAGTGCTAATATCTTCGAGCCAATTACATTAATAAAAGCCAAGTAAAAGCTGTCCAGTTTTCTAAATTTTTAGAGACGTATGAATCGGGTCAATAGCCAGAGACAACACCACGAAATCATTTGACTAAAAGCTCTGTGAAACGATTTGACAATGAAGAACCTAACAACAGTCCTGGTAAGGAATAACTGGGAAAAAACGACCACACTTGGCAAACTTGGTCAAACGGATTAAAACCACACTAGGCAAACTGCAGGCCTTGGTCAAACAGAATCAACATCACCCAACATTGTTGAATACAACTTTGCTATACGAATGCTTGATGGGAATCAAACTTGGTTCAACACTATTCATTATCATCAATATCATTCAACAGGCCGGGTGGTTGAACGGCGTTGAATGGAAATGTTGGCTCGGTTTGACCTGGGCCTAACTTTGTTGACACGAACATTGATGGACCATAAAAATATTTTAACAGTGTGGTCGGACTAAGGGGTATTTCAAATACACAATGATATCAGAAGCTTTTTGCCGGATGGATGTGTGGTCGCAGGACGGATACGTAATAGCTCTGTTTATGTGGAGTCTAATTTGACTACTTACCGGCATGGCGTATACGAATAGGACAACAAATAAGATAAGGATGATAATGATGAGAAGGATAAGGAGGAGCCATTTGTATCGCCTCCAGATGATGTACCGGAGGGTCTTGAACGGGGACGTGAACCACAAGAAAGAGGTCGCGGGGCGGCTGTGGAGAAATGTAAAAAAAGTCAACTTTCACAAACCAGCTCGCTTGCAACAACCCATTCTTTTAAGAAGAATCTTAACCTTCTTGCGTACCAGCTATGCACATATGCAAATGGTAATGATGTCACGTCTTTCTCGCTGCTGTTTTCAGGCTGTTCTTGCAAACAAACCTAACAGTAACATACCCATCCCAGGCCAATAAAGATTCGGTTTTATTGCTTTCCTGGATTTGCCATATATTGTGCATTTTGTCACATTTCCTTAACTCATACAGAATTTTGTTCTACCCAAAATGAAAGTACAGTTCCTCCTCTCCAAAAACTTTTAGGTTTACAAGTAAAAGGTAGGTAGGTAAAGTCGCAGACGAGCCAAGGAGGCCCACACGGCCGGAGCTTATCCCGGTTTCCGTAGCATGAAGCAACTGAGAGTGTTGCTACTCCTCCCTGGATGGGCTGCTAGTCCATTGCAGGGGTACCCGCATCAGCAGGTCGCAGGTACCCATTTACACACCTGGGTGGAGAGAGACAATGTGGAGTGAAGTTTCTTGTCTAAGGAAACAACACGATGACAGGGACTGGGCATCAAACCACCGATCTTCAGATGTGAAGTCCAACGCGCTAACCACTACACCACCATGCCCCCACGATATATAGGTTTACAGGAGTAAAATTTATTTCGAAAAAAATAACAATAATAATAGCCGAAATACTTGTACGGTGATGGAATTTGGTAAAGAATATGCAGCTACATGGTACAATAGGGATGAAACACAAACCTCAACCCGTTTTAATGATACTGATTGATTTGATCTCATGGGCCAACGCCCGGAGAGTGCTCCTGGCTGCTACCTTCATTGCTTTTTTATTGCGCTATTACCCACCAAAACCGAGGCATGAGAACTGTATTAATTTGAAGGCAAGAGGGCCAGTCCTATTAGGAACTACATCATAAAGATCCTTAACATGCACGTTTCTTGGAAAGGTCCTCTTTACTTACTTTGGCTCCTCTAGGACAGGGTGCTGATTGGGATCATCTCGTCCTTGGCCCGCTGGTTTCGCAGCCGCCTCGTATCCAGCAAGTACCTCGACAGTCATCTCAACTTTACCCTGCAGTCACAACGTACAAGAAGAATAGAGCGGTTTTCAATTGAGTGTCTAAAGTAATTCGCGTTTTGTTTTGGGTTTGCTTTACTTCGCCCTGTGATTGGTTAAAAAATCTCGCGCCACTTTCTCGACCAATCAGGAGTAAAACTCAAACCAATCGCGACTTGCTCGCACGCTTTTTCCCGCGCTTGGCACCGGTTACATGTATTTGCTTCGAGTTCTGATTGGTTTATTGGGTAATTTGTGTTTATTGTGATTGGCTGGGGAAATTAATTTGGTTTTGGTTTTACGACACTCGTTTGAAAAGCGCTCTAAATACACTATTTCCCGCAATGCTTCATGATGGAAATTGCCGTGAAAATCCCGTAAATATAGGTTTCTTGGCTGATCATGCAGTTCCCAGTTGGAGTTGGGGTATTGATGATACAGGCACAAGTAAACAATGCGGACCAATATTTTATCGCAGGAACTTATGGTTTCCAGGTTCTAACAGAGAAATACCGACTAATTTTCCCTCAGGAAATTTTTACGTTGTCAGTATTCACATTCTTTAACTTCGCAAGCTTAAATTGAGTTACATTAAATTATATTTCTGCCCAAGGAAGTCGAGTCGCCATTAACGAATTTGCCACATTAACGCAGGCATATCGCAGCGCGACACAATCGAGTTAACCACTCAGAGACAACATTGATTCATCGCTTTTTTTTTCATTAGACCACATGTGACGAGTCTCTTTCTTTTCTTTCTTTTTTTTTTTTAGCGAGAAAAGATCGAAGCGCGAGCGGAGAGTGGCAAGGCCTCCACGTTTTTACCATTGATTTGCACAATCTATATATTTCTACTCGCGTCTAGTTTTTCATAAATGATGAAGTTCTTCTCTAAACGGACCTGTACTTCTGGCACACCCGGCTTGTAGCAAGCCCACCAGCCCCTCGTACTCTTCTGTGTAAACAAGTCCAAAGTCTTTCCATTCAGACCAGGGTCTTTCTTCGGGTTGCCACAGTGGTCAGAATTGGCACAAGGCTTCGCCAGCGCATTCAAATCCAGCTCCAACTGACCTGTGTGAAAAAAAAAATTGCTGTGTAAAGACATTTTGTTCTAACCTTAAGCCCTAGCTATAAACGCCCGTCTTAGTTTACCAGATTAAAAAATATTACCCCTGTAGACCATTTGTCAGATACCATGTAAAAGTTTTGACGAGCTGGGGGGGGGGGGGGAGTGCACGTGAATTTCAAAGGTTACATCAACATTTTTAGCTTTGATCGAAATAGGATTTAAACATTAAAAGAAGGAGTTCAAAGAACTTGTTGTATATTTATATTAGGTATGTCAATAAATGTAGCTTACATTGCAGCTCCTATATAGATCGAAGTCAGAAATGTCTTATTAGTTACACCACAAGTATGAAAACGAAGTTTCCCGTTATGTCACAATATACCAACTAGAGGCCTTAGCCTTTTTAATAATGTAATATTACTAATTTCAACAACCGATCAAGATTACACTTGAGCCGCAGATGAAAACAAATCATGTCGATAAAGATAAATAATTGAAGCTCAATTTATCAAACGTTATTTTCCCACGGGAAAAAAAAGATCGTGAATCAGCATACCAATGAAATCGTCACTTGAGAAGGTGTCGTTCTCCCAAATCTGTATTTTTAGTTTCGGTGTTGCTTTTTCCTCAGTCTCGTCGAGGCTCCAGAAGTGTTCCTAGACAAAGCATTTTGAACGGTGAGAAATGCTTGTATTCTGTTGTCTACATATTAGGCACAAAATGCAGTTACTCGGATTGACCTTTATCCTTTATTTACTCAAATTATCAGCGGGTAATAGGATGTCGCCACAAACATGCAAGAATCGTCTCAGTGTTTAAGGGTTTTGACGCTGAGACGTCTCTTTACATCAGTGGTCTCCAAATGAGCGTTTTATTCTAAATGAAAAGCGTCTGGGCATTTTCTGTTCCTTAGATGGAGTAATTCAGGTGAGAAGAACCTTAAAAATAGAACTATTTTATCTGATCCATCTTCACAACAAACGTCTGAGCAAGCCCCGCCAGTAAAGTTATCTAGCTTGGACCTGGTATGACGCTCCAAAGGCATGTTTAGATCTGCCTATTTAATAGCGGAGCCAGCGCGCTAGCGCGTCAGCGGAGCTCCATTGCTAAGGAAATTTGGTAACCTATCAAGCCAAAAAATTTTGGTAGTGACGTAGTAGTCACGTGACCGTCCGTCCGTACGTCCGTACATCCGTACGTCCGTCCGTCCGCACCACAGGGCTACCAATACACTTCATACACTGGATATAACCCTGTGCTGAATCCCGTGCGTTTTCGGCGCGAAATCGCATGTTGACCCGCGTTGTAGCAAAACAAGCAAAGACAACAAAAGTCAAAAACAAATTTGTTAAAGAAAAAAAAAGTTCAAGAGAACACTCAGTTGTCTTTTTGGTGGAAGGGGAAAAGTTCAATCTAGGCGAAAGAAATTAGGCAATAAAGTTCAGGCAAAAAGTTCAAATTTGCCTCGTCGGTTCTGTTCAAACTCGGTCGGCACACCGCTTGAGTTCGCAGCTTTTCGCAGCGGTTTCGACGCCAAATATAGCAGAGCTAGTGCTTTTTGGTTTTTTCTGTCCACAACCATGGTTTTTACGGCGTTTCGAACACATTTTGCCAGGAAAAACACCAGCATTTTCATGCTGATAGGCAGCTTGTCACGAAGAAAGAAATAACTGTTAAAATTAACATCTGGATTAATATCAAACACCCATGGCCTAGTGGACTAGTCACCGGCATCTTACGCCGACGAACCGGGTTCGATACTCAGCGGGAACAAGAGTTTTTTTTTCTTTTTTTTCTTTGTTTTTTCTTTTTAACAAAACGACTTGGATGAGAGTATTTTCACAAATTAATAACTGCCAGCAAAAACAAAACAAAAAACAAAAGCAAAAAACAGACAAAACAAAAAGGGGGGCTCCGCTTTTAGGCTTGGCTAAATCTATATATTATGTGGTTCTAAGGTACGCTTTACCTTCTTTCTGACGACAACTTTCTTTTCAATTGGCAAGTAATCAAACGGAAACACCATTCGCCAGTTGAAGTTCCCATCACCATCCAAAGATCTGACAAAATTGAATGAAGATTACAGGATTACAAAGTAGAAACATTTCAATTAATACTAGTTCAATTACTTTATCATTTGAATCCCTTTCCCTCCTAGAACTTAAAAATCTGGAGTCACGGAAACAAAAGCTGGAAAAAAAAAACCGGACAGTCAGCGTTGCAGAGTAGTAACTCTAGAATCTATGGATAAAATCGAATATCATTTATATTCAGAGCTACAAAAGTGAGTGAAAAAAGGAAGATGTTTCCACTGTTTCCCACGGTGGAAACAGGTGCTGTTTTCCCGGGGATCGAGTACTGTTTGTGATATTGTACACTGGAGCGGTCCCTAGTTTGAGTCTATCAATTTATCTAATTCCACATTGCTATGCTGACACTCGTTGAAATCAAAAGGTTAAACGGGTGTACCTGTAATGGACATCAGTCTTTTCTTTCTCGTTCTGAACGTCGATCCACCTAGAAGAGAAACAGATAAACATATGTGATATTTTTGAAGAAAAGGATTTGAGGGATTGTTGAAGCCCTCTTCAATCTTCCTGCAATTTCCCAAACATCGCCGCCAAATTACATCGCTGTGTCAAATCGCACAGAAATCGCACTGAAATCGCAGCTAGTTTACACTTACGATTTTTTTGGCGAGCTCGTTAGAGTTATTACTAATAGCTATCCGTCTCCTATTTAATATTGCTCTAAGATGGAACAACGATCACATAATTTTCCGTTCCACAATGACCATTTTCTACAGGTGAATATTGCCGAAATACACTTTTTGGGTATATAAGAAGGCATACATTTATCGGGGCGATATCAACCGTCCGCTGAGGCTCTAGGTCCTTAAGTACATTTTATCTTTCTTTTTCTAAACGTATTGTGTCCGTGAAGTCGTTTGTTTGGGTTTCGTTTTCGTCGCAATCAAATCGCACTATTACTGTAGTTTGAAATTTAAATCACTCTTCAACCCCCCCCCTCAAATCGCCGCAAATATCGCATCAAAAGACACCTTTGTGAGCAGGCCTTAAGGGGTGAGGAAAGAACTTACCCCTTGACATAAATGTCACTCATTTTCTCGCCTGTGATGGACTCTTCCTCCAAGATGACGTCTGTAGTGTTCCAGATGATGACACGCAACTCTTGTCTAAAGTTATTAAAATTAAGAATACAAATAAACTTTTAAAATGATTTTGAAAAACCTACAGCCGTCCCTGCCTAAATTTTTTTCATGTGGGTCGTTTTGTCTCTAATCACTCCACACAAGTGAGGTGACCACACCCTGACTTGCGTTTGCTCGTTGTTGTATATTCTATGTTACTGGTAATAAAACTCCTCTGCGGTAAAAAAGTGAACGTTTTTCAGTGTTTGTGCGTAATTCCTTGAACTACGAGAAAATATTACTGGTCAATTTTGAACGAAAATGAAAGGAATTAGGGTATACTCTCCCTCCCTGTTTAGCGCCTGACCTGTTTTGCTATTACATAGTGAAATTGATGAAAGTCAGCATGAGATTGCACAAAGTATGTGTCGAGGAATGAAGATGTATGGAATGAGAAAAGTTTGGTTCCTGTCGTGAGTATTCAACATGAACGCTTGCACATCGTCAGTCTACGTAGACTGCATGATAAATATAATAGATATATTTGACTTACTTGACCGGCTTCCTTTCATCGATAACAACAGGTGGTTTAGGGTTACCGTCTTCTTTTGGAAAGATGTCGACCCACAGCTGCAGTTTGCCCTGAAACAGCAATCAATGATAATTACGTTTTGCGTGGATACAGCAAGTACATGTATCTCAATCTGGTACCAACTTATAAAAATTGTTCGAATGTTTTTATTGATTCTTTATTCAATCCTTTTTAAACGCACCAAGGATATATAGTACATTTTATAACGCAATTAGAATGTCTTAGAAGGTTTTTCCTGTTATGCCTTGGACAAACAGGTTGAACATTTCCATTCAACACCATTCAGCACTGCTAGAATTCAACACGCTACACGCGTTTTGTGCTCCCTACTGATTCAACTTTTCTCCTGTTTTTTGGGTGTAAACGACAGTTGAATTGGTTTGACTGGCACGAGCAACATTGCACAACATTCTTGAAAATGTTGATAGGCGTTGAATCCTTTTTTAAAACCGAGGCCTTAGAGAATAACAATGAAACAAGTCCAAATAAAGCCTGCGTAGTATACGTTTCTGTGGGATTTTCTTCGCGTATGAACTGAGTGTTTCCACGCGATAAAAACTGCGGAAACGCTTGCTACGCGGGCTGGTCCAGGTAACCTGCAGCTTTACCTGTTCAATATCAGGTTGAACCGGACTGTACAAAGATCTGGTCTCCACGTGCTCCGGTACCACGTTGAACGTGTGCAGAATGTGCAGAGCCAGACGTTCATGTGCAGGCCCCACTTCAGTCTCTGGGGGAGTTCCTTCCTCTGTGGAGAAGGAAAAAAACAGGGACGCATGGCAAGTTTATCCCGGCCATTACTACATGAGGGCGTATTATCTAGTGAAAGTTGGAAATAGGAAGCGAGGAGGCACAGCTATGTGTAAACTACTCATAAAACGGTCGACCTTCCTGCAAGCACCTTCACAAAACGCCAGCATGTTGGTTATTTAAGGCTTGTTTGAACAAGCGATTTTTGATGTAATTTTTGCTACGGTCTCTAATGCAACTTTAATTTTGTCGCAAGTGTAAACTAGCGGGATTTCATTGCATTTTCTCAGCGGTTCTAGTGCGATATATCCCGGAGGAAATTGCAGGAAATTTCCTGCAATTTCTTAAACATCACCGCCAAACTGCATCGCGGTGTCGGTGGCACAGAAATAGCACTGAAATCGCAGCTAGTTTACACTTATGATTTTTTTGGCGAGCTCGAACGCGACAAAAATTGCACTGGAAAGTGCGACAAAAATTGCACAAAAGATCGCATGTGTAAACCGGCCATTACAATAGGCTTTGAATACAGTAACTTGTTTAGAGAAAATAAATTTGTGTATAATGGACGAGTGGTCGCGTCGCTCGCAGTATTTACTCGTCAACTGAAACGCCCAGCCATTCCCGCGACATCCCGCGAGATTTGCCCTGAGGGATCTGCAAACGCAAGGAAACCCCAACAAGCTCAGGTCGGGATCTCCTTACTCGCTTCCTAAAATGAATTCGATGTTCGTTATCTGTTTCTCTTTTAAGTGGATCACGTTATGGTTTCTTTATTTCGTCGGTGGCCATTTACACATATCAGAAAAACATAAGAGTCAGAACCAAGACCCTAATCCTTAAACTTTAAACCAAGTTCCCCTCGTTTCTACACATTTTGAGCGATGAATAAAAGGAATGCTGTACTAACCAAACGGAGCCAAAGTGTATTCTCTGTCAGCTATAACAATCCTGTCGGGGTTTTCCTTTTTGCCCGGAAAGTAAGTAAAAGGCTTCATTGTCATTTCGCAGTATTGCTCCAGGATGCTGAAAGGCTTCTGGCTGTGGCGCCAGGCATTGGGTCCGGAGCTAAAGAAAGAGAAGAACAAACATTTTACGCCTTATAAGAATAATGTGCAATGAAAAAAAAGTGATAAACGTTCATTTCGATAGATACTTCTAATTTCATAGTTGTGCGCGCCGTATCGTTGGCCACTGGCACAAAGTTTTGGATTAGTTTCAGTTTGACAACTTATTTTTGATGGCTTCCATGACAACCGGTCATTCCAAATGAAAGAACGTTCGCTCTTACGACTCCTTTTGCTCTTGCCATAGTTTGAATTTGTTTGGTCAGATCAAAAGAGAGCTATCAAAAAGTTGTCAAAAACTAACAATAGACTTCGTTTAAGTTGGAAACGGTACTGAGCACGTAGCACAGTTAATTACTCTAATTAATGCTGAGAAGGTAACCTACAAAATCATTCCGTAGCTTAACTTTATCCGTAACTGATTGCTATTAATTTTTACCCAGCATCACTTCATATTACCTACGTTTATCGTTATATCCTAGCAGTTTTCTACTTACGTAAAATAGGTCCTCTGCAAGCCACATTTTGCATGGAATCGAGACAAGAGCCTCTGTTCCAAGTCAATCACAGTTTCACCAATCAGATCGTCCCGACTCAGGTAGTCATAATCCATGACTTGAATCTTAAGGTCCTTCACTTTGGGAATCTCTGCTTTGAACTCGAACATCCTGGGTGCAAGAAACAAAGGAAGAGTTTTTGACGGATACGATGAACAAAAATGCTAAAAACGTTATATTTGATTACTAAGTTGTGTACTTTTATGTGAGCTAATTTATACTAATTTATGTTTCAATTGTCCAATTCATTTGACTTTCCTTCGTGTTTCAAGCATTCAAATAATTCAAATGCATTTTCTTGCTTACTTAAATGAAACTTATCAAGGGTATTTTAAAAAATCTGTAGTCAAGAGAGCATTAGCAAATCGATTAGTGAAAAACTAGGGTTCCGACAAATTTCCTTCTCAGGAGGAACTGTTCTGCCAGTATGAGCAAAGTGGATGGCAGTGCTGTCATTTACTCATGAAGTGATATGATTGGAAAAGCCACAGTGATGTTTTTGATAGTTTAATATGCGACTTACTTTCCAAACAATGGGTTCAGCGTATTGGGCTTGAAATTGTCTTGTTCATCATATTTCTTCTTCCCAAGCGACACAATGAGGTATGGGTCAGCCTAAGAGAACATAATTTAAAAAAAAATCGACATCAGTTACAATGATACGAAGTAGCCTTAGATAACAGCTGTCAGTTCAACGAAAGACAATACTATTGGGTCGATTTTACTGGATGGAAATTATAAAAAAAGCAACAAACGATTTGCCCTGAAAGGAAAAATTAACTAAGGGAAGACGGGCGCATGGAAAGTGATTCATTTTAGTTTCGGACCTGAGTGGCATGTTTGTTCTATGGGTCTAAGGCACGCTAGTTTAATTTCTTTCCCTTTTCAGACATGTTAAAATCTTAAATTTTCGCTAAATTTAAGTCGAAAACACATTTACTTTTCACAGTCAGTTCAACAAAACTCCTTAACCAATAAGGACTTGTATATTTGTTTGATTAATACTTTTTAATCAAGGAAAAAAGCGTTAAGACTCACCAGCCCACTGGGATCTTGAGGCTGCAGCTCGGTTGCCTAAAGAGAAAACGGCTTTTTGACATTCGAAACGTAAATGATCTAATAAGTGCTCAAACCGTTTTTTGTTTTGAATTTCGTTTTTAGGGAGGCCTTTATTAGATATGATAATAGGCTTTTATTAGAGAGAGACGTTTATTCACTGTCCTATATTTCGTCCATTTCGTGAGCTTTGGAAATATATTAATTGGAAGCATCTATTCAACTAAACCTGGAACATTAATAACATGCACCGTAAAGATTTTCAATGATTTTTCAACGTTTTTCCTCTGTTTTTGGGGAAAGCCAAAATTAGTTAACTCCTTTGGCTGGGTGCGTTTATTAGGTATCAGGCGTTTTCTTTCCACCAAAAGGTTCTTCGGAACCCACCTCGAAAACAATAAAACATGTTTTTTTTCTGTTTATAATTTGATAAGACATCGGTTTTTTTTTAAAGTACGTGTAACCTCCAGTCTGCATTACAAACATGCTTTAAACGTTGGATTTCTTAGTTTTTAGACATAGATCGTCTTTAAAATGAACAGTGTTACTCACCATGACCACATAGACTCGCACTGTGCATTCGATTGGTTCTGTGTTGGGGAGGTTCGTGAACATGGTTTCAGGAAGTTCAGTGACCTCATCAGGAATAGGATAAATGCGGAATGCTCCCTGGGAAAAGAAAAAAAAGTCAACAAGCGATACAACGACAAGAGCTTTTGGGCGTTCTACCAAAAGGAAATGAAAACAATGAATTAAGCCATAAAGCGGGTGTGACGTCCGAAAGTTGCTCGTGCACAAATTTTGCGAAACTCAGTCTGTTTTCTATGAATTTTTCGGCCAAGTTTCAATCGTTGTATAAGAAGTGATGATAACATACCTCGCAGCAGTTGCAGCCATCAAAGCGACCATAGCGACTAATCCGTGCGATTAGTGTTTACTTTTTCAGCAGTCGACCGATCCTAGCGAACAATGTTTTGCGTAACCTGCTATATTTTGTGAATTGATGATTGAGGAAGCTACCGTATTTTTGTACCTTAAATTCTCCGACATTGGTGTCGTCTTCATCGTCATCATCTTTTGACTTGGTTTTCCCGCGACGAAGCGGAAAGGTTGCAATAAAGTCGTTGAAGCCCTTGAACTCTGGAACCTTCTCCAGTTCTTTGTGGTAAATCTAAGGTATTAAGCAATCATTAAAAGATTATAAGATTGGGTTCTATTATCAACAATAAAATGCAAACTAGAAATGCTCTAAAGCTCTAAAGCAAGCTCTAAAGCAAAATAGGACCAACCTGCGAAATAAAACCAACAAAAACAATAAGAAATCGCAATAACGATAATGAAAACAACAACGACATCATCATCATCAACAACAACAACAACCACGACAATGACCAAGACAACGAAAGCAAATCTTATTTACCTTAAGCGAGTCATAGCCTTTTCCTAAGTATTTCTTGGTGTGATCTTCAAAGTCCGCCTTATCGCTTGATTTGTCGCCAGCCAACAACCCAACGAGCTGCAAAAAATATCAGACGTTTCACTGAAATAGGTTTTAAGCAGTTAGTTATCAACACCATGTCTCGTCAGTAAAGAGGGTCTACAATAGCGTGATTCAATTCCCTTCCCACGTCAGTTAATTTGTCACAACCCTTCATTTAGATCCAGTCCGAATGCTCCTCACGATCCCACTTTGGTTTTGTGTTAGTTGATTGGTTCAAGTTTGCTGTTTTGGATCCCGTTTTGATTCCCATTTATAAAAGTGGATAAAGGATCAAGAATTAAATATCAAATACCAAGCAAGTAACAATTAGATATAAGAGATGAAATTTAGTGCAGTTTCTGTTTGTGTAGTTCTAGCATTGTCTATGCATTTCGTTCCGAAATGAATGAAAAAATTTATTAGAAGTGTCACTTTTATTATGGAAAACAGTTATAATTATTAGTAGTAATTTTAATTATTAGTATTATTAGTATTGATGTTTCCCTTTTTGTATTATATTATAGGTTATATTTTACCCTTTTTATAGTAGTTATCATATATTCATATATTTTTTTAATATTTACACTGTAAAGTAGGTCACATTTCAGCCGGCCCGGGGGCTGCAATGATTTTACTTCCTAATAAAGCTATCTATCTAAAGCTATCTATCTATTTACTAGCCGGGCACAAGTGGCCTACTTACTGGGGACAGCTACGATTAAATTACAATAAAGTTGAAGTTCATTTAAAATTCACTAAATACAAAATTTCATTCAATAGTATCCACAGTAAAAGCAGTATTTACAATTTAATTACTCTAAGAATAATCAAGTATTGAGCACGTGTGGAAGTATTTAATAGGTCAGAGATAAACATAGTGATGATAATAAACAGTTGTGAAATTGCTGGGCCTCAAGCGTTACGCAAGTGGCAGTTAGTACAATTACTCTCACCTCGGCTATTAAACAAGCCAGGTCCTTTTTCCTGATGTTAGTCTTAAATGCTAATAACGAAGTTTGAGCCCTATCCCTACTCGATAATTTTGACCAGAGAAATGGTCCAAAATATCTAAGTGAATGTTTCCCAAATCTGACGGTGTTGCTGTCTATTTGTTTTGTTATCAACAACAGTAACAACAAAACAGAAGCAAAAGAAAACAACAAAAAACAAAAAAAAAACAAAAACAAAAACAAAACAAACAAACCTTTTCTCCTTTTTGCGTTCTCGCTGCACCACCAGCTCCAGCCAGCGACGCAAAGTACTTGGACCACCAGTCAAATTTGTGTCCTTCCTGTCAAAAAAAAAAAAAATTCATCACCACTGTTGTTATCCAGTGTCAAACAAGCCGTCGTGTAAGAACAACGAAACTATTGGGGAATAAACGCCCAATCATCTTTCTGAATACCATGCATCACACCATGCACTTTCACATCCAAAGGACTGACAGCTGACCAAAAAAAGATCGGATTGCGTGATGATGAGGTAGTATTTACAACACAAGCTTTTCATGTACAGTTGAAAGGACGAATCTTTTCATATTTCAGTCCAAGCAAAAACACTACTTACTTATATATCTAAACCACGAACGAGGAGCAAATTAAAACATTTTCTTCACACGTGCAATGTCCAGAATTTGTTTCTACTCAAACTCTTGCCAGGCTGTTTGCGAACCGCACGCGCGTGACGTAGGGCGCGTGTATTGTGGCTGTAGTTTGAACCCAAACTGACCAATCATAGCACACATATTTTTTGTAAACATTTTATGATTGCAGATAGCGTTTTGTACTTACCATGAACTTTTTCCTATCCTCCTCTTTTTCTTTTCCTTTCTTCTTCTTGGCGTCAGCTGGGGGAGCGGCGTCGACAGCGTCTGTTACTTCTGGCCAAACCTTCTTCTGAGGGGCTGAATCAGTCAAGTCTACAAGTACCTCTACAGGGTGGGTAGAAACAAAAAGTCGTCATTTATCCTTGTAGAAATTTTTTTAGATTCAGAAAGCAGGAATGCCAGCTGGAAACAATTCAACTGAGATAACAGCATAACGAAGAACCAAAAATATTAATTTACTGCTGCTGCCGACAACAACAACAAAGACAAACAACAACATCAACAGAAAGAACAACAGCATTAACAACAGCACCACCCCTAACAATGAACGGAAACAACATCAACAAATTAATACGACAACAGCATCACTAACAACACCAACGCCAACAACAACAACAACAAAAAACTCCAACATCAACAACGACAACATACAAGAGAAATACCACCCAGTAACAAATGTTCCAACTTTTCATGCCATAGTTCCTATGAGAAGCAACACTGTGTATAATATCGAACCATTATCTACAAGCGCGTGTAAACATCAGATGACTGACTGCATATTCCTTGATAAACTATTTCACTGTGAATGCTCGTGTTAGTGTAGACAGAATCTACCATTACTGGGGAAGTCCACAGTTGACACAATAACAACAACAACGACAAAGACAGTGACAATAAATATTGCTAAGGGGAACAAGAATCCCTTTTACCTTCATCGCCAAAACTACAACGAAAACAACAACTAGTAACTATGACAGAAGTGAGATCAACATCAACAACAACACGACAATAACTAACATTACTAAGGAAAATCACCACCAAAACAAGAAAATAGAAAAGAAAGGATAGGCATAGCCTGAGAAAACAGCCGCCGTCTCGCGAGGTCGCCACTTGAGCCCTGGCAAAACGACGTCTGAGCAACGAGCGCAGAAATTCCAAACTGATGACGCGTCACTACCCAGATCTAGGTAGTGCTTCTGATTGGTTCAAACGAATTTTCGTCGCGTTTGAACCAATCAGAAGCACTACCAAGATCTGGGTAGTGTACGTCATAAGTATGGAATTTCTGCACTCGTTACTCAGACGTCGTTTTGCGAGGGCACAAGTGGCGACCTCGCGAGACGGCGGCTGTTTTCTCAGGCTAGGATAGGAAATATATACCATCCACTTCAGAATCTTCCGGGGTCTTCGATGAGGGCAGCTTGCACTTGAACGCTCCAAGAGACTTGACTGAGTGGATACCAACCAAAGGTTTGCGACCAAATGCACGATTGTCACGCACCCGGATGTTGATTGGTGGAGAGTACAAATCCTCTACCGGTAAATTCTGACGGAAAAAAAAAACAAGTAAAGACTGGAAAGTTAGTTTTTGAAATGTCATCTTTTACTGAACAAGCTGAACAAGCGACTTTCATTAGTCATTAGGGGAGCAGGGATGGCGCAGTGGTGAGAGCACTCGCCTTCCACCAATGTGGCCCGGGTTCGATTCCCAGTCCCGGTGTCATATGTGGGTTGAGTTTGTTGTTGGTTCTCGTCCTTGCTCCGAGGGTTTTTCTCCGGGCACTCCGGTTTTTCTCCCTCCATAAAAACCAACATTTCCAAATTCCAATTCGATCTGGACGTCAAGTGTTTACTCATGAGCCCCTGGCTCGGGAGATTAGGCAACTACTCCCAACACTATGACGTTAAATTTGATTTACCTTTTCTTTCTCCCAAACTCTGATAATTCATCAAGTTTACGGAAGAAAAAATCGTCCATACTGCGGATGTTTGGACATCAGGTCTTAGTTTACACACATACTGACGATTTTGTCTCTTCTTTTTCTCTTCATATAATGACTTGTTTAAGAAGACGTATCAAACAATCGAGAAAGTATTTTATCAGGACATATCCAATGCCTAGCGTCGTTTTTGCGACCCTCTTCTCGGTGTTGATTCCGGAAACTCTTCTGAATGCAACTATTTCGTATTTGATGTAGAACAATAGGCATGGCTAGAACTTTTGGGTCTGGGAAAAGACGTTTAGGTTTGATCACGAGAGAGCTATTCAGTGGTGATTTTCTAAAATACCGTACGAGATGTTAAGAATATTTTTTACTCTGCTCTTGGGAGTAAAAGCATTGACTCTAAATACAAGTAAATGATTTTTCTTCAACCATCCATAACTTACCAGTATCTTTCTCTCCAAGACTGGTTCAGCAAAATTTGGTGTCTTGCTAGTGTTCTCTATGGTCTTCGAAGGGATGACCGTGCCCATGCATTCAAACTCTATTGAAGGAGAGGTCACTTTGGCCAGCTGGAATTTCTTCATATTCCGTACTCCCCAACAAAGGACCTAAAATCATCCATATGTAGGTTTGATTGACTTTACTCTGCATGATGATGACTTCCGCTCACGTTGTGGAAACGTCAGTCAATGTCACCACAAACAATCCTTCTCAGGACTACGCTCACCCGGACCATCATAATTTACCGACTTATGATATGACTCCTGGTTTCAAACCATTTACAGTTGATTAGATCGTCTTAAAAGAAAATTTTTGGAAGTGTCTTTGGACAAGAAAGGAGTCACATTAAAGAAGACTAGGCCCAGGCCAGCTCCCAGTTGGCTTGATAGCTCAGCTGGTTGGAGCGTAGAGGTTATGGGTTCGAATCCCGTTCAAGCCTGAATTTTTTCAGGTTATTCTTTTATCAACTGCTTAACTTGACATCTTTAACTATACGATGGTCATCATTATTTCATTTTGAATCCAGCTTTGTTGCACGGTGTTGAACGAGGTGGCCAAGCAAATTCAACATTGCTTTTCCATACCTGTTGAACCAAGTTGAATCAACATCATTCAACAGGGCGGACAAACGCGTTCAACATTTTGAATTCAGCAATGTCAAACGGAGTTAAATGCAGAGTTGAACCCGTTTGTCTGACGCTTACAGCTAAAACGTTACAACATTGTTGGTTCGCTATGATAAACGTGATATAACCTCTACTCAGTGTTCCACAACTCGGATTTACCAAGTTTCAACCACTTCAACCACTCGTACCTCGACTGCAGTTCTCTGCACGACAGGTCTCACTATGCTGCGCACAGGATATACGTCACCACGCTTAGAGGGAGGGTGAGGAAGCTTTGCTCCTTCGTCCTAGAATAAAATACAAGTTGAAAAAATTATTTTAAAAAAATGTATTCGACGGCATTCTTCCTCAGCTCAGCTAAATTAGGGGAACGTTATATGGACAACCTCCTGTTTCCTCCTGTTTCACTTTGGCCTCATCTTGAATAAAGTAAATAACTATTAGATGCCTTTTAAATAGCAGTTCAAGTTAAAACCGCAGCCAAAAACTGTGAAAATGTTTGTATAGAAATACGTTTGACCACCCGATCAATTTTCTGAGTACTCCAACAATTTAACTAGTTACTGTTCAACATCTGAGAACACCTAAGCCGTGAACAGAAGATGCCGGCCGGAAAGAACAAAACAATTTTATTGAGTTTCCATTATAAAACCAGTTTAGTTTTGGAGAAAGCATACCGTATTTACTCGAATAAGCGCCGCGGCGTTTATTAAATTTTCCGCGCCTCAAATGCGGCTCTTATTCGAGGGCGGCGCTTATTTAAAAATTGGACGCGACAAAGAGAGAAAAACGCTGAAAACAGGCTACCTGCACAAGTAACTGGAAAAAGGAAGAGAGAAGTTTGGCTTATTGAGCCGGCAAAGTGCACGGCCCTTACAACAGAACTATGTATTGCAAGAATTCTGGATAGAGAACTCACTGGACGAGTGGTGATATTTTATCACTTTGAACTGGAGAACATCGCTTTTGATGAAAAGAAATTGCCAATGCTTTGAAGTGTTTTTTTAGTTATACGGAATTCCTCGAATAAGCGCCGCATTGGGACGCGGCGCTTATTCGGGGGCGGCGCTTAACTTTTTTTGTCTCAAATGCGGTTGCTTATTCGAGGGCGGCGCTAATTCGAGTAAATAAGGTACGCAGTTCCAAGGTGATTTTATAAAAAGAAACCATCTGCGGATACAGGTAGTGACGGGAATCGCTAGTTATGGTTTTCCATAGATAACGCGAGTAGTAACGCGTCAAGGTGACTTTGAGGAAAGGTTCGCCTCGTTTCCTTATTTTGTATCATTTACTCCTTCAAATTTAACTTTAAAAAAGTAAACTGAAATCTTGTATGATATTAAAAAATGCCCGATACAAGGCAAGATTCTCTCTAATGCATGATGCGCGACACACGATACAAGACACACGTAGCACGATAGAGGATGTGTTATCGACGATAAACCATGCACACAATACACGATACATGATGCAAGTAATAGTACTCGATCGACGTAATTTTTGTGGTGCACGATGCACGACACATACACGATATACGATTCTTGTCGCAATATGTACGATTACTGTTGCAATATGTATAAAAATACAATATACAAGGGCACACTTCATTGTCCTAACCTAATTAGTGCGATCCGGGCCTAACATGCAAAACCACAACAACAGCAGCAACAACAATAACAACAACAACCACGACGTCGCAATAGGGCGCATGCACGTGAGTGAGGTCATCGCCGCCATGTTGGTATACCTTTAACAATAGGTTTCTCAGTGGTTCCTTTTGTTATGGTTCACCAACATGGCCGCAACTCCATTGCCCTTTGAATCTCTAGGGAATGGTTGCAGACGCTCCATACGTAGTACAATACACAAAGCACACTGTATGTATCAACAACAGAACATAAATTGTACACGATGTCTTTCATAAGGAGTAAACCTAAATAATTCCTTACCAAAAACAGCTCGGCCTCAACTAGGATCTCACCGCCATCTTGATCTCCTCGCATAATCTTGTGCCACAGTAGTTTCGCTTCTGGGGCTTCAACTCCCTTCAGCCGAACTTTAGGATAAAACACACATCGGCCGAGGAAATCATCCTTTCCCTAAAAAGGTTGAGGTTGAATAACGTCAGTTTTAACAATTTAATTAGATAGAAACTATTTTAAACTACGCGACATGCACTAAATTCCGTAATTAAGTTTGTTTTAGAGCAGTTTATCGTTCGCTAAACAGCCATTGTAATGGCTTTATTTTTGATAACCAGGTTGCCTTGGGACTTCGCTTCTTTTATAAAGTTTAACCATTTTCATACAATATCAAATCGTTTTCTGGGGACAGGAGTGTTAGAAGTGTTACTACTAAGTTAAACATTCTAGAGCAGATATCATGTATCTCACTAGTGAATTAGATGCCGTGTATAAAACATAGGTACGTATAATACATCTAAGCTTTAAAGCATGCAAGATAATAGTATTTTTATTGACGTAAGAGTACGTGAAATAATGAGCTGTCTTTGACTGTACAGTTTCAAGCTTTTTTTGTTCATAAATCAGACATACCAGTCCCTTATCGTGGTCAAAGAGCTCTACCACAACGCTAGGAGGATTTCGCTTTATGTTGGCGGGATCTTCGCTGATTTCCAAGTTTGCAAAGATCAGAGTTTGATCCCACGTAGGACAGGGGGTCTGGGTAACAATGTGTGTGATTTGGCTCTGATTTGCAAATGCAACTCTGGCGTAAGGATCTGAAAATACAAGGACACCAAAAGTAAGTTTCTCTTGTGCGCTAACCTTCATACTAAACCGGGTTTACACAAATCAACCTAACATGAAAGTGTTCAACTGGGTACCTACCGTTCATTCCGCTTTCATCTTTGGCGATAAGGTCACGTGCCTGGTAGAGGTAAGCCCACATCTGATACTTGTGTGGTTCTAAAATGGAAAGGACAAATTAATCGTACGATGACCAACACACTCGTGTCTAAACACGACCGTGAATGAACTACACAAGATGAAGATGGAAGTTGATCGTGTTTGTCTGGTTCAGAGCTCAAAGCCTTAACAGGACTTCAGTTTAATTTTAAATTATTGATTCCCTATTTCTACCACACAGTAAAAATCCGTACCTTGTTTCAGACCAAGCCCGTCTAAAACCTTATATCAGACCAAATGGTGCAAAACGCAAAGTCTACATACTCATTTAGCATCAAACGTTATAAGACTGTCAAAATAAGAGAGGAAACTTACTCTTGAAGGACACAAACATCCTGGGAGACAAACACAGCGCACTTTCTTTGTCCTAAAGAAGATATCAGTTAAAAGATAATTAAATTCGGATTATGAGCTTGAGGTTTCTAACGGCTGATAGTTGATAGAAACTAGTACCCCCCCCCCAAAAAAAAAACAAAACGGGTAATTGACGTAGCTAGCCTGCGCCATGAGGAGAGGGAGAAGTTGAAATTAGCTCCGCACTCGCAAATTCTCCCTTTCCCTTCTCTTTTTGCGCCTGCCACGTAGGGTATGTTTTAGTAGAAGCAAACTACAAGTACAATAGAGTCAGAATCCAGATAAATGGGACTTAATTCATCAAGCACTATAGATGAAAGATGTAGAATTGAGATGTAAGATCATTTACTGAAGCGTAGGTTTATCTCATATACTTTAAGTTTAGGACATTTTGCGTATTTCTCCCTTCTCAAGCTAGAGGCGTTAAAAATGACTTCAAAAAAAAGTAAATTTAGGATTTTTACCTTGCTCTTAAGCTGAACTCTCAAAATCGGTGGCAGTTTACACGAGAAGCCGTCAATCTCTCCAGCGATTGGAACCATCTTCAACAACCACCGCCTTCTTCTCACGAAATCCATTTTCTTTTCCTTGGCGTGAAACTTCATGTTAAACAAAGGAGCGTAACCCCAGCCTTCGGCTAACAACTTTTGCATGTGATCCTGTTTTTTCGTTGCTTTTGGATCCACAAGTTCCCTTTTTCGGACGAGTCGTCTTCTTCTGCACATGTGATAAGCCTTCACTACTGGCCCATAGACTCCGTACGATGGATTAACAGCATACTCCCAGCCTACAGGTTACAAGCAGTGTCAACCACAACCTTATTTTTAAATGTACAGAACAAAGACAAACTAAGGTAACCACACAAAGTAAAATCAGATCAATAGTCTGAATTATTTCAGACTATTAAATCAATAGCTATGATCGACATCTGGTTCGTGGATAATTCGTTCAGTTCTTTGGCGGTAGCGACAACGTCCGTTAAAAAAGGTTTAATTAGAAAAAAAAAACAACAACAGCTTTGCACGTGCGGTGAATATTTTGGTACACGTCTTTGCCGTCCTCTGCAAAACAGCAACACGAAATGACAAAGTTCAAGGTTCCGTGGAGAACTTAGGCTCAGTCTCCATCCGTAAGTGTCTCGATGCGTCCCTTCACGGCTGGGCGCACGGGTTTGGTTATTGTTTAGACTGACCAATCAGAGACAAGCCCCCTGAAATTTGCGGGGCAGAATGCGGACATAATTTAGCGGGATTTCGCGCTGTTTTCGGTAATTATTCAAGATGGTGGACGCTGCGAGGGTTGACCGTAATTATCAGAATGCTTGCCATACGCTCTTCATGAGTTTGGTCTTGATTATTTCAAGGAACAACAGCGTCTTGCTATGAATTTGTAATGACGTCACGGACATGCCACCAAAACCGTGCGCCCAACCGTGAAGGTGGCGAGAATCGCAGGCGCATCGAGACACTCACGGCTGGAGACTGAGCCTATGGAGAACTCGACCAGGCGACTAACTATGTAACCTTCAGCACAGCCCCGCAAATTCAGCTCCT
Source organism: Siderastrea siderea (assembly GCA_964030785.1). Lineage (NCBI taxonomy): Eukaryota > Metazoa > Cnidaria > Anthozoa > Scleractinia > Rhizangiidae > Siderastrea > Siderastrea siderea. Next base: position 71,030,525 of record OZ034968.1, on the reverse strand, counting down.
GGATAATTCGACCACATTCCACTAGTCAGTTGCACAAGTTAAAGAAATCGCGAAGTAGTTTGCTAAAGGTAGATTTGTTTCGTAGTTTCGTGATTCTCTAGACTATGACGTCACTGACCTTCTGCGTCACAAGCTCTGTTCTTGTCTGTTTCCCATTCCTGTGACTTCCACGCCCACCCAGGAGGAGGCTGCTGCGTGGCTGGCGATGCCACGTCTTCTCCATTCTGTTACACAGTTGAGAAAAGAAAATGTTATCACAAACATAGTTACAGATTGCCGTCTTGGAAATTAGACGATCTGGCGGGATTCTAAAGCCACATAAATAGGAAAATAGACTTGGCAGGGCGTTGCTAGGAGAGAAAGAGTAAACCCAACGCGGGAAAACCCAAGCCATAAAACATGACGACAGTAACCTTACAATCGATCTCTGCCTCAACCTACAGGCCCCTAGACTACAACGCTTTCAAACTTACATTTAGGATTTTTTACTCTATCAGCGAAAGAAAAGACAATTTCAAAAATTTTATTTTTACCGCATCAGTCCAGTTGTGCTCTGCTGGTTTGAAGTCTCCGCCGGGAAAACTTCTGGACTGATTCTCAAACACTTCAACCAGGAACTCTTTGTGCCCTTCATCAGGGTCGTGGAACAAACTAAAGGAAAAGGGACGAGAAAAGTTTAAAAAAAAACTTTTTCGCGAGAAGGTATATCCAACACAGAAACATCTTACAACACACACAGGCCACACGCAAAGAACGTTGTGTACGTACAGTCGTTAATCGGATCCGAAACTCACTACTCAGGGTCCCAAAGGGGTTTAGAGCTCCAGGGCTCCAACGCAGAAAAATTGGTGCTCAAGGGCTCCATGGCTTCACTCTCGCGCTCCATTTAGCAAGAATCATCGTTTTTGTCTAGGTTCCAAGTAATAAAAGGCCTTGGGCTCTGGGCTCCACGGCGAAAATTTCTGGGCTCCACCGCTCCAAGAACCCCCCTTTGAGACCCTACTGCCTCAACTTTACCTTATTTGTCAGCGAATATCGAAAACGAACTGAAAAAGTAACTAGAAACCTACCTTAACTCAGGTTTCTTTTGCCAACCACCTTCAAATTTCCATCCGTCTGGTGGAAGAAATTTGTCTTGGGGCAACTCCAACTGTTAGAAAGAAAGAAAAAAAAATAAAAAAATAAATAACGTGTAAAGAGAGAGGAAGGAGAACTGTAATTAACCGGCCTCTTTAGCTAAAACATGTAGTACCTGAAGGTAAATAACTAGACTTAGAAATTGCGCGAGGAATTGGCCACAACAAGTAATTTCGTACACCATAAGTATGTACTCCGTGTCGAATTCGTGCAGAATCAGTGGGAATTTGTGAACATGCGAACATGTGAACAGAAGAGCAAATGCCCAAATTGAATTACCCAAGGCTAAAATCTCATTACGGCACTTGTCTTGCAATCTCTCACACATCTACTGCTGAAAAAAAAAACCCACAGCTAACTTGTGACGCAACTTACATCGCCAGCAGCATCAGAGAAATGTGGACGAGTCAGCTTATTGTTAGTCCACTTGCTGATGATCTTTACTTCATTCTCGTACTGAAAGAATAAATGAGCAGTGACACGCTAATTAGAAACAACTACATGCAAGTCACGGCAAATGGACACTACATTAAGAGTCAATGTATTATAGTTTTATTGTTTGTTTGTTTGTATACAGTATATAGCTTATTGTGCACGTACACGTTTTAACGAGTTTTTTGTAAGCTCCTCAGTGTTACGTGGATAAATAAACTATAGTATTGTATTGCATTGTATTGTATTGTATTGTATTAGAATACATTTTTGTTCAACACACGCCCAGAATACAGTATTTTGTGCTTTAAAAGAGGCCACCTGATTCTGTTTTAAAGTATATTATTACAAATGAAAGAATGGTTTTTAAGTTGAAAAGAAGAACAAAAGAAGAACAAAAGAATAAAAAAGAAAAGTGAAAGAACCTTGTTAAACAAAGATGTGTCAGAGACGGCCAACAACGTTTTTCAAACTCACGCAACTTGTTTATCACAGAGAAAGGCACACACTTGCGCTTGCAAACTGCGTGACCTTTAACCATAATCACTACCAGCGTCGACCTTTATAACTAGTCATGATCACGCAGTATGCATCTAACTTCTGAGTCTGTGGGAAAAATTCTAGCGTGTGACATTCCAAATGAAAGCTCTCCATGAGCGTGAACATTTTTCTGTACGGAATTCAAAGCTATGAGATAATCCTTTATCAAACAGCAAAAAGGAATGGAAACTCAAACAGAAATTAATTACGGGACTCATCCGCAACCCAGGTCCACTTCAGCGTTACTTTCTTGTGGTGTTCAAACATCAGTTTTGGGACCTTTTTTAAATTTTCTAACCTATTCGCTCACGAGAGCGACAAGATCTATTCAACTGTCGCTGTAAAAATACAGCGCTTTGCCATCTTACCGTCTCTGCGAACACACAGAAGTCTCCCTCAGTTTTTGGTCTGCCAGTCCAATACTGCTGTTGCTTTTCAAGTCCAAGCCACATCTCCACGCGCAGCTTGGCGGGCATTTCTGGGTGTTCTTTGACATCTTGACCTTTCTTTCCAGGATACTAAATAACGGCAAAACAAATGAACGCAAGCTAGGGGACATGCATGCTGCACAAAAATCTACCAACTGAAAATCAATTTGTTATATTATTTCAAAATGTTTTTCAGTCTGGTGATAACTAACACAAATCCGTCGACGACGAAAACCTTCTATACCTTCATTTGTAGCTCAACGGTTTTTCCACAAATCTTTCCACAAGCCACTTCGGTCTCTGAGAAGAGGACAAGATTGGCTGGCAGTCTGTAGTAGGCGACTCGCTTTTCACCACTGATCATCCAGATAATCACGTCAGGCATGCTAACTTGAGGCTATAGGAAAGAAGTAGTAATTTAGCGTAAATTACATAAATTATGAGAAAAGATGGAATATTCAACATGTCGCGAGCGTAGACAAAGAAAAAAAACATCTGAGTCCCCGACGGGAATCGAACCCATGACCTTCCGTACACCGGTCGGACGCTCTAACCACTGAGCTACTGGGAGACTCGTGGCGAGCATAGGTCATATTTACTGAGTTATACATGAATTATAATGCACATGTTTCACAGAGTAACGGAGGTAGGGAGCAGACAAGGAGCCTGCAGAAAACAATTTAAGGGTCCACAGCGGTCAAACCTTCGACGCGTACGCAGTACCCGCCATAATCTTTCAAAGCAAAATAGACATATGTGGAAACCTCTACTTTTTTGTGAATTTTTACGTTGAGAATCCTTTCAAAAGAAAGTAGTTGTCAGTCAGCAGTTTTGCCAGCGTGAAATTCTACTCCCAGTTTTTTCATTATCTTAACTGGGAAGGAGAGTTGTTGTTTAAAGCTATCCTGATCGCGTACCTCGACAGCCAGGTCTTCAATTCGCTGTGCAAAGCTTTCAATCTCTGACAGCATTTCTTTGATGTCAACCTCGTCCTTCTCTTCGCCTTCTAGCGGCGGTTCCAGCTTCCACTGCAGAGCACCGATGTCTTCTAACAAGAAGTTCTATAGACAAATAATGAAAAAGGTCACATTTCAGAGATTTACTTCCAATGGCACAAATTTGTTTGCTTTTGGTCGCTTTTTTGGCAATAAGAATTGTAATTGCACTTATTGGTTGACGTGCCACGAACAGTTAACAAATCCATAAAACAAACAAACAACAGACAGACAGACAGGCAGGCAAACGAAGGAATGAATGAATGAATGAATGAATGAATGAATGAATGAATGAATGAATGAATGAATGAATGAATGAATGAATGAATGAATGAATGAATGAATGAGTGAGTGAGTGAGTGAGTGAGTGAGTGAGTGAGTGAGTGAGTGAGTGAAAATTGAACGTAATGGAATAGAAAAGGATGAATGATTCACTGTAAAGATACTTACAAACTCGTCTATTCTCATTTGGTGAACTTTTGTATCCAAACGATTTCGTTTGCCAGCAAGCTTAGGAATTTCTTGTTGAAAACGAGACAGTTCGGTCCTAGGAATCAAGGTAAACCAATTTTCATTACACTGAAGGCTTAATTCTGAGAAACGTAACACAGCTGGCATGGGTGTGTTCAAACTAATCTGATATTAATATAGGGCGCGCTTAATCTTTTCACTCCATGCGTAAATCAGGAGTCATGTATATGTAAAGTACAGATGGTTTAAACTTTTCAGCATCAGTTTGCAAAATAGCCTGAAAGAAAAACAAAAAAAAAAAAAACAGCCTCTCGGCACTCGCCACCATGCAACAGTGCTCTCGCGAATTTTGCGGGAGGACCGTTGGTAGCGAACATGGAAAGTTCTCTGTTTTCTCATTGTGTTTGCAAAATGAAATTTAAATTAGCTTTTTTTTCCACTTCGGAACTTGGGCAAACTTAGTAAGAGTGAAAGCGTTAAACTCCTTAGTCTGCTTTTTTTTTCTTACGATAAACAAGAAAATACCTGCAGTCCCTGACAAGATTGTCAAACACCGAAGACAGCATTGCCTTCAGTTTTGGATCATCGCTAACTTCTGACAGTTCTGCAGCTTGCTTGAGTTGGCCTAGAGCTTCTCGCTAAATTAACATAAATAACATAAATATAGGCACATTATCTTAGGAGGAATCCTAGGAAAGAAAGTCAAAGGTTGTCAAAGACGAAAGAGCGTGAAGGAGCGAGAAGGAGTTGCAAAAACCGACGGGTAGCGAAGTTCTTTTTCCAACGAAATTTGAGGTATTCGATACGTCAATGAAGCACTCTCTTGTCGTTACTAAATCGATAATTAACTGAGAACAGGTATCCAATTCTCCGGTAGGATTGTCATTCAGTTTGTTTTCAACTTGATAAATTTTTAAATAAATGAGATTGAGATGAAACTTCTCTTTTAGGTAATCAGAGCGTTCACTGATTCCAGTACATATGATATACTGGAAGATATATTACGACAAACGACTAAGAAAATGATAAAGTCTCCTAGCAGAGAAACCAGTGCTAACGCAACCGGTCACTTACCACGCGCTCGGCCATTTTGGAAAGGATGTTCACTGGCTCAAGTCTGAAGGCGATGTCCTCCCAGGAGCACTCGACACACACGCAAGGCTTATCTTGTCCCCAGGGGAGGTAGTGATAATGACAACCATCATACACAGTATTGGAGGGAGGAGTGTTACATGGGGCCACCGACTCGTCAAACTTATTGCCGTTGTTTCCTAAGAGGTAACAAAGTCTGCTTAACGTTTTACTTCCATGAGAAGTCAATGCCAAAAATAAAGAAAAACTTCGGTTTTATTTTGTAAAAGCTCAAAAGGAACTGCAGTATCGTAGGGAAGTATAACTTGCGTAGCTGGCGGGATTGTTCACCCAACGGTAAATCTTGAGCAGCGGGCCCGTGAGAACTAGCTGCGAAGCAGAGAGGGGAACGGGGAGAAGGCTGGTTGACTAGCTACGTAGGATAGGGCGAGGACGGTTTAAGCATTCATTACGATTTTTTCTATCCAGGAATGAACGTCTTCAACCTCAAAATTCAAAGTAGCTTTCTAAGTTCGAAGTCACAAAACTGAAAGAAAAGTGATGCTTCGTCCCTGACTGGCGTAATCGTTCTTTAAACTTCTGGACCTGAAATCGTCGGGCCAGCCTCAAACTACTGAATTATTGGGATGGTCGCTTCATGAGCCGTCCGCAGTACAAAATATAGAATCTCCAGGGACAGAAATCTTCCCACAATCGCCATGGCCATGTTTTGCCGCCTAGGTTAGAGGGGTAGTCCTTGCTTTTCTAAATTGTCCGTAAAACTTACCGATGCTAACTTCAAATTCCACAGGCGCGTCCGTTTCCGACACCATGAGAGCTTCATAGAAACATACAAAAAGCTTGTACTTTTCACGTCTCAGGAAAGGCTAAAACGAGAAGAGGAGCAACGATTAGACAAAAGAGAACGTTTTCATTAAATTGAAGAATTTTGCTCACCAAACACGTTAAACAGATCTGTGCGCTCAAGAGAATAAATAGTGTTTCTGAAACGTTCACCTCTCATTTGTAAAATGTTCATTTGCTTGGTTCTACAATGGGATTTTCCGAGGTAAAAACGTTTAAATGAAACGACGTTTCGCGCAGTTTAACTGTCCTTCCCTGATAGGCACATTAAGGAACCTGATGAAGGGCAGTCAAACTGCTCGAAACGCCGTTTGATTTAAACGTTTTTAACCTAAAAAACATCCAGTTTTGAAACTGAACCAAACAATCTCAAAAGAATAAAGTGTAGGATCGATTAATCCTTCAATTTTCCTGAATTGGATGAATTCATTTCTACAGGATCGTTTGCATCCGACACTTGGATCCAAGCAGGCGCGACGGCGTTCAGTATTCCGGGTGCTACATAGACATAAGACAGGAGAGGCACGGTGGTCAGTATCAGACGTTATTCAGGCTGGAGCCTCCTACCTGAGCTGCAATGATGTCTTCGCTTGCTAGTGGACCTGTCGCTTGCTTGATGTCTTCGTTAAGAGTGGTCGCAAGCTCAACGAGAACGCGCCCGCGATACGCTACACCTTCGCCCTGAGAAAAAATAAATAAATAAAATATCTCAAGCGAGGCTCTGAATATGGGGAGAAGGCGCAACTATGTTTGAGCATAGGGAAATAAAACAAAAGTGGATCCATTGTCTCCTTCTTGCTTTTATGTTTGTTCCACAAATTTAGATATCGGTGAAGGAGGAATCTAGTTTGCAAACGTCCATCTTGGATGGTGCAAGCTTAACAGCTTTCTTGTCAGTTCCTATTTGGACATAACATAAGTACTTACGATTCCCTCATTAAGGTCGTCGTGTTCGTCTGGCAGGTTTGTGAATTCTCTGGTGGAACCGTAGAAATTGACAAAACACGGACCGAACTGAGGCAAAAATCCTGCAACCAACATCAATTATCTTGTATTATTTATAGCCTGCGTAGCAACCGTTTCTGTAGACTTTTCCGCCTATTCGAGGCATTTTCGTTTTTGGTCGCGCGAAAACTGGGGCGGGCGCAAAAAATGGAAGGAAGGAAGAGAGGGAGGAGGGGGAGGAGAGGGGGAGGAGAGGGGGAGGCACTTTGCTGCACTCGCCCCAATTTTCGCGCGGCCAAAAAGTGAAAAATGCTTCTAAACTGCGGAAAACCTCACTGAAACATTGCTCAAATATGTTACAAATAGAAATTTGTAGTTCTTATGATCACTGACAGATAGTAAGAACTTAAGACAAACCGCAGCTTCGGAAGTATTTGTGTAATCTCTGAAAGTGGCAAAAAAATTGTTTGTCTTTGGAGCTGAAAGTTTCAATAGCTATAGATCGGTTAATTTTGTAAATCTTCGTTGGATTTTCACGAAAAGTGAAATATCATGAAAAATGGCAATATCATGACAAGCCTAAATATTGTAAAATTTTAAACAGACCTTCGTCTGATTCTCCTTGCCCGGTGACGGAAGACAAATCGATGAATGCAGTGCCGATACAGTCATCGGAGGAACCTCGATCCCTAAAAATAGAGCACAGATTTTGAGTTAGCTACGAATAACGCCCCGTTCAATGTCGCGCTGTCGTCGTGTCCGAACTCAACTGGATCAAACGAAGCCACCTAATCGTCTGCTGCTTGAAATGAGTTTAAAAAAGTTTGAACCGGGCCTTTAAGAGGGCGTGTTTCCATAAAAAATCGAATTACAACCGTTGTTGATGATGAAAGGAATAAGAAGATACTACTCCCTATTCTGGCGTGATCTGACCAGATCCAAAGTTGCCCAGACATTGCAGACATTTCATTGCGCAGCTCGAAAGACTCGTTTGGAGAACTTCCACCTCGACTAGCGCGTTTAAGCGCGTCTTTACTTTATTTTTCAAATGGCCTCATTTTACGTATCGCTCTGCAAGGTTCTTTTAGGTTTACTAGCAGCGTTTAAGAATATGTAGTAGTTGGGCGCGAGGTATTAGTCTGCACCCATCCCCTCATCGATGAGAGATCCACACTGAGGGCGAAACTCTGACACAAGGATTGGCAGGTTTCCTATATTCCTAATACTTAAGAAAAGACTGAAACTATGTGCACGACTTACCAATCAAACATCTGAAGTTTAATTCGCTCACACATAGAGGGGAACTGCAAGATTTAAAGAAAAATGTTGACATGAAAAGGCCTTTGGTAAAGAATAAAGTTTGTTGCCTGTGACGGTAAAGATAAATCGCACTTCGGCTCAAGGAGGTTCATACGCGGCCGGACCCGAACTGATTTCTCTCGCAAGAAGCAACTAGGAGTATAACTACTCAACCCCCTCCCCCGCCCCCCGTTATGATAGTTCGGTAGGCTTAGAAACGGCAGTTTGCTATGGTTCCCATTTATACACCTAACTAATTACTATGCATTCCGTAAGAAATAAGAAATATGAAGATAATTATTTCTGAGGAGCTTCATTTGAAAGGCATCCCATTAGGATTCCGTGGAGGAGGGATAAATGTTAGAGTCACCCCAACAAAAAAACAGTCACGTTATCATTCTGGGGGTAAAAAGGTTAACAAAGGACATGAACAACGGAAAACTTTCAGTGACTCCACTTACCATTAGAGGAATCTTGAGGAACGTTTTGAACTCCGGATTGCTGTTATGATACACAATGGCCGTTTTTTGCTAAAAAGACGAAAGTAACGAAAATACGTTAGTAATATGTAGGGCTTACAATTTGCATTGAATTCCAAGCACGTTAATTCACACGCCGGGAAACTTGGCAGACTCGTCAACAAACGACGCCCGTTACCTTTTTCCCACAAAAGCTGAACTCCATATATGGATCTACAAGGCCTTTCTTTCCTTTATCTTCCTCTTTCTGTAAAGGACAGATGGAACCAATCAGTTTTACTGTGGAAATTAACATCAGTGACCGCGTCAACTGCTCTGCAGTTTTTGAAGGGGTTGGGAGTATTGCTGTTTCTGTTTTATTTTGTTTCACTTCGTTTTGTTTGTTTGTATTTGCAAAAATTTTACCAGTGTTACTAACTCAGCCTCGCGCAAAGAGCACCAAGAAAAAGATACAACAGCAGAATTTGAAAAAAACGGCAAAACTTGTCCTCAAATTTTAACTGTAATCCAGCTAAATCCTGGCCATCCAAAGGTCAAAGACGCCGACTTACTATAGTTTTATTGGGCTATTACAGTGACTTTAAGCCCAACTGGACCGTTGTCTTTAGTATTCCATTAGGCTCAGTTTAGTCTTTCTAAAAACAGCTGACATTTAAGAGCGAATGTTGCCAAAAATCAAACATTTTCAAAGTATTGTGGCAACAGCTCAAAAATCAATTCCGCTCATATTCTTGTGTTAGGTAGACCTTAATGTGAAACAAATCACTGCATAGTTCGTTTGGCTGAATATCGATTTATTTTCAAGGAAATCGATTTAACGGAATTCGCTAAAAATACCGCTTTTGAAGCTCAAAATTTAAGGCAAATCTCGAAGCTTCGCGTGACAAAATGAAGCATTCCAGAGCAATAAAAAGTAACCAAACTTGTAGAACGATGTTTAAATATATGTCAAAAGCAATTTCAGCAATTTCTGCTCGTTTATTTACCAGCTCTAATTAAATTTATCCGACATACTTTTGACTAGATAAAAAAAAACTCACGTTTAACCCCTAAAAAAAGTATGTGGTACCGAATAATATTCGTCAAGAATTTGGATCTCAAGAGGAGAAGGGATGTTCTTTTGCCTCCTAAAAGGATTTTTTGGGGAAATTTATTGACGCGATGTTATAGACTTTTAAAGTTGGACAAATTGTGTTGATTTAAGCGATCAGAAAAGTCAGCCTAATTAACTCAGTGTACACATACACAAACAACTTCACGTTTACCGCAGGTTTTGATCAGCCAACAACCGATTTTAACACAAAATCCTCTCACCTTCATGTTGCTGTATCACAGATGAGAGCTGTGGACCTTGTTCATGATTAAATTCAAGCAAACTGCAAGGAAACTTGACAGGATATCGCAACTTGCCATGTCGTTTCACCGAACGTCCGCCGTTTTTGATGTGAGGATTCTCTTCTCCTATTTTCGTTGGAAAGCAGGCTCAAGGTGTTGTACATAAGATGTCTTTCCTTTGAAACTAGCTCTGAACTGAACAGCGAAACAAGAAGTCGTCAATACAAAAACATCTGTTACGTGCTTTGGGTGATGCCGCCAATTAATTTAGAACGAGTTTTAGTGAAATCGACTACTGCATGCATGTACCGCGGTAACGAAATTTTGGGTGCATCGGGTGACTTTGGGGAATTAGGTATATATATATTTTTTCAAATAACCTATTTCTGTCTTCCTACGTTTACTACTTTAAGGACTGAGCGAAGATTCTCAGTAGATTGGGTTCGATGAGTACTTTGAAATCTGTGCAACTTAAAAAAGCGCACGTTGGTTGCGTGACATACCCGAGACTGAGCTTTTACCTGATGGGCAAGGGCAAAGTCGCAAAGGGGGTTTTAAAAATATATTCTCTGTTGGTTTTTAAAGAAGTAGCACAGTTAATGAACGCTTTTTTATATACTATGGCTAGATTAAAATACAAAGTCAGGCATGAAAATTTCCTGTTCGGTCTTAAAATTATTTTTTTCGTTTTGTTGGGGTGAGGGTGGGGAGGGGCTGGGGCTATAGGTTTCGGGGAAAGAAAATTTAGAGAACACTGAATCGACTGATTGTATCGATTCCTGGCATTCAAAGACTTTCAAATAAGGCAGTGGTGATACCTTAAACCTGCTTTTTATTTTTACCTGGCTCTTGTTCGTATTTACGTGCTAGTGTACATTTAACGCACAAACACTTATTTACGGAGAATAGACATTAATAAGAAAATTTCGTACTGGTTCTCAGGGAATAAATTTAATGATCTGCAAGATTGTTAAGAGCTTCGTCCTGTGGCAGAAAATACAACCCACTACGGGCTTAACTTGGATGACGTTTTATGAGTCTTGGGGTTTCCGCTTTCGATGCTCAATAGGCACCAACGATAAACGACTCTACTCGACTGACACTGTAGTGCGTGCAGTCTTTTTTTCAAGCTTCCAACAGTGGAAAAAACTACAAAACGGTTAACTGGGGGGTTCAACATTCTATTCAACACCGATCAACGCTGTTGAATTTTTAAAACAAATTTGGCCTTCCAGCTTAATGATGTTTCACAATTTTGCCGACTTTTCTTTTGTTCTCAGGTGTGCCACTCTGTGCAATGATGTTCTGCAATATCGATTCAACTATTTCTATGTTCTCAGGTGTGATCAAAAGTATTGAATTCGTTTGCCCACCTTGTTCAACATCGCACTACAAAGTTGTGTTCAAGATTGTTGAATAATGTTGAATGAGTTTGGCAGAGTCAAAGTTTGCAAACGAAAAACGCAAAGAGCGTGAGCGAACAAAATGAGGGCGCAGCCGGGGTTGAAGGCTAAGAGAAGGGGGAAGTTTGAACCCTTAGTCCCCCAACATGAAAAGGTTTCCCCTTAAGTAGGTTTCCAACCCCCCCCCCCCCACCCACCCATCGCCTCCATCCTCGCGAAAGTGGGTCGGTTAAACAAAAGGGAAAGATAATTCCAAGGTAATAATTCCAAGCGAGCCTTGATTAAAAATTAAGTCCTCAAAACTATCATTTTACAGCGACCCGCTATCACTCTTAAAGGTGTTCGAAGACCTTGATATGAGAGTGACTTAGATGTCCAAGTCACCTCAAGATGCCTTTAAAGGATTTTCAAATAAAGCGGAGCTTTTCCATCTCTTGTTTCAGAACTCACCTAACCCCACCTTTAATGTATCAATCATGCAGAAGTGAAACCTTTTGCTTTACAATATCACACAACATTCACGCCAGCCACCTGCATGTGATAAAGCTTTGTTCAGCAATTATAAAAGCGGATCGGAAAGGAATTTGCACGTTCTCGATTTTCCGAAAACTGGATTTCACAGACCCAAAAGGCTACGATTAGAAATACTTAGTCCGTGCCTGCACCCTTTCCTCGTGTGTTTTAATATTTTTTAAAGGCATCTTGAGGTGACCTGGACATCTAAGTCACCCTCATATCAAGGTCCTCGAACACCTTTAAGAGAGATAGCGGGTCGCTGTAAAATGTAGGTTTTGAGGACTTAATTTTTAATCAAGGCTTGCTTGGAATTATTACCTTGGAATTATCTTTCCGTTTTGCTTAACCGACCCACTTTCGCGAGGATGGGGGCGATGGGTGGGTGGGGGGGGGGGGGGGGGTTGGAAACCTACTTAAGGGGAAACCTTTTCATGTTGGGGGATTAAGGGTTCAAACTTCCCCCTTCTCTTAGCCTTCAACCCCGGCTGCGCCCTCATTTTGTTCGCTCACGCTCTTTGCATTTTTCGTTTGCAAACTTTATGACTCGGGCAAACTCATTCAACATTATTCAACAATCTTGAACACAACTTTGTTGTGCGATGTTGAACAAGGTGGGCAAACGAATTCAATACTTTTGATCACCCCTGAGAACATAGAAATAGTTGAATCAATATTACAGAACATCATTGCACAGAGTGGCACACCTGAGAACAAAAGAAAAGTCGGCAAAATTGTGAAACATCATTAAGCTGGAAGGCCAAATTTGTTTTAAAAATTCAACAGCGTGGATCGGTGTTGAATAGAACGTTGAACCCCCAGTTAACCCTTTTGTAGTTTTCTCCACTGTTGGAAGCTTGAAAAAAAGACTGCACGCACTACAGTGTCAGTCGAGTAGAGTCGTTTATCGTTGGTGCCTATTGAGCATCGAAAGCGGAAAACCCAAGACTCATAAGAAGTCATCCAAGTTAAGCCCGTAGTGGGTTGTATTTTCTGCCACAGGACGAAGCTCTTAACAATCTTGCAGATCATTAAATTTATTCCCTGAGAACCAGTACGAAATTTTCTTATTAATGTCTATTCTCCGTAAATAAGTGTTTGTGCGTTAAATGTACACTAGCACGTAAATACGAACAAGAGCCAGGTAAAAATAAAAAGCAGGTTTAAGGTATCACCACTGCCTTATTTGAAAGTCTTTGAATGCCAGGAATCGATACAATCAGTCGATTCAGTGTTCTCTAAAGTTTCTTTCCCCGAAACCTATAGCCCCAGCCCCTCCCCACCCTCACCCCAACAAAACGAAAAAAATAATTTTAAGACCGAACAGGAAATTTTCATGCCTGACTTTGTATTTTAATCTAGCCATAGTATATAAAATAGCGTTCATTAACTGTGCTGCTTCTTTGAAAACCAACAGAGAATATATTTTTAAAACCCCCTTTGCGGCTTTGCCCTGCCCATCAGGTAAAAGCTCAGTCTCGGGTATGTCACGCAACCAACGTGCGCTTTTTTAAGTTGCACAGATTTCAAAGTACTCATCGAACCCAATCTACTGAGAATCTTCGCTCAGTCTTTAAAGTAGTAAACGTAGGAAGACAGAAATAGGTTATTTGAAAAAAAAATTATACCTAATTCCCCAAAGTCACCCGATGCACCCAAAATTTCGTTACCGCGGTACATGCATGCAGTAGTCGATTTCACTAAAACTCGTTCTAAATTAATTAGCGGCATCACCCAAAGCACGTAACAGATGTTTTTGTATTAACGACTTCTTGTTTCGCTGTTCAGTTCAGAGCTAGTTTCAAAGGAAAGACATCTTATGTACAACACCTTAACCCTGCTTTCCAACGAAAATAGGAAAAGAGAATGACCTCACATCAAAAACGGCGGATGTTCGGTGAAACGGTATGGCAAGTTGTGATATCCTGTCAAGTTTCCTTGCAGTTTGCTTGAATTTTATCATGAACAAGGACCACAGCTCTCATCTGTGATACAGCAACATGAAGGTGAGAGGATTTTGTGTTAAAATCAGTTGTTGGCTGATCAAAACCTGCGGTAAACGTGAAGTTGTTTGTGTATGTGTACACTGAGTTAATTAGGCTGACTTTTCTGATCGCTTAAATCAACGCAATTTGTCCAACTTTAAAAGTCTATAATATCGCATCAATAAATTTCCCCTAAAAATCCTTTTAGGAGAGAAAAGAACATCCCTTCTCCTCTTGAAATCCAAATTCTTGACGAATAATATTCGGTACCACATACTTTTTTTAGGGGTTAAACGTGATATACTTTTTATCTAGTCAAAAGTATGTCGGATAAATTTAATTAGGGCTCGTAAATAAACGAGCAGAAATTGCTGAAATTGCTTTTGACATATATTTAAACATCGTTCTACAAGTTTGGTTACTTTTTATTGCTCTGGAATGCTTCATTTTGTCACGTGAAGCTTCGAGATTTGCCTTAAATTTTGAGCTTCAAAAACCGTATTTTTAGCGAATTCCGTTAATATCGATTTTCTTGAAAATAAATCGATATTCAGCCAAACGAACTATGCAGTGATTTGTTTCCCATTAAGGTCTACCTAACATAAGAATATGAGCGGAATTGATTTTTGAGCTGTTGCCACCAAATGTTTGACCGTCGGTAACATTCGCTCTTAAATACTAAATAATTTTACCAAAGCATGCGATGTCGACTACCATAATGATCGATTTTAGTATGAAATTTATACATAATTCAACTTTATCTTAAATAAATGATGTTCAAATCCGCTTGATATTTTCAAGCCTGTGACAGCCGCTACGAACCCATAAATGATCCAAACCCAACCATTCAACTCAAGAATGAAAGAATCAAAATCAATCCACTATCACAACATACCTCATCGTCGCTTGAGAAAAAGCTGAAAAATTTCTTGAAGCTCCTTCCGATTCCAGTATCCACTAAATAAGAGAAAGAAAAGAAGTAAATAAAACCTCTTATTTAAGACAATACTTGTCCTAAAATTTTAAAGATGATAAAGATTAGAGGAAGAGTATTACGTATAATAAGAATGACTTCTTATTACCGAACTAACAGGTCTATAACGGGGTAAGCTAATAACCTGGGAAGCGGGAGGAGGCCGGGGGGGGGAGGGGGCCAAGCGTTACTGCCTGGGATTGCTAGAAACGTCCCAAAATTAGCGTTACATTCAGAGGGGGCTGGCTATTCGGATTCTACGATATATTTCATGCTTTGAGTACGTAAAATTTCTCACTTTGTGGAAGATCTTCAGCATGGTAAACTTTGAGAGTAAACACAGCAGACTGACGAGTGACACCAACAGGCATTAGCAAGTTACTGAAACAAAGAACAGATGATCAGTAAAGCAACCCTCGTTGGACTGCACCTTTAAATACACCTATTAAATGAAATGTGTGGAAATAAGGTAAAACTTGAACTATCGCATCACTTCTCTTCAAGCCGTCGGCAAGTTTGTATTACTACGACTGTAGCCGCGGCCTAAAACTACTCGTTGAGAAACTGAGCTAACGGTATCACTGATTCCTGGCTGTGAAGGGACTTATCTGGTTGTTAGCTGTCGCCTCGGATCCTAACTAGTTTCTGAAATTTTGAGTCCATCGTTAACGATTAGAGTCGAACGCATGGTATTGCTTCAACCGGGTTCAAAAAATGTGAATAGCAGAGCCCTGGCTTGTTAGGAAATGTTTTTAGGAAGACGTTTGCTTTCTTTTGTCGTTCAACGTGTTGCCGATTCCATTCCGTCCAACACTGCCCAGCATGTTGAATGGATGGCCCATTTGACACTCAGCAACGTCTGTTGAACAGCAGCCACGCATTTGTCGGATTTGTCAGACGCATTTGCCGGATCAACAAATGATGCCGCTGCCGCTCCAACATTTGTTGCACAGCAATCCAAACATTTCAACACAAGTCCTTTTTGCGCCCAATGTCGCATAGGGCGCGAATCCAAACATTTGCTGATCAACAAATCTGTGTTCCCGTGGTTTGCTTGCTAAAGTTATAACTTTCTCAGTCCCCTCTATAATAAAGGGAAGTGACAAGGTTGAAAGAAGGCGGCCTGCAGTGGGGCATTTTTAAGCTCTAAACGCATAGGTTTTGCTACTTACGACTCGATGTCATCCTCAATATCCTTGGGTTGTGCTTTGGCTGCAGGCTACAAATTAATAAAAAATAATCTATTGGCTTTTTAAGAAATAAGAAGAAGATTAGAAGGTAATCGTGTAGCAACTGTATTAAATTGTTACAGAAGAAAAATATTATATTTTTTGGCAAACTCCTGTAGACAGCAATTCCCAAATTAAAGAGTTCCGAACTCTTTTCCAGTCAGTAATAAATCGCACTTGCCGCTGTTTACGACGTCGTTAACTTCAGTAGCTGTTAACGTCAGGCTGAATCGAATGCCCGGACCCAGCTGCTCAATCCAACATTAACCTAATGAACTTGAAATTCAGATTTACATTTTATTTCTTTAAATAAGTATTCCTGTCAGTGCGAATTAATCCTTTAGTGTTTGCACTGAAGGCAGGCGTAAACTCGGTTTCAAACCGAACCGGGACCCAAAGTGTTGTAATATCTCATAAAAGAACTCATTGTGACTGTAGTAACTTCAATCTTATCAACAGCATTTAAACTTACCGGTGGTTCATCCCCGGGACCAAGTACCATTGCAGTGATTTTTAAGTAGCCCTTATATTGAAAAAAAAAAAAAAAGAAAGAAAGAAATTGCAGTCAGATAGAAACCACAAAATTGTGACCATTCAAATGAAAGCTACTGAGTAGTACTTTCATGCGATACTGTTTATTATGCTGTACAAGATGGTTGTAACTTTTGAGTCTGCGGATGAAATCCTTAAGCGTGACCATACAAATGAAAGCTGCTTAGCAGTACCTTGCTCTGGTGCTTTCAATATGATGCATCAGGTGGTTGAAACTTTCAAGTCTGTGGATGAAGTCCCTGAGTTGACCAATCATTTGAAATCTCACGAAATCTCTCTGAGTACTACTATGTCGTTCTGTTCGTTTTTTCATGTTCCAGAAAGTAGAATTTCGTTTTTCTTTGTTCTTACCGCTGGTGTGTCACCACTGCGCGATCTCTTGGATTTCCCTTCCTAGTTTGGAGTCAAACACAAAAGAAAAACACCATTACAAAAAAAAAACTATCTCCTGCACGAAATGTTGAGAAACGACCATCAGTTTTGTGAAACAAACCTCATCTTCATCTTTATCAGCAGGAGCCGAGAGTAAAACCCACTTCCGAACAAAAGCGTGACCTGAAACGATGTAGTAGGTTGATAAATAAATGTTACTTATTTATAATTGTAATGTTATTTTAAGTAGTAACATGATTTAGGTACCGATATTTGTAAAATTATAATGTTACTGATTCAGCATGATTTCTTGGCCAAGAATCACGTTAAACATTTTCCTGTATATTGTTGCACAACAAACGTTATGACACCTAGATCGGCCTGACGTTGCATGCCTACCACTTCCAAAGGTATCAAATTTTTATGTTGCAGAAACTTCGCTTCTACTAAACTTTTTTGAGAATTGGTTACATACGGAGGTGATAATACGTGCAATATTAGGCCACAACGTCGCCATGAATGCAACATTTGTTGGGAGAAAACGACTTGCACGAAAAATGTACGAATCTTGACGCTTGACAAATAAAACCACCATCCCTCCAGCCATTTTTTTTTACCCAAGCTAAACTTTGTAGAAAACGAATGGATTTATGGATAGACGCATGAAGTTTTAGACGGACATGTAGACGCACGGATGGATGAATGAATGGAGTAACGAATGAATAGCTGGATGTTTGTCAAACTAAAACGGACCACGCTGACGAGAGTTGATGAAAAAAGTCAAAACAACGCCTAACCTTTCATTTCGGCGATGCTTCCAATGTCGCACTATGAATGTAAAACATACATGTTAATACAACGAAGATTGCAAAAAGTCACGTAAATTTCTTTTAGGCATATCTTCAATGGAATCCACGTGTTTAGTCACCAGATCCCAAACCAGAGCTTCTAATACCGTACACTTGGTGAACAAACAAACAAACAACCAACCAAACAAACAAACAAACAGACAAACAGTCAGGCAAAAGGACGACAGCTACAAATTCACCTCAAACAAGCCGAGGAGTGCATCTGAGCGCAGCTTTCGAGAGTTAAGGACCTGCGGGAAGAAATTAAGACGTCATTAAAAAAACGGTCTTCCATCAACTTTCCAATGAATTGCCGCGAAGTCTGGAGTAACGAAGTGTCGTTACTTTTGGATTTAACCGCCTTTTTTTCTGGCTACTTCTCCGGAGTTGTAGCCAATTCACCTGAGTGAAAAAGTGACTAGTACTGAGACTTGTTGTCAATTTCTGTTTAATTTCTGCTGAATGATAAATTTGCGCAAATTTGTTTTCGTAAATTAATCAGATAAAGGAATTACCTCAAGACATAGAAGATCATCAAACAGCTCAGCCTCCGAGAGATGAAAGTTGAAGAAAAACGTCTAAACACGAAAGAGAATAAAGAACGTTTAGCTTTTTAGAATGTGAGCTTTCATGTATTTATAAGCCATACCCAAGAAGAGACATGCCATGAAATTAAATACAAATTAAAACTGAATATCGCGCACACCGCTGCAACAAAGTCCGTGTTATTGTGAAAGTTCGTTCCGCATACGAAACCCGCCTGGTAGGAAAAAAAAAAGGGGGAGGGGGGATGAGAGTAAAATATGGTTTGGAGCCAATGTGAATACGGAGGGTGGGGAAGACGCTGAAAATACAAGTTCTTTTCGTTTTACTCGTTTTACGGACGCGCAGGTTCGCGCTTGAAACTCCAGGCTTACAGTACTACAACTCGCCCATACAACGTTTCGCACCTCCTTCAGCGAGTTTTGAAAGCAAAAAGAGGCATTTTGCAGTCCATCGTTCGCGTGATATAAGCGAGCGCAAACCTGATTGTAGACCGGTTTGTTTGTTGACCGCTTCACTGTTGTCTCTCTCTGTTGACCAGCGACTGTAACTCGGACCACGGGATGGATGTTGCTGCCAGGTAACTGGCGACCCTCCAAGACACGAACACGGATCTAGACGAGAAACATGAAAGCGGAAATAAGTGTAGAGGAGTGTCACCATCATTTCAACCTCTTTGGACTAAATCAAAATTGCTGTCTGTAAACGAAATTCGTCGTAATTCGTTTCATATGCTACGGATTACACTTGCTACGTTGCTAGCTTACTCGATGTCTATTTGATTTAGCAGTACCCAGGCCCTTACGCGTCAATGGCGGTGGGGGCCTGAATAAATGTGTTTCTAGTGACGACTGCTGAGCACGAGTTTGAGTTTATGTACTAAAATACGTTTGTTTGTTTTTTTTTACTAATAGAACGATTCATTTACGATAAGAAATGTGATAATTCTAAAAAGAAGAATTAGAAATGCAATGATTTTTGCAATCGTATAGAACACGGACATTTGCCCCTAGAAATTCGACGTTGTTGGTTTAATTTGCGGTATTCATTCGAAAATCTTCAATAAAAGTTAATACAAGAAATGGAAAACAAAGATTACAACTTTACCTGAAAGTCTTGCACTTTGGTTGACCATTTTCTGCCGCTTCGTCGGCTCCGTGTTCTACGAAAAAAAGCAGAGATTGTCTTGTGGCAAGATTATAATTAAAGGAACGAATAAAATAAAATTTAAAAAAATTCTGGACACGTAGCGCCTTTATATACAGACTCGAGACAGTGCTTCATCCCGGTTGGTCAAGACAAAAAAAATTATCCTTGGTTACCACTTCCTTATCTCGGAAAAGCTACGTCATATGCATGGACTATCCTTTGGGGCAAACGAAGTAGAGCCACAGACTTTATGGCTATATTTTGTTGTGGTTTTGTTTCCTTTGTTTTGCTTTGCTTCGCTGTTGTTCGTTGCTTTGTGATGCCTTGTTATTGCTTGTGTTTTATTTTCTACGGCTAAGAAACACAGACATCACGCGCTGGTGCCACCGAAACTCGCATTGTACCTTCTCTTTCGTTTTCGTTTCGGCTGTCCTGGTTTTCCGGGTTCCCCTCCTTCAGGTCCACCTTCCTCACCCTCCTCGTCTTCCTCGCCACCTTCCTCTCCTCCTTCCTCTTCTCCCAATTCTTCTCCACCACCACCACTTGTGTCGCTTCCAGGGGGAGGCTGGTACTGCAGCTTCAGCATAATTTTCCCCTGCGACGAAAGTAAATAGAGAGGAATATAGCTACAGACAGCCCCTGGTTATGAGCAACTTTGATTGGTTCCCCATGGACGTCATGTTAAGGTGATTCCATTCAATTGCATTGCGCATCCTTTCTGCACATCATTTTTTGCGTGATTAGCGCGCGCACGAGCGCGCGCGCGTTTGGAACTTGATAGGTTTTCTATGGAAGCTGAGCTGTTCAGAGAAATAAATGGTCGTTTTCTCCCAAACGAACTCGGTGACCCCACTTTTTTATTCCATTTATTTAAGGAAAATACGACTTTACATGATATATTCAAATTTGAAGAATTTTTCATTATTTAATTTTGAAATATTCCGTTTGATTCACTGTTACAGTTAGATTTTAGGCGTTTCACTGCAACCGTGAAGTCCCTCAATTTGCCTATTATTTCGAAGTAGTTTAGTTGTTACTGCAATTTTAAGACGTTTTACTGTAACGTTGTTCTTCTATCATAAGAATAATGCTTATATTTCATTGCTAGTTATAACTTTGTTGAAGTAATGGGTGTCTCTAGTACAAGTATAGGTTTTTTTAACATTGCTGTCTAAAGATAGCAAAGTACCTATCTACTACAGCCCCGTAGCGTGAAATCAGACACGGTGACCCCCTCTTTTTAATTTATTTTTTTAATGTACTAGGTGTAATCAGTAACTGTGCAAAGTTTCAACAAATTCTCATTACAACTTCTTTTTCGATGGAATCACCTTAAGTGCCGTGACGTTCAAACATTTTCGCGGCGAAACAAACGTTTTGTCCAAAATTATGGCAAAAATAACAACAACAATTATCGAAGTTGAGATTTTAACAAAATAATTATTCCACTAGCGCTTGTTTGTTATGAGGTGATATTAACCAGCTCGGTGCTGCGTGCCTCGTTGGTTAGGTATCACTTCACATCCGACGCACTAAAAATGTACAAAAAATACAGCAGGTAGGGTAGTCGCGAAAAGATGAAGGTGAAAAAAAATTTTTTCAACACCGAGAAAAGTTTTAGTCGTTTCAATTTTGACCTTTATTTAGTTCCTTACCAAGGTCGGGTTGTTTTTGCCATCCACAAGGTCGTACGTTCTTTCAATGTCCTTATTTGAAAGTAGTTCTCCAAGAGGAACTTCGACCTTACCAAGGACTCTAACAAAGAAAGGAACAAAAGAAAAAAAGGAGAAAAGAAAGCAAGGTGAGGCTACAAAAGAGGTAACCCTCTCGAAACTTTGACTTCCATTAGGGAGTAAGAACATGCGAGAAAATACCGCCAAAAAATTTCGGTGATTTCCGTGCATTGATTGAAAACTTTCGCAGACCTCTTTACTTTGCACGGACGTGCGAGTATGAACTCTAGCCTTGAAATTCTTCTGACCTTACACGATTTATAATGCTGCTGGAGTTTTTCCGACGATTGTCGAAGATAATGCTATTTTGGTTTCATAAATTACTTTGATAAGCAAAGGAGGAAGAAGAAAATGTTGAATATAATAATGAACTGCAAAAACAACAAAAAAAATTTACTTACTTTCTCATCGCCGCAATTTTCTCATAGTCCTTGACTACAACTGAAAGCATATCATCTGGAGACAGTGGCTTTCCCGCAAGGTCCCATGGGGGTAGTTCCTGCGGTGATAATGTGGTGCATGCTCAGTGTGTCCAAACCGGTTGCCCTAGGCCTACGTTTCTTTGACTAGTGTTCATGAAAAAACGCAGGCTCTGGGCTAGATATGGGTTTCTGTTTGATTAAAGTGTTATGTTTTGAACTTTTGATATTTTAGGCGCCCCGTGTCCATGCGAATACGATGAATTAAAATTCATTTCAGGGGAATTTCAGCTAATCAATCACTGATTCAGTCTGTCGTTTTTTTTTTTTTCATTCTACGAAAACTTTCTAAAGAGTGAAATATTATTAAAACATTTTTTAAGTACAATTTTTTAAGTAATTTTTTTTGTCGTTCTTAAAAGCACGACAATTGTATCCGATAAAGTTCACCTAAGTTTAAAACAAACAAACAAACAAAGAGGCGAGTAAAAAAGAAACAACAACAACAATGAGAACATCAGCGAATCACCAAAATCATCCAAGGCACTTTACTTTCCATTACTAAGAAAGAAAGTTAGGGGCATAAAGGATTCACAAAAGGTAACTAACTCTGCAGTGAAATAAGTCATTTTAAAAAGGTTAACATGTTTTTACCTGGTTCCAGACAGGATCCAAAGTATCTTTTTGAACTTCAGTTTTCTGTTCATTTCCTTCAAAATAAAAAAAAAAGTAAAATGACTAAGAATTAGTAAATTTGATACATTGCAAACCCGCGTGAAATCGCAAAGTTAAGCCGAATTGCTGCGAAAAGCAAAAAACCCTGTCAGACTTAACTTATTAAATAAATAACACATCTTTGCAAAAGCTATGTCATCTTTTATTTTGGCACGTTTTAGCTATCTCAGCAATTAATTGTTTCCCATATTCCTGCTTTCATCTGTAATCGTGTTCATAAAGAAAAGCTTGGTGACGCAAAAAAGCCGAAATTTATTAGTTTCTGTCGACGATATTTTTGTGTCAGATTCGATAGTGCTATATCATATTTTACTTTTATAACCTTAAATTATACAAGCAGTTCCAATTCCACTGCTTTTTTGTTTTAATGTTTCTGGCAAACTGGAATTCAAATAGCGTATTTTCTTGATTATAAATAAATGCCGGGCCTCGAATAAACGCCGGTTCCAAATAAACGCCAGGTCAACATGTTGAAATTTAAAATAAACGCCCTTGGCGTTTATTCGAGGTACCGGCGTTTATCTGAGGTCCGGCGTTTATTTGAAACTGAACCTTTACGTTACTGTTTCTCGTCGAAAATTCGTTATAGCAGTTTCAAAAAGGTTCAAGAACCACTACAGTACTTCAGTTTAATTTACTGCGTTCATTCCAACTAAAGGAAGTTGACGTAATGTATTCCACACGATACTATTAAGCACCCAATTCTTCCGCCTCGTTTTGAATTCTACCATTACAGCAAAAAACCAGTCAATTCTTCCGCCCTGTTTTGAAATTTTATCGACTACAGAAAAAAATCGGTGACGTTTTATTCCTGTTTTACTTATGCTGTGCTATATTTTGCTGTAATTTTAGTGAACGTTAAGTATTTAAGACCAAAAATTAAGGCTATAAAAAATGATGACAAATTCCCCACATTAATAAACGCCGGGTCTGCGAGTTCTAGTTTAAAAGCCCCCGGCGTTTAATCGAAAAAATGCGGCACATTCAAAGAACAACCGAACAAAAATGTTTACAAATTATGCGGGGAAACTGTCAACATGGCATGAATATATAAATGCTAAACTGGATATTTAAGAGTGTTGTTTATCTATTGAAAGAAAACCAAAAATACAGCCTTTTGTTAAATTCTATAATTTTACTTGCACAACATGGTTCTAACTTTTTGTGAATATCGTGAATTTACCATCAAGTAAATTTATGGGCAAGTGCAGAAATTCACACATTCTTTCAAAGTTCAAAACCTGTCGCTAAGAAGAAAAGATTTGGGTTAAAAGAAACTAAGTTTTATAGCTTGTGGTTATCTTTTTTAAACTGACTGTTTGTTTTTCGACATTTTCCGTATTTAGAGTTAGATTTTTCAATTTCGAACAGGTGCATGTGAATCGGAGAGTGTACAGTTTAAAGAAACGGAAATAAAAATACAACCGGAAATGGATGGAAGCACGTTAATGCGCTCATCGTTACTACACTTTCCAAGATTTTGATATGGTTTCACATCCTTATGACACTATATAAATAAACCTGGATTTCTATTTTGACAATCACATATATAATTAACCCGGCAGCCACAAGTCTCAAAGAAAATAAAAACAGCGGCATAACTCAAATATTTTGTAGGTGGCTTTGCAGCAATTGTATTAGAAAAAACTGTAGTTTTGAATCCTCCAAGCATATGTCCTTGGAAAAGGAAAGGAACAATTGCTAGTTTAAATATAAATCGAAATCATGGTGTTCATTTTATAATAAATTAGACCTCACCTGATAACGAAGCTTTCAAAGGGTGGAATATTTTTACTTGAGAAATGAAGCGAGTCGGCAATTCTTTCCAATCCGCTTAGGCAATATCTGAGATTTTTATACAGAACTTTGCTTTACTACTATTCTTTCAATTGAAGCTAGCCCCGGTCGACAATTAAACACCAAGTTTCCATGTAGATATTTTTCCCTGCACGGATGTTGCAGTAGATTAACGAATTTAGTTAATTCAGTGTGATGTGGGTTTTAAAACCTCAAATGCCTCGGGTAAAAAGTGACTTTAAATGAATGAATATATTGCTCGTTTTTTCCGCATTATCCAGAGAAACTAAGAAAATATGCAGTCTACGAAGAATTATTCGGCATATATTCGTTGTTCCATGCACTTTCGACCAAATTGGGTTATTTAGACCTTCGCAAAACGGTAAAAAACAGTTCAAGATATTCGCGTTCATATAAATTCATGGTTTGAAATGCTTGGCTGATTTTGCAAAAACGATTAAACACTGTAAACAGTTTTTAACGCTTCTGGAAACAAGCAAACTTCTCAGCAGAAAGCGAAGATGGGAATATTATGTTATGTTTCTTCGTTTCTCGAGCAACAAATGAACTGATCGACTTTGTGTGTCCCAATTTTTTTTTTAAAGTTAGGCATATTGGAACGCAGAAATACAGGAACATTCTGCATACTAATTAGACCTGATTATGCACCGTTCAAATAAAATGTAGATATTCTGTGCTTTAAACCATCATTAAAGGTTTTAAAACTTATTCAGTTCACATCTATTACAGATTGTTCATTACATCTAAACTCAGTTGCAAAGTTTACGTTGAGAGCAACTGTGCGCGCGCCTTGTACAAGCAAAGTACAAGTGGACGCCAAAATCTCGTACACGAACTCGAACAAGATCAACGGACCTACCTTGAAAGCTAACTTTCACGTATGGATCACTCTTGCCGAAAGTGTCGACGTCGGGAAGATCCGAAGCACGTTGGACGGTGACTTTCAACATTTTTGCTGCTCGTTACTGGAGTTCAACGCCTTAAAATACCATCTTTCAAGCGAAATCCTATACTGACCAAGGCAACAGCAAGTAGATTGTGTCACGGTTCAGTACGCCACTCCGCCTCACACCCATTCACGAGTGTTCTGCATATAAATGAGCGTTGCGCGACGATCTCTAAACAAATACAAAAAAGACAATAAGCAACTTGGCGTGGGATTTCAGGTCGTGATATTGAATAGCTAACATTTTTCATGCTTCACTGTATTTATCTAGAATAACAACAGAGTATATTTTGTTACAGTCATTTGCGAAATGACTGTAAAATTCCACATCGCAAAATTCCACAAAAAGTTCAATTGTTTTCAGTTTCTTAATAAACTACTTTCGAAAATTGCGTGATAGACATTTTCCTCTGCTGAACTGAAACATTTATTTCGGGCCCTTTATTTGAGATAAAGACAAATATTCCCTAAATCAGTATCTCAAATTAAAAACAAAAGTTTCAAACGGGGTGCAAAAATTGTGTGAAATACAGTGTTGGTATGGCATTCGGGTGGCAGTTACTAAAAGAAAATATAATAATTCTGAAATTTAGTTTTTAAAACCTGTTAATTCTAGGTTTCTGGTAAAGAACTTTTCTTGTGACCTTTGGTGGAGTCTGATCAATGAATGTAAAACTGATCCGGTAATCTCAGCAAAACCGCTGTCCTTGAAATTGATGTGGAATATTTAACGCGATATAGAGTTCGAATGCGTTCGGTTGTGTCACTGTGTCATAAAAAATGAACTCTTTCAGATTTGCTTATTTCGGTTTCCCATCGTCTTACACCCAGTTAAAGAAAACGGAAAGGAAAATGCTATGGATCATGCGCAAAGACCAAGGTTCCAAGAGCCCACGTTACACTAATCCAGCGGAACGGGAAGCCAGTTTCTTGATTTGACAGCAAGGTAGCTTCTAATCACTCCGTCTTGCGAAAACAAAACTATTTGAAGGCTCAAGAGTAAAATTATTACAATATGGATAAAAACATATTTACGGGTTTTTGACCTTTAAAGATTTCTGTCTTGTGAATTGAGTTTTTAGACTTTTTTAGTTTACTTTGTGCACGTGTTGAATTAGAATTAAACTTAA
This sequence comes from Siderastrea siderea, assembly GCA_964030785.1. Taxonomy (NCBI): domain Eukaryota; kingdom Metazoa; phylum Cnidaria; class Anthozoa; order Scleractinia; family Rhizangiidae; genus Siderastrea; species Siderastrea siderea. The sequence continues at coordinate 71,004,181 of OZ034968.1, read as the reverse complement.
ACACTCTTGATTTGTGCTACAAAATACGTGCTACAAATACGTGCTTCAATCTTTCAATCTTTAAAGACTCGTGAAATTTAAGTGAATTTAAAATAGAACCTTTTCGTAAAAGGAAAGCAGTTCCAGTGATATCCAAAGTACATAAACGCAACAAAAAGTTTTCATGAACAGAACATTGGCTTTGCACGTGCGTTTTCGGCCGTTCTCTGGCCAGAAATGACCATTAAATGAATTTATGTGGAAAGAGAACTAGGAAGTCAACACAAACTTGAAATTGTTCTGACACCAAGTCACAAATAAATCAATCGAGTAATTGGAAGAAACATAAGAAAAATATACATATAACGTACGAATCGACTTTAAAAAATTTCCAGTGCATATCCGTTGTGGTTCCTCATTAAATTTTGACCTCCGCCTTTTAGTTTTGAGGACAAGTGATAAAAATACTGTGAGCTCAGTCTGAATGGGTTAACATTCCACTGAGAATCGAGTCACCACTCAATGTTTAGTCTCTGAACTCGTCAAGGATGGAACGATATACATTTAGCCGTTACTGTCCAAATGCCTTCTACGGCTATTTCCCAATTAAGACCCTTATGTATTTCACTGCATAAAGGATTAGTATTTGGTAGTTGACTTACCCTCTAGTTCCAACACTGATATAGGACAGTCAACTTTACGAGCAACAATGAACGTCCGTTTCAAGCAAAGCTGAGGGCAATAATAGAACACTTGGTTGGTTTGTGTATAACAGATCCGCGCACAGGTTTGTTTGAAACAGCTTCGTGCACAAATAGTTACTAATGAGGCTCAAGGGTCCCGGCCCGTGACATTAATCCACCAACACTTGAACGTAAGCTACTTTTTTCTTTTCTTTTTCAGAGGGCGGGTAAAATACTTGTTCACTTAGTCAAGTGTTTATCTGAAGCCGCAAATTTTAATAGTCACGTTTACCCTTCGTGAAGACTATGGATTCGACATTTACAAGCCTAATGTTATCGGCTTGCTTCTCTGATGTTATCGTCACGGAGAAAAATTTATTTAAATGGCGTCGGTCCGAGGATGCGGTCTGTAACACGTAGCAACACTCTTGGCAACATTTAACACGGTAGTCCATCGCTAAAATATCATCCGCTCGTGTTTAAGAAGATCCATGGCCAGCTTAAGTCATTAAAGAAAACTATAAGCAGTCTGTCGTGAGAGAAAGATCTCAAGAAAAAGTTTTGCACCCTGAAAAAAGAGTTGGCTCGTTGAACCCATGACCCTCCGCACACCTTCCCATGACCTTCCCAATTGTTATTAGCATTTCAGTGCTAAACAGTTGGAAAAGGATTACTGTGTACTCGAATTTTCACGTTTACTTTACAATAAACACAATCATACTGAATAACGTCTGAATTTTTTCCCTCAATAGTGACTGCTATCTTAATAATCTCCACCAGGGAATTAGCATTAGAATCTTCTGCTCTCCATATATATGTGACAGGAAGTTCTATTTATGGAACTTGCCATAACCAGAACGCTTTAATTTCATTTAAAGTTAAAGGGTTAAATAAGTGTGCCTTGCGCGTGACTAGGGTCCAGCGTCAAAAAACGTTGAAAATTATGAAAAACTGGCATTGATAAATCCCACACCAAAGTTTCTTTGTTTACTAATCCTTTGTTCTGTTCTTTTTTTATTTCACGTTAATTGAAGTTTTTACTTTTTTAATATTCATAACATAATTACTATGAAACTTGTCAAACAAGCTTTCCAGTTTTTCTGCAAAAATACAATACTTGCCGAGATAGATAGGCTAGTTTCTTATAATGTTAAGCTTTTAAAAGGTTTGATTTTCAGCCTTAAGGCAGGTAAGTGACCCCTTTGGCTTTGACGGTCTATTTGCCACTCGCTTTTCGTCCACATTTTGACTGCTACCTGTCAAAATGTCTGGTCTGGGCGGCCAAACGGAATCTACTTATTTATACAACAGTCGACTTGCGGCCGGCTAGAGACTGAAGGCTCTAACCTCTTATAGACCCTTATAATCATCCAAGTTGTTCATGAAAGGTCAGAACAGAGTTATACAATTTCGTGGCCGGCCTTCAAACATTATTGAAATCTAAAAAATTAATTGCCGCGTACAAGTACAATCACATCTAATCAAAATAAAGTGCCGCAAATACCTTTTTGTTTCGCCTGGTTTGTGAATCCCAATACGTTGTCGAGAGTTCTTTTCACTACTAAGAACCAAACAGCCTCTAAGCAACTCTGACAGCCGTCTTGTGACAACTCTCAACGGTTCTTGACTGTCACGGGTCTTGCCAAAGTCCTTACCTTTGTCCAGTCTCAGGCTAGTCCCTAAGTGCGCGTAGGAACTTGCCCGTCATGAAAATTCGCACGCCAAATCGAGAGTGTGAAGAAATCGCGTGGGAACATGGCTGCTATTTGATCATTTTGGATCAGTGAACGGAGAATCCGATTTTTTTTCCTGTTTTGAGGCCACTTTAAAGGCTCAATTTTAAAGTTTTAACTGATGTGTTCCGATGAAGTTTTCTTGTTGACTGACAAAGTAAAGACAATAGAGCTAAACTGTTAGCGTTTTGTAACGTTTTATTTCCAGCAACTGTTCGTTTAAATATCAGCTACACATTAGAATTACACCTCACGCCTTACGACCACACTGTTTATAATAACCAACCCAGTAACACGACCAGCTCGATGTTGCGGTCACTTTTTTCAGTCCCCAAAAGCCACGCCTTATTTGAAAGCCCCGTTAATATGACCGCATGGTTCCAGTGAAACTTCAGTACACTGTATGTTTTACTGGCACAGACTACTTTCTATTGGCAACACCTTTTCGTCATTTTCGATTAACTTTACTTCAAGAAAACTATGAAAGAACAACTATTTTGCAGCAGACGCAGATACTTGTCCTCAAGGTGGCGTGACCAGCAACGCCGGCGTTGCGTGACAGAGGGAGAGAGGCCAGAGCTGGACTAGCATCCACGTGATTAAACCTTATAAGAACAACACGTGCACGAAACTTCCAAAAACTAAAGTTTGCACACACGGGGTAGCAAATGTGAACGTCGCAGAAATAGAAATTCAGAATAGAAAAAGTCGCTTTCATCCTAAAGTCAAAGATCTCAAGACTAAGCATACTCATTTGTGATCTTTCTCACGTACATGATGAAGTTTGTGGTTTATCAACGTCACGTTATTGACTACACGTTATTGAATGAGAGAGAGAGATGTAAGATCTTACAAGCACGTTAACTTCATAACAAAGTTGGAGATACAACCTAAAACTGAAAGCAAAACAAGTCAAACTTGGAAACGTTCTAGACACGAGATTCATAACTATGGTAGTCGTCCAGGGACTTTTAAGTGTCATTCTCGTTAGAAAATGGCGACGCGATCTATTTTTAAAGCCAACTCTTCACGAGAAAATAGAGCTACAGCGTTTAGCACACTTTCTTTTATTTTCTCCCTACTGTTAAGCAAAAATAGAAGGTTTCCGTACTTTCTATAAAATATATTCCCCCCTCCCCTCATTCTCCTTGCAAGAAAATATATATTTACTTTAGCTCGCCTGAACAGCACTGTACTCAAGGTACAAATATGACTCAAGGTACTGCCTTTGCACCTGTAATTGTAAATACTGAGAGTTTTGCGTTGCTCAAAGTGAACACGAGGACACAGAGGCGTCACCGCCCATTTGAGGGCGTAAATGAGAAAAACCGCTGACTACTCAGTGAAAAAGTCTAATCAGTTAATTTTACCCTTTATGCCCCAACTTCATTACACAAATTCTCCTTACTTGTCACCACACATTTTGTTCAGTACCAGTTGGGAGAACTTGTTTAAACATCAATAAAGTTCTTTGGTGATCATTTTCTTGATTCTCGTGACCTGTCTATGTTATAATGCACCAATATGATTAGGAGAAATTTGATGCTGATCACTATTGAGGCTTAAAGGGTTAAAGGAATAAAGGTATGCATACAAAGCATTCCAGACAAAGGGTAGAGTATGGGATAAGTACCCCTCCCTCGGCTTAGCCTATTCCAGGTTCTCAGATAACAGAGACGGCGACAATTGTAAAGGGACGGGTCCCGCTTTCCTCAGCTTCCACGAGCATTTCGCGCTCGTTTTCTCATTTGTTTTTCCTCCTTTCTCTGAGCCTGGAACAGGCTCTTCTCGGCTCTGCCGTCCATACATTCCATCGCGTATCCACATTTACCACCTTGGTTCTTTGACAGTCACAGCGCTAGACACTGCTCTTTCTCCTTAAGACTGTAGGTGATCGTTAGCCAAGTTTCTTAATCTAAAGCTTGCATTCATGGTTTATCTGAAGTGAATGCTGGCCCTCTCCGTCAGCTTTGAGTAGCGGTACTTCGTAGTCAAGGCCCTCCATTCTGCATGTACCACTTGGTTCACAGAAAAAAATCATAGCCTCGATCTATAAAATTGAAGGAAAGCAATTTGAAATCAAACAATAATTCATCGTGTAGTTTCCTAATGCAGACTTAAAGCTGCAAGACGGAATGGTGAAGATGACTACCGTAGCATAAGATGTACTTTAATACCTCCCACAGGTCTAATAATGATGATGATGATAACAACAACAACAACAACAATAATAATAATAATAATAATAATAATAATAATAATAATAATAATAATAATAATAATAATAATAATAATAATAATAATAATAATAGAGATTGAATGACATGCTAACCCGCACAGTAGTATCTGGTTCCCAGTCTCCATCTGGCAGCTGAATCTTACAGACAGCACGCATGGAATCCTGGGTTAGAACTCCAGACAGAGGCTCTAGCTTAAACTGCTCTTGGATGACTTCTTTATCTGAAATTAAAACCAGGCCAAACATTTGACACCTTACAATTTCACTTCTTGGAATTTCCGAAATTCGTCTCGTAAATTCCACAGTGCTCTTCGTGTACTCCATTTTCGGAGCTGGTCGTGTTTGTATTATTAAAAAGCAAAACTTGACAACTTGTCAGGAAAGCTTTTTACCATCAATGACAAAAACGAAAACAAAAGAAGTTACTCTACCTTCTTGTTGTCTAAAGACCATGACCTGCCAATCACTGCTTACATCCTGTGTCAAGTAACATCCCGCGGGAAGACTGATGGCCAACGTAACTTCGAGGGATGACCCGATGGTCACGCGAACTGGTTCTTTGCGCGTGACCGGCGTTAGTTTTGAAGTTAACCGTTTTACCGCGGCGCTCTGCTTGCTTGCTTGTCCGTCAGCCTGGTCCTTCGGAATTTGAGAATGTTCCACGATATTTAGCTACGAAACAAAACGCTCTTTTCAATACAATTAATTTTTCGGGATTTGTGAAACATGCTCTTCTTTAGTCAGGCTCTTTCAAAGCAGCCTATCAACGCAAAGACCCAGTAGCTGCAATTCACTATACTTTAGCTCCACACCGACAAGGGCTCAAAGAACGTTTCTCACATCTAATTTATTCATTCAAAATGTTTCAGTCACCACGTCTGTATTTAGCTCGTGTAGCAGGCTCTCAAAGGGGAGAGCGGTGGAGAATTACCAAAGCGCGAGAGGCAAGCAGGGAGCACAACGAAAGGGACTTTGTCAGGAAAAAAAAGAGGAGAAGGTGGACGGGGAGGCTATAAGTGGCGAAAGGAATCCAGAATTCTTACCTGTGACACTGCTTTATTGTTTAAGTCAATAACTCGAATAGCGTGGTTGTTAGTGTCTGCCACATATAAGAGCTGACCGTCTGGGCTGATACACAGTCCACCTGGTTCATCAAACTGGACGCTGCCTTCCTCAGATGATAATCCCGGTTTACCAGTACCCAGAAGTGTTTCACAAGTCTTCTTTGAAGGGTCAACCACTTTAATCTGAGTTTTGAAATGCAAAATAAACGCAAGTTCAGTATTAGTCTGACTTGTGTGATCGTCCCCTATTGGTGACTTAAGTTTCGACAGCCTGCTCCAACGAAAAAAAAAAGGAAAAAAATGGAATCTAGTGAAATTTTATCACGGCGTCGCGTCAGTTGCGCCTGCTGTTATTGGAAAGGTGCCTGAAGTTTTTCACTCTAATTGCTGCTCTAAAAATTAATGTTTTTGGTCTACACCTATTATAAGGCAATTTTTTTCGGCCGGTTAGGTGCAAATAGTTGTTAAAAACAAGATTAAAACACCACTTATCTCAAGGCTTCTGTGTTTTTGCTACAACTAATTTTAGCAATTTATTGATGTTAACAATTTTATGATGAACCACTAAAATTTGTCGTCGCATTTATTTGTAACCGCTAAAAGTACCCAATTCTAATTTCCGCTTTCACAGAAAAACAAGAAAAATATGTAGGTAAAATGCCACAGTTTGACCGTAGTCAAGAGTTATTTCAATGAAAGAAATAAATAGTGCCAAACAAGGGTAATAACCATAGACGTCTCGGGCTTAGCCCCTCTTCAGAAGGAGTCAAGTTGAAGCTAATGTTCGTTGCCGCGGACATTGCAAATGTTAAAAAATATGAAATGCTATGTTTATAGTGGATGTGCCCTTAACTCAAATAATCAGCCTATCGATATCACTATTAAAATTTATGAATTAAAGTAATTTTCTTGTAAGTAAGGTTTACCCTACACTCTACCTTACTCCGGTGAGTAAGGTAGAATGTTTATTAAGTCTACCGTTACCAGATTGCTTTTTACTTTTAGTTTGTTCAGTCTCCTGTTGACAGTTTTAACTTAAAAGATGCAGGTGAATGTTGGCAAGATCAAAAGATCGCTCGCGTAATGACATGGAAAGTAAAGCTTAATGAACATGTACCTTATGGTTATAAGAGTCCACCACATACAGCTTCTGTGAACGTGAGTCCCAGGCCACCCCCAGTGGATGCTGTAGCTTTACATCAATGCCTTTACCATCCTGGTCACCGAACGCAAAGAGATCCTGAAGACGAGAAAAAAATACGTTATTTTATTCCGCTTTACAACAAGTGAACTCTAAAGTTCAAAATGCAACTAATCGAGTTCCGAAATGTTGGAAAAATTGGCAATTTCGTGCAAATTGCCTATCCAAGATTTCGATAAAATACACCTACCGAAAATGTCCGAGAATTTGTCAAAATTCTGTATGAAACCAGTAAAACTAGAAAATTATTCGTCCGAAATACCATGTTCGAAATTTGGGGGAGCGAGGGGGGGGGGGGGGATTGATGTATCAGGGGTGATTTGTGTCAAAACGAACGGGTCACTCGTGTGTACAGCGCATGAGCTACCTCATGCTGTCAAAAATAAATAAGATAAGGACTGTTAAGAAGTCTTTCTCAAGGCGTTAATTCTTTTGCTCTTTGTTTCTTCCAATTGTTTATTCATTCCTACGAGATAAATTTGTGAAACATCTCCTGAATTTAAGGAGGCTCCTTAGAATATTTACACAAGGAAAATCTGCACTAACTAGAAGGAGTTACAAATGAAAACCTATAAGTTCTCAAGTGTCACAGTTTTTGTCCAACAATTAAAGGCTTTTACCAACAAGTAAAAATAAAATCTTCCCTTGCTTGTAAAAAATGGTTTACACTACAATTTTGGAGGAAAAATAATTAATCAAATACGGGGTTGTTGAGACGGTTTTTCCACAATGCTTTGACAATTTTGTTCTTTCCAAAAACGGATTTTCAAATGATGCATTTATATCTCACATTTTGCACGCTTTAAAAAATTCCACCAAAGGAAACGCGAGAAAATTCATTGTCGACAAACCTACATTTCCCTTTGAGGGCGCACAGATCAGCAAAGCGTTTTCTGGTGACGTTAAAACTTCGTTATCAGCCCTGAAAGTTTTGCGTGACCAGAGTTCTGTTCGTCACGGATGAAACCTCTGAGTTTTTACCTTTGCTCAGCTGGTTCAAAATGAAGATTATTTGTGCAGGATTAGGTAAAACAGGCACAAAATCCCTGGCTAAAGCGTTACGAATTCTGGCTTTACAGTGCTCGATTATGACGAACACATAAACTTGCATTTAAATGAATGGATCGAGGTTTACTGCGAAGGTAAAATGCCTAATTTTGCGTTCATGTACAAAGATGTCGACGCCGTGGTCGATTTTTCCCCCTCGTTTTGGTTTGAAGAAATCTACGAAACTTTTCCTGACGCAAAGGTCGTTCTCTCTGTGCGAGATAGCGAAGAAGTCTGGGTGCAGAGTTGGATAAAGGAAAACGAAGTACGCAAAAGTCTAGGTGGACTTTTAAACAGAGTCCTATTGAAATGGCCTTTGGTAATCAAACAGTGGATCCGTGGAAAATACCACTATTTTGAGCTCATTGACGCGATTGTGGTTGCATTGTACGGCAGCCTGAATTCAAAATCCACTGTTATTTTCAAAAAGAAATATCGCGAGCACAACGAGCGAGTGCAAGCGGTCATTCCAAAGGAGAAGCTGTTGATTTACAACGTGAAACAAGGCTGGAAACCTTTGTGTGAGTTTATTGTGTGCCGTTCCTGAGGTGGAATTTCCAAGGGAAAATATCGCGTCATCTTTTGCCCGCAGCAAGATAGCAGCGGGGCGTCGACAGATCAATGATAGTATAATTGCTATTCTCACAGCCTTTGCTTTGCTCGTGGGTATGTTTTATTTGCTTTTTAAGTAGGATTGACACTGGGACAAGGACGAAAACAACATTGTTTTTTTATGGATTGTACAAAACAATAATGTCAAAATACTTTATATCAGTCACTCAGCATGCATGAGCAGCAAAGCGATAATTATTGCAGATTGATTGATTGATTGTTTATTTCCCATAATTCAAAACCAAACTTTGTTGATGAAAGAGTCGGTATCAAATCTGTGTGTAACCATCAATTTCTTTGTCACGAACATGAAATGAAATGATTTGTTCTATCTCTATACCAAACATTGTTATGACAACTAATATAAACATTGTGTTTATCAGTTATTCCCTTTGTTTATTCTGTTTTGTGGGCGGAACTTGTAAGGGACGGACCAGTAGAAACGTTATGGGGAGGGCGGGCGAAGTACGGAAAGAAAATCACGCAAGGGAAAAGTGGGAGAAAAAAAATTCACGCACAGCGAGTAGCCCAGAAAAAACGTTCCTGCATACGGAAAAAATATTCCTATCCCCCCCCCCCCATAACTTTTCTAATGGTCCGTCCCCAAAGAAAAAAAACTCCTAACTATCCTTTGTATTTAATCCTAATCACATATGAACTAGCAGTGAAATGCAATGCAATGCATCTTTGATTCACACTTACTGTTGGATCCCTGTCTGCTCCAACCAAAGCCTTTGTACTGCCATTCACCACATCAACTGTCCGCACACTGCTACTCTCACTATCTGCTACAAACAAACAACTGAATGGTTTTTCTGGGGCAAGACTGATGCCCGAAGGTTGAGCAAAGGCAGCTTTGTGTGGATAACTGTTGTTGCGATTCTCCTCTGCCCCACTGCCTGCAAAACGAAGGCAGGTGCCTTGTGTTTGGGACCTGAAAATGCATAATGTATATTAAATTGAAGGATTGTTTTGTCTGTATTTCCCGTTTGTAAACTTAAATTCACGTGTAAGACCCAGCGTCATAATACAAATTCTCCTTACTGGTCTCCACATATTGTATTGACAATTCACCTTTGGTAACCATTTTCATAATTCTCATGACCCGTATGTGTTATACATCACCCATATGAAGTTAAATGCTAACCCAGAAAGTAAGTTATAACAAAGGTCTTTGTTTTGCTTGTTTAAAATGTTTCCACTGCTCATTTTAAGTGATAAAAATGTAAGACAGATAATTTACTACATGCTACATACAGTACCCCTGATAAGCTTGACCATTTTAGCCCCAAAAATGCACGTTCCCCTCACCATTGTCCGTAAACACATTATTTAATAAATTAATTCAGTAGAACACGAAATGTCAAATAAATCAAATTACCTTAAAAAAATAACAGATGTAAATAACTAACCCTCCCTTAAGCCATGAACTGTCCTTCAAATATAATGCCCAGACTTGATGTGTGCCAGCCATGGCAATGTAAAGAACATCTCTAGCATCTTCATCCTTTGCAGATCCTGATGATCACAGGGCAAAGAAAACAGAAGGCATAAAACATACTAACCCAACTGAACAAAAACAACAAAGGTAAAACCGTGAAGAAATGAGAGTGGAAAACAGCATCACTGGTCTGTAGGGAAGATACAGTACTTTTTCGGTTATAAGGCGCACTTCGCAACTCAATCATGCAAAGTTTTCAAACTGAAAATATCACTAAAACACTCGGTTATAAGACGCTCCCCGAACTCTGGAAAAATGTTTCTCAAGTTTATTCCAGTCACAACTGAATTCACTGATATTAAGTTAACTGAAATCGAGATTGTAAGCAGCAGCATAACATTTGCACTAACACAAGTGCATAGGTTTCCGTTAATTAAATGAAAGCGAAATTGTCACACATAAACAAAAGATGAAAATGTCACACTGAAATGCCTTACATCTTCAGTTAGTGCTGATTTGTTTCGCGTTGCCAACGTACAGCAAGAATGCTAGAATTTACTGAGAGCAGAAAAGTGCCGAGAACAAGCGGCGCCGATGGCGATAAGTTTGGACAAGTTTCACTTCGCTCTGAGTAGTGATGGCGAATGGCGTAAAACTCGCCCTGAAAGCCATCTTTAAAACGATTCAACAACTTAAAATACAGGTGTTCCCTAGAACTAAAGTGTCACTGGGTAGATGAAGAAGGTAGGTTTCCTTTTTCGAACAATCCAACAATGTTGTCTATCAAAAAAGATGTTGCATTTGACGAATATTCGAGGTTTAGTGCGTGACAGTATCATGTTACTGAGCACGTGCTTTCAAGCACACACTGTATGCAAATACGGCTTTCACTTTGTTTTGAAAATGCTCTATCATGTTGTTTCTCAAACCGTTCTGTCGCTTCAGTTTCTTTTAAATGTTCTCGCATTTAAGTGAAATGTTGATGTTGCAGAATTAAAGCGGAATGTTGCAGAAAAGTTAACGACCAACAATGTTTCTGTTTATAGCGCAATTTATATACTGAAAAATCGAGATCTTTAGAATTTGCTGCCGGAAAATATTCGTCTATAAGACGCACCCCAAATTTAGCGATAATTTTCGACAGAAATACGGACTTTCGAGAAAAAAACGGTGCGCCTTACAACCGAAAAAACTGTTCTTTAAGGTAATGGTAAAAGGTAGAGTTTCACATGGGATGCAATTGTCCAAACGGGCTGGCACTTAACTCATTTTCTGTAGCATGAAGCAGCTACAGGAGTGCAACTACTTCCTCCTGGATGGATTGCTTGGGTTACCCCCCCCCCCCCCCCGCGACGCGACCCATTTATACATCTAGTATCCAATAATATACCAGGGTAAAGCGAATCAATATGGAGTAAAAGTTTCATGTTTAAGGAAACAACACGACATGACACAGGAACACAGGATTGGAAGATCACTGATTCCAGGCTGGTCCCTGCATTAGGTTATCTAGTTTCAATAGGAGTACAGTACTGTGTACATGTACAAACCAGGAGGGGGGCCAACAGCAACATCCCATGGTGAACTGATGCTCTGTAGTTTTCCAATTTTTCCACCTTCCTTGTCACTTCCTTGTTTGCCATTCCCAGCAACTGTGGTGACTTGTCCTGTCTCCAAACTAATCTGAGAAAACAAGGATGATATTGAAAATAACAAAAAGGATTATGCGATATAACAACACTGAATACTTGCAAGCTTTAAATACATGTAAAAAGCTCCATGCCGCTGATGTACATATAGCATTATATTTCTTTGATTAACTACTGTACAGTAGAATCCTATCCACAGACAAACCAAATTAACCTACAATGTCTAACTTTATGAAAAGTTTTAGTAAAGGTGTCAAGGTTGCATGGTCAGGGAAAAAGGTAAGCATTTTGGAAAGAACAATAACAAGGGAAGAGCAGTGGTTTGAGTCTGGTTCTTAACATGTTGTTTCCTTTGCTCCATGTCATCTCTCTCCATTGCATTACGGAAAGCTCAATTAGTATTGGAGGATTAGTGACAAATTTGAACTCAATCTTATATCTCCTTGATTTTTGACCTTCCATTTTCAAGACCCTACCTACATGTACCTAAACTCACGTAGAAATGCCTTAAAGGGGCAGTATCATGAGGATTTTGTTCACCAAACATTTGCAAGTTGAAATCCATTTCCCCCATCCTGGCCATTTGTGACCAAAAACACTTATTTAATGGTTTCACTGAAATTGCTAGTATGGTGTCTGAACAAATAATTGACCATTATTTTTAGATTTTCATTGATGTAAATGTGATGTTACAGATGTGAGCAAAATCCCTGTGATACTGCCCCTTTAAATTAAGAGAAAATGGCACCAGGTTAACTACATGTCAATAGACTGGAATCTCATCAAGGGGGAGGGAAATGCAATGCTTGCAGTCTGTTCAGCCTGGCAGTCCAAAATCACAGCCAAGCACTGGCGCCAACATGAGCTACATGGTTCATTTCATCTGTTGGATTCAAACATTTTATTAAGGTTTTGAGCAGGCAGGTATACATAAGTTTCTTCTTTATTTCAATAATACTAAGACAAAACTTTTGCTTGAGTCGCTCAGCAGCCCTTAACAAAATCACAGTGACACACAGATAAAACATTTAGTCTTAACCTTACTTAATAGATTTACATGTACAAGTAGTCACAACTCAATAAAAAGTAAAAAAATGAATACAATGTAAACAAACAAACAATTAAATAAAAAAGTTAAATAAATAAACAAACATTTCTAACCTGTCTGACTGCATGATTCTCTGTATCAGCAACAAAAATAATTTTATTTTCAATAGCTACTCCTTGTGGTGAATGAAACCTTGCTTCTTCAAATGACCCATCCACAAATCCTGCTTCATATTTGTCGCCTCCACCAACAGCATTCAAAACAATTCCCTCTTTGTTCATTACAAGAATTCTATGATGCCCTGTGTCAGCGACTACCAATCTGTCCCCTCTCTTGTCAGTACATATTTTTCCAGGAAATGAGAGACTTGTCAAGGGGAGGGTGTCTTTGGCCAGTGAAACACCAATAGAATGGTCACTTAGTCTTCCTACACAAAATACAAAAGCAAATGTAAGAGTTGTAGCCCAATGCAAATGCCATGCCCAGTTTTAATAAACCTTTCAACAAAATGCAGCTATTCCATCTAACGCTGTCATCAGTTTTCTAGTGAGCAGCAATCACTAGAAACAAAGAAGTTTATTGCAAGGGGTCCAAATGGCAATGTTGGTAAGTAATATGAGTGATGGAATTAAATCTGATCTGTTTATTTCTGTTTTTCAAGGGACTATTAGCTGTTATTATAATATAATAATAATAATTAACACTTCCTTGTCAAAGTGAAAGACACAGTATAATTTTTCGTAGACTTACAAACTTTGCATGTCATTGAAAAGTATAGAACTACAATGGGCCAGTAATGGACTAACATAATTAAATACACTCGTGTTACACTGTAGAATAATTTTGCATAATCTTAGTAATGCAATTTAATGTTCAACAGCAATAATTAATTATTGTTACTCTCTCAAAAGAAAGATAAATAGCTTTCCAAAGATTGCTGAAAATGACTAGAAAATTCCCAAAATATTCCCAATGTATAGCTTTGTTTAGAGGACTCCCACATGTAACATGCTAGCACCTTCGTAAATGGTTTGAACCCATTTAGTTTGAAACTGTACTTTTCTTGTGTCTAACACGTGAGATGGCAGTATAGAAAAAAGAAGGAAAGAAAGAAAACTGACTAGTTAACAGCTTTTGGCCAGCGTGAAATTTCCTTTCAGTGGTGGACCTATTCATCACACTCGTACTCAAGTTTTGTTGCTGGTGGGATTTTCACTCATGCCCTCCCAATTCTCCTTGAAGCTCAAGTTTTTGCCTTCCCTACTCCTCAGCCACTCACTTCACAGCTTTTGGTGTTGTATGGGGGGGGGGGGGGGAGAAGGTGTAAATCTCCTGCTTCCCGTACCCTTTAATTCCGGTTACCGCCCTGTATTTGTTCGCTCCGCCTCTGCATTTTTTCAATTGCAAAATATTGTGCAATGTTGCATAATTTTTCCCTTTTTCTCCCGCTTCCTGCCACCTTGGGAATCCCACTTCCCACCCCCTTTTCTCCCGGTCTCTTGTCCCCCTGTCCCCATCCAGTGTATGAGCAATTCCACCAGCTAATGCACAGCACATGTAAAGAAGCTTAATTTTTGGAGAGAATGCTATTGCATTAAAATCATATTCCTACCTTTCTGCTTATAAAATTTCAAGGCCGAACCCGCAAACTGTATAAGTGTGTCTCTATGTCCCTCTCCGATTAAACTAAACAGGATTTTTCCTTCTGGACTCACAACAACAAGAGTTGGCCAACATTGAACAGAGAGAGTGTGCCACAACTTTGTTTCAGAATCGTTCACAACGGGGTGCCTGATGTCGTACCGCAGCACTGCACTCAAAATGTTCGTCGATGATTTTTCGTTCTCGAACTTCGCCGAGTGGACTCCGATGATCGCAAGACCATCCTTTTCAGAGTAAAGATGTTCCAGTGCTTCAAGATCGGGTAAAATATGCATGCAGTTTATACAGCAATATGTGAAGAAATCCAAAACGCACACTTTTCCACGAAGCTGGTGTTTGAAGGATAAAGGGCTCTTGCAATTTAGCCACTCCAGATTCGAATCAAACTCTGGGATATTGGCAGAGTCTCTTGATTCCATCCATTGGATGTGGTTGAAAATGGCTTCGTCTTTCTGTTCATCCGAGGATATAGATTTTAAGGAGGCTACTAGCTCCTCTCCAGATTTGATAAACCAACCTTCTGCAAGCACCATAATGCTGAAATTTAGAGGGAGTTAACAACATCAAATATAAAATTTAGACCCAAAAATCTGCTTTATCATTTCTCCCAGGCGTTTCAGTCAGGGGTCAGCGGAGTTATCCTACGGGGAACTCTGTTGGTGTAATTTTCACGAAGAGTCGCTCGTTTAATTTCTCGTGCCATTCTCAGCCGAACACAACCGTTCATTGCGTTTGGCTATTTTGGCAAGCAAATAGACAACAAATGACTTGATCCGTGTTGAATTTTCACTACATGTATTTTGTATGGCTGTTATGAAAAAATGTTAAATGATAAGTTTAGCTACGCTTTGTTTTAGGTTTTTTGACCGTATGTAAATAAGTTTAAAAGGCAACAGGTGCTGCTTTGTGTGTTTTTGACACACAGCAGCACCACTGCTCAGAGTGCGCATTGAGTTGGGGGAATTACAGAATAAAAAAGGCGAACCTTTGGAGGCAGATTGCAATGGGCTTGTCATGCTATCCACAGTACTAGTGGAACCCCGGTATAACGAATAGCCAAGAGACTGAAAATGTGTTCGTTTTAAAGAGAACCTCTACTGTTACAAATTTAAAACTTAACTCTTTAAGTTAACAATTTTAAAGCAAGTTTTAGTTTACCAAAGAGTTAGATATAATATCACCTATTTTCGCTTTTGAATTTCCCGCTCGCAGCCATTTTGAATGCTTATGACGTCATATGGTTGCCACTAGTTTGCCGCTATTGTTAACTGAGCAAGTCTCTTTTGTATGCAACAATGTGGGCAAACGTATGACGTCATAAAAATTCCAAATGGCAGCACGCGGGAAATTCAAAAGCAAAAATAGGTGGTATTCATGTCCAATCAGTTTTGGTACATTAAAACTTTTCACCACTTGCTAACTTAAAGAATTGGAATTTAGGCTTCATTTCCAAAATTTAACCTCACTTTGAGATAACAGTGTAGGTTCCCTTAAACGGGAAACAATACCCCGTTATCCCGTTATAAGGAAGTTGTGGAAAAATGACGGAAATCTTTGTTATAATGGGGCCTGGGTAATAATTATTTTGCTGAACATTAACAGTGAAATCAGTTGCACCACTCGGTATTCGGTTTAATCGTGCCATTGCTATCCAGATTTGGAGGATTTTGCCAGAATAACCTCGTGTTTTAGAGTTTGCATGCATCTCTGCCGTATACGTTCAACTTTAGTCGCGTGATGACAGTTATTCGTTATATCAGGGTAAATTTTATGTTTGGGCTTCTGGGTTGTCTCTGTTATAACGGGGTTCGTTAGATCGCCTGTTTACTTGGGCGACAACTCTTCTATGGAATATGAGCTTAAAGTTAAGTTGTAGGAAACAAATTCAGGGCTCACGTTTGCTCATGTTCTAGGATATTAAAATATTCTTATGTAATGTACAACCGCGCAGAGCCAGAAGCAAGCCAAATTTCATGTCTACATTTTCACATCTTTTTTCGGTAGGCCTAGCCTTCAAAAGTGTTATTAGAACAGTTATATTATAGCAGTCTTTAATTAAGAAACAAGACGAGATGTTAAAGTTTACTGTAGCATGACTAGAATGCGGTCGCGATCAAACTGTACATCTGAGTCATCGGTGTGATTTGAAATTTTCACTTGGCATTATTTTTTAACATAAATATGAGTTTACTTCGCGGTAAAATCAGTGACACTTCACTGTACATGTCACTTGAGTAGCATAATCGTGTTCTTTCTTTGATATAAACAACATTAATGATTAAAATTACCAGAGTTAACCGCTCTTCTACGAAATGCCGCTAACATTCATGTTTTGAAATTTTTGGCTTTTGACAAGCAAGGTATTGCTTTTCATTTTATTCAAACTTGACCGATACAGTATTTTGTTCAGAGAACAGTTTCACACAAGGTGTTTTATATGAATATCCATACCTAACAACGGGAAGTCTCCACGATTGAATATACTACCCCGTCGCCCTCGTAACTAGCCGAGCTTCAAAGAATTTTTCATTTACTTTTAAATTTCTCTTCTGGGTTTGCATTTTTATTTACAGTTATTGCTCAACGGCTGTAACAATTCTTATCATAACTGTCTCAGTGGTTAACCGATTTTGCTAGAAATGAGATAAACGTATGAAAATCTCTGAAAGAATACAAAAATGGCAATAGCTAAATTTTATTTCTTTGACTCAAACTTGTCGTCATTGCACACACATTCGCACCTGTTTGTATAGGTTTAATTTAAATAGTATAGACTTCGTGATTTTAACTTCAAGTTACAGCGATATTGATGGTGATTGGCAGCAGTCAAACAATGAAAAAGGGGTGCATGACATTTATCTGCTTGGTATTAAGGAGGGGCCAAGGAAGTTCTAGATGCCGCTTTCTTTGGTCACGAGTTTCCATAACTTCATAATCACAGCGCCATGAAAATGGTGCAGTAAAATCGGAGCTTCAAAACTGCACCTTACTGAGAATTATGCTGAGGGTAAAAGTTAAAGGGGCAACAAATTTGCCCGACGTGGATAAATTCAGTGGAAAGAGTGATCCATACGTCATAGTCAGCTTTCAAGGTGAGGTATCAGTTTGAATAATCATCAATATCCTCCTCTGTTGTTCATTTGTCATGTTCTTATCCTTGTTCACCACACGTTGGAAGCGGCTTTAGAAAAACATTGACTTTCTCAGCGAAAACTATTTAAGTCTCTGCGTGAGGATTTAAAGCAAGCTCAGGAACTTACCGATAAAATGATGATTTAAGTTTAATACTTTTCAGCCTGGCATAAATTTAATGCATCCTATATGCCCACTATTGTTCTTGTGTGCAAATAATTAAACTTTTGCCTCTTAAACTCCAACTTCCCTTCAAACAGCTTGGATGAAGACGTGAAGGCAATTGCAATTTGTAATTAAACTGATTTCAGACGTTTTACAGCAAAGCCAAAAAGATCAGTAAGCGATCATTTTATGCAGACAAATGAATGCTTTCCGGCGTAAACACGTCGTTTATAAGATAATTCCTGTTTTCACCCTGAGGGGCGCTAAGTTGCAAACTGGACCGACAAAATTCCCCGAGTTTCGTTTGAAAAAAATCCTATTTAAAAATCACCACCACGCGGAACGTGAGCGACTGTCGACTTCCAAAGATTGTCCCAAATAATCAAGCATTTGAACTGTGCTACATGAACAACATTTGATCAAGGAGGGAATTTTTGCTGTTATAAGAGTCTACTGATATAAAGCAGCGCAATCAGTTGTAAAATTGGTTATACTGATATCTGATATTGTGACCTGCATGGACTTCGTCACTCTAAAGATTGAAGTGGATACGTTTATAAGACTAAATGCAGTGTTCAATTCGGGTTGTTAGAACTTTTTTTTCTATGAAGCCCTAGCCTAACGCTTCCGCCAGGCATGTATTACGATAGATAACAGCTCTCAATACCACAAGCTAATGTTGACAAAGCGATAGCCTTTTGTCAGAGGTCCATAACAAACATTATGGAGTGAAATTTGACATTACAGTGTATTTCCCGGGATAGGATATTTCTGGGAAAATTTTCCAGAGGATTTGCGATCCGCCAGCTTATAGTTTCAAACTATAAAAGTCAAGAAAAAAATTGCATAGGATCCGTAAAAGAGTAATGGTTGGCCCGTTATAGGCATTCATTTCATATCTGAGCCATAGGGTAAAATTTTATTAGTGTTTCAAACCTGTGATCGTAAACACGGATACATGTCTGTGTCTGTGCCTCACGGTGTAAAACCCGCCGGGCCATTAAACTTACGAAGGACGGGAGTTTGACTTTGCACGACTATTGGCGGTCCCACCATTGAGTGAATGAAGGAAAACTGTTTATTTGTAAAAACTACCATACTAGAGTTGATCCGAGCACAAGAGAGTGTTAAGAGAAAACTTTTGACTCCGATGCCGGCGTGACTTCAGAGTTTAAGATATTTCAATTGGTTCTTTTCCTTAGGTCAGGATCAAAAGACAGAGGTGATAAATGATGAGCTCAACCCCACATGGAACAAGGTAAATAAAATTTGCACGAAAAACCTAAACATCTGCGATGTTAGTCAATGTGCATGGATAGTTTTTGGGCTTATGAAATGTATTAAGGACGTTTTGAGCAGCCCAACGGTGACAACAAAGGGGACGTCACGGTAAAAACAAAGGCTTAATGGGCAAACTCGATGTCGCTGTACTTTGCACTTTTTGATAAATTTGTTTTCTATTCTCTGAATGTGATTATTTCTTAAAAACCTAGACAAACAAGGTGAAATTTTTCACCTCTTCCTGAACTTGAACACGGTCCTGCGAAATCGGCTCAATTGTATAGTACGGACTCGTAACTTGAACAAGTTATGGGTCCGTAGTTTCGAAGTGTTGTGCTGCTTACGTTACAAAAGGTTACCTCATTTTTTGACAAGCTTGATACTGTTGTCGAATAGCCGTGGGCTTCTCTCTCGCAGTGATCTTTACCCGTGTGTAAAAATGGTTATGGTTGCTGGAGAAGTCTGCTGAGGATGACTTGTCAGGGACTAGCATTTCATCTAAGGGAGAGGCGAGTAGAAATACTCCTCCTAGTCTCTTAATGGTGCAGAATTAAGCTAGAGCCCAAAGGGAAGGGATGACAAGTTATGGGACACGAAATCTCTTTTTCATGAAATGCCAATACGTTATGCTCGTCTTTTTTTAAAGGACCTCGAGCCGTATGATCTTAACGGAAAGGAGTTGTCAGCTCAAGAAGTTCTTGAGGTTAAAGTTAAAGACTGGGAGAAAATAACAGCTAATCGGTAGGTGATTTATTCAAAATCGTGTTTGCGAGGAGTTGACATAATTGTAAGGTCAAGGTGTATTGTTTTGTCAGTTTGATTCTGTAGTTGATTTAGTCAAAACTATGCTTGATGCCACTGAGGTATTAAAAGTCGTGGTATATATATATACTCACAGTTTTACAGTCTAATTTTGATCTTAAAAATGAACATGCAGGCTTTCAAAACAGTGAGTTCGAGTTTGCGTGATAACAGACTCAATGTATAATATTGTCTAACATGGCATCTTAAAGTCGCGATAATGAGTTAAAATTAAGACAGTGAAACATCCCGGCTACCGCTAGTAGTAATTGAACAGGATGTGTTATTTGAAATCGCAAATTCTCTTGTGAATCTTTTTCGGTCATGGTGTCGTCTATCTTGAACTTTATATCCTGGAACGGTCCTTTCTTAAGAAGCCTGCAAATTTTTTATGTTAATATGCATAAAAATGGCATGCAAATCATCATATTTGTTGGAAATTGAGCACTAAACAGCTATTTTTAACTTGTATCCATAGATTTAGAGAATGACATTTCAACGAATTTGAAGATCAAATCCAGAGTCATTTATTACCAGTTCACTAAAAACGGGTCTATTTTGTAATGCCTGTAGTCTTCTCCTTGGGTTTTATGATCGCGGAAAAATTATTTTATCTTATTTTTTCCCAACCTACATGTACGAACGACAATTAGCATGTTTAGTATCATTATTTTAATTACACTGCTGTTTAAATATTAGCGCTGATTTGTTGACTTTTACGCAGATGGTACTGACTTTTTCGAAAGAAAATTAATAGATGCAACTGGGGTAACCTACTTGTGCGCGATAAAATATAGCTGTGCTAAGTGTTAAAAGCACTCTGACATCGTTCGACATTGTTTTAAACGAGATAAATTGTTCTCAATACGCTGAATCAATGAAACAGCGTTGCGTGATAACTTTTTGTACTTAATCCAGAAATCAAATTAATTACAGAACTTTAATCAGACTTGCATAATCACGATCACATACCGGATTTACTCATAATGTAACGTTTTAGAGAGAAACTCTGAGGGAAAAAATTGAAAAATGGAATGAGGCTTTGTTATAAAGAAGTTTCAATAATTTTGCAGACCATAGGCGCCGGTTTAATATTACTTTGTATTAAAGAAAAACGCATTTTCTTCTTTTGACATGCTCTCTTATGAAAAATCACGCAGAAACCAAGGGATACATAACAAAGGAAAAAGCTAACATTTCATAGGATAACAACGAATGGGAATCATCAGTTTTTCTTAATTTATATTGTCTCTATAACAAAACATTTAAATGTATTATCACACAATAGAAATAAAATACTGTTGAATGCAATTGCCGGAACGCAAGACGATGCAAGTTGGTCTCATTGTTGTTCTCTTACTTTCTCTGCTAGAGTTTCTCTCTAAAACGTTATATCATGAGTAACGAATCATGTGATTGTGATTATGAAAGTCTGATGAGTTCAGTATGAGCCCATGTTCAGTGCTACACTGAAATGGCTCCTTTGCACCTTGCGAGTCCGTTTGGCACCCATCGAAATTCTGTCCACTACGAAAGCTTGCATTTTAAAGCTTGCACTTGTTTGCGTCTCCACCCAAAAGATCCGGCCAGGGCTGGAACACTTGGTATAGTGTTGTTCCTCCCATCGTAATGCAATTTGGGAAGCCTATCTTTCTTCTCTTTTGGCTGAATCGTCTGACTTTTTGTCAACATAAGAGGGGAGTCACGCTAGTCTGGTCAATTCAGCTCGTTTGGATTTCGAACTGAAAATTGGCAGTTCGAGTCTGGTATCTCAGTCGTCGTGTTGTTTCCTTCGACAAGAAACTTTGCTCAGTTTTGTCTCTCTCAATCCAACTGTACAAATGGGTACGTGAGAACCGCTAAGGACCCACCCCACAAAACAAACAAACAAAGAAACCAGAAATCTGGAGGGGATAACTCTGCGATAGAATGGCATCCCATCTAGGGGTTGTGGTAATACATCCGGTTGGTTCATGCTTCATAAACCGTGTGGGCCACCTCTGAACCCAGAGTGATTTTACCTGCCTAGAGCGAGGAGGAAGGGGTGAAGGGTTACTGCTGTAACGTTCCTAACTTTTATCTTCTACGATTGTTGTCCTCTCATTTACGTTCCCAGACTCCTTGGCTCAGCATCAGTTCCGTTAAGCAGTCTTGTCCGCTCTAAAAACAACTCAATGGATACAGAAGTGGTCTTGCTAGATGGAGAAAAGAGAGCTACGCCTGTGAGTTGTCCTAAACGTTAAGAACAATGTGTTGCCTGGCCTGTGAACAGACTCTTACGTTGGGAATAAGGCAGAAGAAAAATCGGCGAGGGTAGAGAGCGGAGCGACCTGTTATCCCCCGAATAGCAATTAGTCTGTTTATAGGCTATGCACTGCCCGTTAATATAACTACAAAAAGCCAAAAAAGGAGTAATCACGCTATTTTCCACAATTATGCGATTTTAGCCGAATCAAACCTTGGGTGTACAATTTAGCTATAAATAACACTTTTTAGTCTGTGACTGAAACTCTAACGAGGCACTCTAATAAAGGCTAATCTAAATTATGAAACAGTCAGAGCCGTTCCTTCACCCAAAAGTACATAGGCATGACACCTAAGGAAAGGATCCGCCTCATTTTCAGAAGCAGATAATCGGACGTTTCGTTAAACAAAAACAAGTAAAAATCAACGTTGATTTTTACTTGTTTCAGATAATTACGATCGGAGCACGCGAAAATTTTAACACGAGGAGTACTCATACAAAGCTGTTAACATTAGCTATAGAATTAATACTATTGAGAGAACCGTATCAACAATTTCAATAAAACAAAATTTCCTTTGTCCCGTAACGCTTATGGTACTTCTCTATTTATTGTAGGCCAAACTTCAACTCAGTCTTACTTACGAGCCGCCACCATCTGCTAAGGGAACAGAGGAAGGTGGAGCAGAAGGAGAAGAAGAACGGGAGGGAGAGGAGGAAGAAGGAGAAACTGGCAAACCGGGCGAGAAAAGGTGAGCCTTCTATAATTAATCAGTCTTCTTACTCACTTCAGAGTTTCTTCGTTCTTTCGTTGTTCACCATGCGTTCCTACCGTATCCGCACTCCTGAATGTACGTTCAATCAATCTAGGACTCACTCGTGCGTGAGTGCGCTTCAAGAAGAAGAAGACGACGACGACGACGAAGAAGAAGAGGACAGGACAAGAAATACCCTGAAACTTGCTAAAAACAATAAAAACAAAATAATAACTTTTGTTTGACATTAATTTCAGGTCAAAGCGTCGAAAGAGGCGGAAAGCCTTATCAAATAAACCGCAGGATTTCCAGGTATCACAAACCGACCAACATGGCAAGTATATATCCAATAGTTTCTACGCTAATTTCATAGCCTAGCAGGATTTGGTGTAAACTGGGGCATGGTTTTCAAAATCGGGACCCTATAATCTTGAAGTATTATCATAATTGATGTTTAATAAGACTTCAACCAACCCAGTCGATAAGCATCCCGTAATGTAATCCCGAAAATGTAACATTCGTACAATAAAGACTATCTTGATTTACTTTCAGATCCGTGTGAAGGTCTTTGAAGCCCGTCATTTGACAGGAGGCAACATTTACCCCACTGTACGAGTCAGTGTCGCTGATCAGGACGAAAATACAAAAATCAAGAAGTGCACAAACAATCCAGCTTTTAACGAGGTTAGCTTTGAATTTCTGTAAATCTACTATAAAGTCATATTTCCTTCATCGGCAGGAAACGTTTTTAATTTGCAGTATATTGCCTTCGAACGTACAAAGAAGTGAACTTTGGGACAGTTTTGCCCCAAAACTGGGCAGTTTTAATACAAAATGTACAAATCAATGTTTAAAAATATAAATGCGCACAGTGCCTACCTTTCTATCTCAGACACGAACTGATTTTAATTAACAACATTTGTGCGACGTGGTTTGCTTTGTCAAGCTTTATCGATAACTTACCGTTTTCCTTGTTTGTATCTGTAGAACTTTTCATTCAGCTTTCATGCGGCCCCAATGGATTTGTTCGAAGAAATGGTTTCCTTCGAGGTGAGTATGAATTGCATGGCAAATAACTAGGCTCTTATGGGGTGCATTTGGCTGGCCCCTTTTTTGTCATTGTTAGACGTTCTACGGCGTCATTTACTTTTTCAATAATGGAGTGGATTGGGGAGGGGGGGGGGGGGAATGGGTTGTCCAGAAGATTTTTAAGATCTTTAACAGCCCAGTATCGATTTCACCCAGACCGCTGGATGAAAATACAAAAGACACATTTTTACAGGGTTAGTCTCAATCTAAAGTAAGATATTCATAAATACCAGTGAGAAGATGAACTACTCGCAACTATGTGTATTGTTTTATTCTAGAATTCAGTACTTTCCTGCTGGTGTTTGTGCATATTTTACTTTAGATTGAGACTAACCCTGTAAAAATGCGTCTTAAGTATTTTTATCCAGTGGAAACTGGACTATTGTAGCTTAAAATGTACAGTTTTGTGTCCAAACCTCTCGCTTGTCTATGGCTTTTATTCCGGTTCCTGTTGTTTTTTCGTTGGCTTCCGCCTCTTTGCTGATTTTCGATTGGGAGATATTTTTAATATTATTGTTTTTATTCGATAGGTATTTGACTCTAAGAAGTACCGTTCTGATTCATTACTTGGTTATTTTGAGGTAGGTCAGTTTGCAAACACAATTATATAGAAATATCCCCTTAAAAAATGGATTTAATAGTAGAACAGGGGGTGGCATCTCCCATACATGTACGACCAAGGCAGGGCCGGATTCGGGAAGCCATTATAAGTTAAGATGCATGCTTATAGGGTATTACTGAATTTGAAAAGCCTATCTTTAGGATTCAACTGCCACAGCCCAGCGATCAATTCAACTATTTCGCTGCAGTTTTGTAGCTTGTAGATACAGTATTGAAAAACAACCGTCAGATGTTTTTTGGCTTACCCATCTTTTTCAACTCTTTCAGCTCGACATTTATTCGATATACGAGATGCCAGGTAGGTATTTCCCAAAGTTTTAAAGTGCATATGAAGTATTTTTTGTTATTACAATTTTATAAAGCTTATCACCTCTAAATTACGAAATGACGAAAGAAATTCGACATAAAAAAAACGTAAGCCGTTCTTTTGACGTTCAAAGTGGCCCAAATTGGCGAAAACTGTGTCCGTAAAAGACCGGAAGACTGGGAACGAGTTTATGCTTGTGATGACGTAGTAAATGCCTGGGATTTACATGATTTCTCAACATTTGCTGAGATTTCAAGAGATTTATCGCCCGAATTTTCCCGTTTGTCGATTGTAACCCCCAAAATGTCGGACAGTGACGAAGTTATGTCCCTTTCGGAATCTGCTGCTACTGGGAATCCCTCAGACACAAGCGATTCAGGCGGAGAAATGGAAGTTGTGAGAGTAGTTCGACCTTACGCGGATGAGCCATTAGCCCACACCACCGATGAAGAAGAAGATGACGAAGAAGATCAGGATGGCCTTACCCCTGACGTTCTGAGAGCAGGATTTGAAGGGGAAGTGGCAGTGAATGAGTGGTTAGTACTTGGATGGGTTTTTTTGGAACTGAACAGGCGAAGAATTTTCCTTTTTATTAGTAGTTCTGCGCGATCGCGGTTTAGTTCGATTTTCACACTTTGTTTGTAGGTGTACATGCGGAGAATGCAGAATCCAAAACTTGACGGACGCTTTGGAGTATAGATGCTGCAAAGAAATTGCACAGGTGCGGCAAAAGTTAATGTTCGATGGAAGCATTGAGCGCGTAAAGTGTATCACCGAACATGATGACTTCGCACCAATGACCAACAAGACGGTCCTTCTGCACGTTGGGCCTTTGCTGAGGGACGAGAACGGAAGAGGCTATCGATAGTGTGTAAAATGACAGGCCAAACACGACTCCCGCTAGTTGCTTAAGTTATTCTAGCCTTCAAAATAGAGCTTTCTTAGTACATTCGCAACAGCCTTGTCCCTCTGATCAAGGTGATCTAAAAGCGACACAATTGTGCCGGTAAGTGGTTGACCTATTGATCAAGAGAGTACTCAAGCTGTGATATAAACTGTTTGGAGGGTTTTATGTTACGTTCTTAGAGCCGTTTTAAGTCTCTGTGCCGTTGTGTGTGCTAGCTCTTTGGCAATTAGTTAGCTTTTTGGGCTCAGATTAATTGCAAGATTCTTTAAAACCGCTTTAAAGAGTGATGTTTTCTGAAAGGATCCCAAGTTTCTAAGTCCGTGATTAAATGTCTGCTTGCGGTTATGTGCAAGACATGTAACTTTCTTTATCACGGATGAGGTATAGAGTGTCTAAAGGATCCAAGTTATTCTGAGACTATTACAGTCTCCTTTGATCATGTGAAAGCTACAGCTTCTTGTGCTGTCGTTTTAACTCCACTTTCATGGTTGTGGTTCTAGAAATAGAATTACTTGGAGTTAAAACATTTCACCTCCATCGTCTTGTGGCATCACTAGCATCCGACGGATACATCTCCAGCAGTTTAATTGCGTTTAGCAATTCTGAAAGAGGTTATTGTTTCATCTTCCTGTCACGGTCTGTTTGTAAATCGTAAACGATTTTCTAAACCTCCATTTGTTAAACCTGCAGCAGTTAAAATGCTGGTTCGAAAGACTCAAGGATGCTACACGTGAATAAGCTGTGTTATTTCTCAAGCACGTGTGTTTTGAAGTATTTACTACGTCACAGCCTTGTAATACGATCGCTTTGGCCGCGCGCAAAATGGAGACACTTTCCGGCGCTAAATTCGAACATTACAGGCCTGATAACTGCCGATTGAAATGGTTCTTTTGGGTAAAACCCACATTTTCAAATTGAGAAAGATGTGAACTTTCATATTATCGCGAAAAATTTTTTACTTCATATGCACTTTAAGAGTGGTAGTCATTTATATGAACGTCAAATCTCAAGATTTAACAAAAAAAAAAAAAAAACAACCACGGACCAATAAGGAGTTGAGGGACTCCTTTTTAAAGTTTTATAACGGTAGAGTAGCTGAAAAGAGCTAAAAGGATGGAGAGGGTGGCATTTGTACGCGAGCCATCCTCTAACCTTCATTTGTACCGTCTGTGGAAGGGACAGCTACTGTAACAACTGAGTTACAGTTGACCTCCACAGTCATTCCAGGAAATGTTGCAGAAAGTGACTCATGCCGCTGCACCATCGTCTTTTGCAACCCATGGATGCGAATGAAAAAGCGTTGAGAACTGACAAAAAAAGTTTAATTTGTTTTTGCAGGTCATTCTTTTGTCCGCAAGTGGATGCTGTTGAGTAACCCTGGAGACAAAGGCGCAGACGAGGAAGGAGCGGTTAGTGTCTCGGACGTGTTTTATTACAAAATTAATTGTCCTTAATTTTGGAGTTCGTCAATGCAATTCCATCTTGCCACGAGTCCTCAGCCAATGATTTCATCATAGGGTTTCAACCCCGAATTTTTTATTGTTTTTCATATAATTTTAAGTCAAGTCCGATAATATCCCAAAGACATCCGAGGGGCTGTAGTGACTTTGAATTTGGCTGTTTGTCAGTTTGTTGTCCCGTTGCAGCCTACTTGGAGGGGGCAAGTTAACTATGACGCTCAACGAATTTGTTGGAAAATCTACCCTGGTAAAAAAAAAGTCAATTAGTTTCTGACCATTCTCTCTCTGTCTCTTTAAGGACAAAGACAAGACAGCGAAGGGAGTTCGAGGAACCTCGATCGGTGGATCGCCAGCTGTAAGTATGTTCTTGAAGTATGCATATCTTAGTTCAGCAACGTGATTTAAAATATTTTTAATCATTTTCTACTTTTGACTTAAGGGCTACCTTAAAGCGTCTGTGATTGTGCTAGGAGCAGGAGACAAACCGCCAGTAAGTATAATAAAATGATACCGTATTTTCTCGATTAAACGCCGGGGACGTTTATTTAAAACTCGGCCTCGTAGACCCGGCGTTTATTCGAACCAGGCGTTTATTCGGGGCCCAGCGTTTATTTATTAGTGCATTTTTCATCAGTCCTGGAGGTTTATTGAATTAACAACCCAATTTTAACCAAAACGTTAAAAAATGTGATACAATATCACCAACTGTGAAAACGTACTGTGTAAACAATCTAGAACAAGATGGTGGCAAGATTCAAGGTTCCTGCTACATCAGTTCTGAGAGAGGTAAAATTATGGAACGATTAAAAGAACTCCTGAAGAAACGCTGGAGAAACCCTCGAGATCATCCTCCCTTGATAGAAAAGCCCGCAGAAAAGTTACCATGATTTTTAAATTTTTAAAAAAGAAGATTGACGCGATGCCTGATGCGTCGTTTGTTTTGTCTGTTTTAGTTAGAAGTACAATTGTAAATGGTAGTTTAGGTTTGAATATTAGTGTATAAATTCAAATTAAATGGTAGAAAGAGAACTAGTATGTAGTTACGACACATAATCCTGATTTAATATACCCATCTCGAAGAAACACCGGGGGTGTTTATTTTAAACTCGGCCCCGTAGACCTGTTGCTTGTTTTAACCTGGCGTCTATTCGGGGTCCAGCGTCTAATCGAGAAAGTATGTAAGTGTAAGTGTAATTTTTTCAGTTTGTTTTGACAAGACTTACTTAGACGATATACTTCTGACACAGTTTTGGGGCGAGAAGTGGTTCTAATTACATTGAATCCGAAACATTGAAGTAGACATAAATTTCAAATTAAAAACTCCCTTAATGTTATTGGGGGCGTAATTTATAAGATTGAGCCAGTTCTGACTGCCGTTTATGTTGTTTCTTTTTAAGCCTTTGTCCAAGCTTGCAGGAGAGGATGATTCGGATGATATCGAGGCGTAAGTGTTAAAATTTTTATGAGAATGACTGTACCGTATTGCATCTCTGTCTGACCAACAGTATGGAAGTTTGCTCTGCTTTTCTGCAACCCATTTTTATCTCATTAGATTCAGTTTTGAGCATCTGAACTGCTCGATCTCTATCTCTGTTCCTGACATTTTTTCTGTTCTTTCATGGTATCAAACAAACGTAAGCTCAATTTACAGTAAATGGAAGGGGACACAAAACCCAAATTAAAATATTTAACTCTAAATGAAAAAAAATGAATTTTTTGCTGACATAATTCTGTTTCGTTATGATTTTTTTCACAGAAACCTCCTCAGCCCTGCTGGAGTTGGTCTTCAAGATGCAGTATTCAAATTAAAAGTTTATCGCGCAGAGGACCTTCCTCAGAGTGAGATGCCGCTTTATCATTATCTTGCACTTGTGAATAAGGGCTGGAAAAAAAAATAGAAAAATAGAATCGTTCCATAGCGTCCTTGAGTACCATTAAACAAATCGTGACCAGAACAAATAAACTCTAAATCAAATTTCTCCAATTAGGGACAAAGGAATGGCAACGATGAGAAAATGCCATTTAAATCGGCGCTGATATGTTGCTGTCCTTGTTTTTTGCAGTGGACACTGCACTGATGCAAGGAGTTAAGAAATTTTTCAACATGCAGAAGGTATTTTATCGTGTACCCTCCTCATTTTGTGTAAATCCGTGCAAAACGTATCGCCCTCTATCTAACGTTTGCTTTTATTTTACTTTTGTTACAGGAAGACGAGAAACTTGTGGATCCTTACGTTCTTTTTCAATTTTGTGGGAAGGAGGTAAGATATAATTATAGTAATAAGTAAACTTAAATCTGTTTGTTAAAATTCAAGGGAAAACGTCTGTCACATCTTCGAGTCCACGGCCTTCCTCACGCTGCTCCGGAGAGACTTATGAAGAGCTAATTCATTTTCCCAGTTCATATGTGTATAAATATGTATACATGTCTTTGTCTACAGCTAGGTCCTGTATTGTCGAGACCATCTATTCAACTTATAATTCCTTGATTTATTGTAACGAACAGGGTAAGGATAGTGTTTAATTAACAAGGACATCGACTGTATTAATGGACAGGCAGATTAAAACGGATCTATTACCGCGTCTCCCTTCCACTCGATTAGTACCTACCTATTCCTTAAGCTGAGGGTGGAAACTAAACTTTCAAGTGTTCAAAATATCTTTACACAGAGTGTCAATTGAAAACTTTGGCAGAAAATAGATTCTTTAAGCTTCATCACTAACTTTGCTGTCTGTTGCAAGAGTTATAGATATTCTGCTCTGTACTTTTTATTTTGTAGAATCAGACTTCCGTTAAATACAAGACAGACTGCCCTGAATTTAAGGAAATTATAAGAGTCCCTTTCAAGGTAACAAAGCTGACTGCAAATTTGCATTTCAAATCGATTAATTCCTTTGCGGGATAATCGTTATAATTGAGGAGGCCTAAATAACATAAGCTTCATAGTTTCCTTTAGGCCTCCTCGCCACTGTTACCATCATTCTTTCTTCTTTCCTTGTTCTTTAATTATTATATTTGTATTGTTGTCTGTGGTGTGGCAAAATAAAATAATAATAATAATAATAATAATAACAATAATAATGATAATAATAATAATAATAATATTAATAATAATAATAATAATAATAATAATAATAATAATAATAATAATAAAGGTTATTTGAGGAACGACTTAACACAACACAAATGAGGTTGTAACATCCAGCTTGCTTGTGAACCCTGATTGTTTTACCTAAGAGACATTCAGAACGAATTCCCTATATGGGTAACACTACGTTATAAGAATTAATGGGATTTTTATCTGTATCGAAGCAAAGCATCGTTTGTTTCCTTAGGTTAAGAGACAGCTCGCCGCCTCTACCCCTTCTTGCATGAGATGCTTGTGCATCTCAGGGTTAGATTACGGAATTATTTTTACTAACTTTTTACTAACTTATA
Organism: Siderastrea siderea; assembly: GCA_964030785.1. Taxonomy (NCBI): domain Eukaryota; kingdom Metazoa; phylum Cnidaria; class Anthozoa; order Scleractinia; family Rhizangiidae; genus Siderastrea; species Siderastrea siderea. The sequence goes on along the minus strand of OZ034968.1, from coordinate 70,973,624 downwards.
TTTTAAACAATAGCTGAAATTTGTTTTTGTCACGACAGTTTCCTTCAATGTGCCAGCGAGTAAAGTTCCAAATCTTTGATTGGTAAGTATTACCTTCAGCCTTGTCCATCTATTATTTTGGCGTATGTACAGTAGGCACGGAACTGCAAAATAATAGTACGTGTTTTTAGAAAAAGGATAATAAGCCTAAGGAAAGCAATAATGAGAACGAATTAGAAGCGATGGAGATAAAAAAAAAAGATGTGCAAATATTGATTTAGCTCGTTTTATTTAACACTTTTCCCTAATTTTCTTCTCAACGTTTGAAATGTTAATGCAATTAATCTATTCTTTCCATTTTTTATTTATTTATTCGTTCCTGGCAACGTTTTTTATTTATATTAACTAAACGAGTTCTTTAATTTCTAGTCTAGCGTTTATATGGGTGGTGTTTGCGGAGAGATCTAGTAGATGATTTTTGAAAAAACGTCTTAAAAGCACACAAAAAAAAGAGAAATTAAGACCATTCTCCCGCTATCGATCCCCCTTTCCCGAACGTTAAAGGTAAAGTGTGAGTGCTTTTGTACATTTAGGGATCGCTTGACTGAAGACGATTGCATTGGAACAACTTTCCTTTCTCTGCAATCGATTTCTGGACAAGGAGATGAAGGTATTTTAACTGGACCTTAGTTACCTTTTAAAAATATGATTTTTCAAATTTAATTATTTTCTTATTTCTATAACCTTAGCTAAAATACAGTTGTATGTCTTAACAAGAAAATGGCCATTAACATTTTGAAAATAATTTACTTCTTTCTGTTCAGGATTCCTGCCAACGTACGGGCCTTGTTGGTTGAATTTTTATGGATCGCCAAGGGAGTTTTCCGAGCTTCCAGACGAATACGATGATCTAAACTTGGGAAAGGTGAGCTTTCCGGCACACTCTATATTGGCCGAAGGACGCGTAAGCAAAGTAATCAGAGAGCCGCTCACACAGTCGATTTTCAGTGGAGCTCAAATCGCCTGTATAACCGAACGGCAATTTTCGATGCCATTTGATCACGACGATTCGATGGCAGTTCTGATGCCATGAGAGGCGAGTAAAGTGTTCAAGAAAGCTTCTCCTAACCCCGTCGCATACTGCTCTATTCGCGGCCGCTGTACGACAGTGCATTGCAATGAAATTGCTGTGAAGTTGTCACTAAAACACAGCGAAAATCGCCGGTAGTTCGGCAAAGTGACTTGAAATCGTTGCAAAAAACGGTTCTAAAATCGCATCAAAAAATCGTCTTTGTAGACGTCTCCCTACAAAACTGCTAATTGTCCCCAGTACACAAACATGAACTCTCTGTTATCAATGTTAGGATAGCTTACCTTGCTTCTCACCTCCTCATCTCTGACGTCAGGGTCAGTTGTTGATTGGCACGCATAGTAGCCTCCCACGCAGTCGTTTTTAGGGGAGTCGTATTACCCTCCTCCCCACAAAGGGAGGGTAATACGACTCCCGTAGAAACGACTGCATGGGAGGCTATACGCATACCGGCATAAAGTTGTTAAACAACTTTTTTCAGACGAAAACGGGATGAGGGCTTAGGTTAGTCCCCCCACACACAAGTTTTAAGGTCAGCCAGAAGAGTCCAGCGGTAACAAAACTTGCAAACCCAGGAAGAAAACGTCGCTGGATATCATTAAACAAACTTTGAAATTTTGAACTACTGACCTACTTCCTCGCATCTAGACAAGGTAAAAACCTCAATACCTTTACAGAATTTACCTTTACCTATACAGAATTTTCTACTTTTTTGGTTCCCTTTTACTGGCATTGATGATTTCCCTGTCCGAGCCAAAATCCGAATTTTAGGAAAAACCACTTAAAGGTCTTTTTTTGTTTCAACTAAATACACAAGCAACCTTTTTCATGAAAATTGATGTCACAAACGATTATATGGCTATGTTGTTTTTTTGTCCACTTTTACAGGGAGAAGGAGTTGCCTACAGAGGGAGGTTACTAGTGGAGCTTGAGAGCAAGTTGGGTGAAGAAATCGGAAAGGAATTGGAGGTGATGAAACCACCTGAAGTTATTCATGTGCAGGTAATAACTATAATAATGGGCAGGAACACTGATTTTATTAAGACCATTTTAATGAGTACCATTTTTTTGCTGTCTTGTTATCGAGTTATCAACCTGCCTTTTTCTGCTAAATTATCTTTAATTTATTTCTCATGAGTATAAGTTTTTTTAATTTAGAAGATTCCTTTTAAGACAAATTAACAAAATACTTACAACAACAGCAGCATCATAAGAAAGTAAGCAGACATACTGCTCGATAACTTTAATCCTGTTTGAACAATGCCATATTTCAAGATTTAATCCATAGCTTATGATTTAATGCTTTAATTCACATCAGCTATCCTTTACTCCATAAACCAAAATTACTGGCAATTAATTTTCATTAGAGTTATGATCGGTGTGCTCTGATTTGATTCATCGGAAGAGATTTCTTTGACTTCAAGCAGTCATCAGAGAACCTGTTAAATTAACATTAATTAGTAACTTACTTTTTCTTCCTTTTTCATCAGCCCTATCTCAGCCGCAGTAAGTACAAGCTGTTCGCTTGCTTCTATGAGGCTACCATGGTGTTTGATGTGGACGGACCTGTTGAATTTGAAGTCAGCATCGGTGAGATTGAGTTATTATTTCCTAACTGACATTTCCAATTGCAATCTACCGTGGCCACCATCATCCCACCGGGAATCAGATTTTTTGTCTGTATTTCCATACTCGTGAATAACTGAATACAATTCAATTTATTACTACATAACCGGTGCTTCACATTTACGATCTTTCAGTTGACTGTGTTCTTAGTGACCCGCAATTGAGTCAAAAGTGAGGCTAAAGTTGACTTAAATTGTTTTTATACGAGCCTTATTAGTTTTCACATGCAAATCTTGACTTAACAAATTAAGGGAGCTTGCAACTCTTCCCTTGCCACTGATCAAAGAGATTGCCTTTAGCTTATTAAAAAACTCAAGTGCCGTTCTCTTGTTAAGGGAACTATGGGAACATGATGGATGAGTCAGTGGCCCCCTCGAACACGCCTCCATGCAACGCAGTGTATGATGGGAGTAATTATTACTACCTTCCCTGGAGCAACGAGAAGCCGTGCGTGTGCGTGGAAAGTTACTGGGAAAATATCGCCTTTAGATTGGAGCCTTTAAATGCCTTGCTTAGTATTATTGACCGCCTGGTAAGTATAGCTGCCCGAGCAGACACTCTGCAGCGTTTTTGTGTGGCTTCAGTCGACACTTTGACATCACCCGCTTTGATACAGGCTACTTAATTTTGCCATTTGTCTTTCTGTAAAGTTCCAACACGCTAATAAGAAACCTCTTTGTACATGAGATCATAGCTAACAAAAACCTATACATAACGCTGAGTTGTCTAACAGCTCCTGGAAAACTCGATTTCGTGGGATGTTAATTAAGGGCACTGCCCTCCTACTGAACAGTTTGAAGTTTAAAAAAGTTGAAAATAAAACGAGAAATTTTCATCGTAGTAGCACTTTAAAGTTTACTCAATATTATTCAGTGTCAGGCTTTACATATTAATCGGTGAAAAGTGTAAGATCTAGAGTTTGTTCTTCATCTACCCCATGCCTTCTATTTGTAAGTCAGTGAAGTATGATCGTTCTAGTGAGTGTCGTCCTGAGAAGGACTGTTTGTGATGACATTGACTGACGTTTGTACAAACTGAGCGGCAGTCGTTATCAGAGACAAGTGAATTGTGAATCGTCAGTAGATGTTATAAATCTCTGGTTGTTGACCAGATTGGACGACGAATTCACTATGCTACTCATGGTGGTCCACGATTCGTAAGTTAGGTCACTGGTTTGGGTTTACATAATAATAATAATAAAAACTTTATTTAATGAGGGTAGCACGAAATAGTGCGAAGCACTAATAAACTTGTGGCCCTCCTAACTTTCTAAGATATTTACAATGAATTTTCTAAAAAATATTTACAATGAGTTGTATAAAAATCTAAAACCTACTATATAAATATAAATATATACATGTTATGAGAAACAAAAAGAAAGAAAGAAATTAATTGATAAAAACTAATATAAAAATTGAAATGAAATAATATAGAAAAATTAAAAATGAGGTAAAAATTGCTGATTTTTCAAAAATTTCTGGTGCAAAGCACGCCTGAACGATTTAACGGTGATTTCCTTTTTTAGGTCTGCTCCTAACATATTCCATTGTTCTATGGTGGTTACTAAAAACGTACTTCCTCCTTCAGTCTTTAATCTGTAACGTGGTGTTAAAAAGTTCAACTTTGAAAATCTATTGTTTCTAGAGTGTAAAGAACTATTGAGCTATAGCGCTTCTATAAGGTAGTCTGGAACAGACAACTGAATACGTTTAAACAATATCGCACACTTAGATATTTAAGTGTCAGTGTAAAAAAGGAAGCCATTTCAGTTTGTTGAATAACCGTAGAGTAGGCGCCTGAGTTTCTCTATTTAAAATTACCCTAGCGGCTCTTTTCTGTAGTCTTAAAATCCTAGAGATACAAACATTAGAACAAAGTGATTGCCAAGCAACACTACCGTAACTGAACACAGGCTTAATGTTGGATTGGCAAGGTTTTCGTGATATTATATGGGGATATACATGAAAGAAAGTTTTACTAAGAGATTTCTTGTAACTTTTTACCTCCAGAAAAGCAAAATAGCGGAAGTGACGTACATGATAGTCACTAAACAACCGGAAGTGGACCTTGCCTCGTCCTTGTTCTCCTTACTGGATCAGCTCATAGCGGACTGTAGGTACTGTGGACTCCAGCTCGCAGCCATGGCGCTGCTTTCTTAGGCAAAGTACATTCTTCAACAGTTCCCTCTCCACCCAGCTGTATTAAAAAGCACAAGATTTTGAGAAGGCCCAACAAAATAATGGAGAGATAAGGGAGACTACTCCGCGATGGAGAAGTATCCCATCTAGGGGGGAGTAGCATACTTGAAACCCGTAGTCCCCTTATGCCACGGAAAATAGCCGGTGATAAGTCACGGACTGCCAGAGTGGCCGCTCTTGCCCGCTGGATTTTTCAAAAAGAACGTCAAAGCACAATTTTCTTCATTGGCCCCTACACAGCAAACATCCAATCATTGTGATTCTATTATACATACATTTTTATTTTTTTATTCTACTGATAACTTCCCGTGTCTAAATGAAATGAATGTAAAAGGTATAGAAGCGACGATATTGAATATCCCATTCTTTTAAGCGGACACAACCATACTGGCGAAAATGCACTGTATAGCCAAAATAGCGGACACCTTTTCAGGTGGAGATCCAGGTCAAACAAAGAATGCAGATTTAAGCTTTAATAGTTCGACACCTTTCCTAAGACTGAGTACTCAGTCACAATTCTTGTATCCACCCAAAAATACATGCTACTCAGTCAGGGTGTGCCAGTAATCAGGCATCTCTTATGGACACATGTACATGTGAGTGATTCCAGGACAGTGTGCGCTGATGGGAGGTTCGTTTTGATAGTGTATACTCCTGACATCTTACAAAGAACACCTCTTTTGCTCCTTTAAAATAGCAATGGTCTTCCTAACCTGAAAGGAAAAGCAAACAAACTGGATTTGAAACGCAGAGGAGAAAGGAAACTTGAATTGGTAAGCGTGTCATGCTGGACATTTTTTCTACGTTAGCTTTCAGAAGACTATTTTTAATGCTGTTTGACATTTGGTTAGTGTTTAGTGCCCTCACAGAGTGTAGTAAACTTAAAGGGACTAAAAAATGATGAAGACCATCGCAGTTAGTGATATCAACTTAAGGAGCTGATAAAAGAACAACATAAAGAAAATTCAGGCTTGAACGAGATTCGAACTCATGACTTCTGTGATACCAGTGCAGCGTTCTAACCAGCTGAGCTATCAAGCCAACTGGGAGCTGGTCATTTGTGAATTCGTGTTAATTCCGCAGGTGGTAAATGAATGAGAGTGCATATATGACGTACTCATATATGTGAACTGCGGATGATATAAGAAATATTTCTTCATTTCATCCGCAGTTCAGAGTATTTTATATATTCACTCTAATTCATTAAAGGGACTACGTTAAAGGGACCAAGCTAGCCATTTTTAGCAACACTTTAAAAACCTTTAAGAACATTATGGACCACTTCTGTTTAAAGACACTGCTACACTAGTGCAGTGAAATAATTGATAACTGTTTTTGGCCACCGATGTCCAGGACGAGAGTGGATTACAAATTGAAAACGTTGGACCAACGTTTTCTCTTTCTTCTCATGGTTTGCTCCCGGGGGGAGGTACTTTGGTCAATTTTTGCTGGGTATGTGCCGCTGGCCTCTCCGAACCCCTACCCCATTATATTCTATTCTGTAGCCAGTTATAGACCCCACGTTAGTCACTTTTGGACAAGTATACCCCAAATCCCTACTTGCCGGAATTTACTTTCCCCTGAAATCCCGCAAATGTGCGACTCCATTCTAGTAACTCCTGATTAGCTCCTATTAAAAATGCAACCCCATTATAGTCAATCCAGTCGTTAAAATGCGACCCCATCCAGCGGTACATCCCCATTAGCCTATTACTAGGATGCACCTTCCCCCCCCGGGGGGTTTGCTCTCCTTACCAAAATTCCCTTGATTTCTTTCTCTTGGTGTTACCTTGGAGCATTTTGTGTGTGAGCAAGGTAATTAATCATAATTTTAGCACAATTTTGACAAAACGTCAGCAAAATCCACGTGATTTGGCTGCTTAAAGGAAAACGAACAAGCAAGAGTGCCAACTTTGCAATTGCTGTGTGTAATCCCGAATAAAAAACATAGCGAGACAGGTGCAAATTCGCATAGAGCATGATCGTAGTGGGTTAATTATTTTACACACTCTTCTTAAATGGTGGATACCCAATAACAAAGACACGTCTATGTTTTTAGCGTTCAATCGTACAGGAAGCCACTGAACTGAAAGAAAAGGCAACAAACGTGGAAAATGCGTTATCAGATGTAGAAGGATTTCTTCAACGATTACAGGATCTTGCTGAGGAGGTAACATACTGAAGTCTTTCCTCTTAGTCGGCTGAACTGATTTTAGCAGCACTCTCATATTCTCCTTCGTGGGTAGCTGTTGGAATGGTTTACCAAGCGAACGAAGATAAAGCCCGATAGCAGAGGAGAGAAAGACATTTATCTTTCGTAATTATTTTTCTCAACAGCCTCAAAACAGTTTGCCTGATGTTATTATCTGGATGATCAGCGGTTCAACAAGAATTGCCTACCACAGGATACCAGCCTACCAAGTGATGTTCTCACCTAGGGAGGAGGCCTGTGGCAAATTCTGTGGCAAAACAATCGAGATTGAAATGAAGGTAATACAGTTGTTTCGGATCCTCTTTGCGTATTTTAGCGATGCCTTTTTGCATGGTTTTCTTTAACACTTCCAAAGAGCTAATAGTAGTATTGTATGCATGCATGTTTCCGCCTTTTTTGCGGGATAATCTCTTTAATTTGCGGGGAAAATGTATTAACGTTTAAGTCATAGGCTATTGTCGGAATACTCATGAATAAAATATACCGTACGTGGAATCTCATTAGCTTATACCCAGGAGAGCAACACATTATCTTCAATGACGTCATGGGCTATTCTTATTTATATGATTCATAATCACTAAATAGTGGCGTATTTACGCAAGCGTCCAGTCTTCTTGCATTCATTATCTACTGCAGACAGGCATTACTCTTCAATAATAGAAAAGCGTTTTTTCGCTCATTGATTCTCGGCAGCTAAAAATTTTATTTCTCCTCTTTCTCCTCCACCATTCTAGTATCCCTCCTCCTCCTCCTCCTCCACAATTTTATCTTTCCTCCTCCAACATGCATAGTGACAATGGCCTATGACTCCATCTAAGTTAATGTTATTCCCTGCAAATTTATACGATTCCCGCGCAGAAATGCGGGGTAAAACATGCATACTTTACTACTGCTGTTGTACTCCGACCAGCAGTTATGAAACGTTTACCGTTGCGCCTTTTAATAACATGCAAACTGTGGAGACTCTTTCCATCCTGATAACCATCGGTTGCATTTTGCGATACCGTCAGAAACCTCAGCGATTGTCTCTGGAGATAACTAAGTTAGATTCAATTGTAAAAAAGGCACAACAATGGGTTCTGCTCAGTAAATCCGTTTCCATTGTTTTCTTATGCTTCTTAGGGAATCGTTGGTAGCAACCTCATTCCTATGGTCTTTAGGTTGAGCAATCCAAGATGGTGGCTATTCGGGCACCCGAGTAGGCGCCATCTTAAAATACCTAACCGAGAGACCCGAACGAAGTTGTGTTAGTTGTCCTCACAATTATATTCATGCTTACTACTATTTTAAGTAGAGCTTTGAAATTCATTAGCTAAAATTTGTTAATCTCCACCTTAGTAACTATTTCGTTTTCTTTTACCTTTTTCAAGCCTACTTTCGGGCTTGCTGGATATCAAATGTTTATAACCATATGATATCCAGCGCACCCTCGTAGAATAATTGTTAAATAAACTGCAGGAGAAAGAATTAAAGAGAAAGAGACCATCGCAGTTATTCAACAGCTTTTCCTTGTCACAGGGCGCATTTTTGGTCTCTCCAGGAAAGAGAATGATCAGAATGGGAAAAGAATGACTAGAATAGGAAGCAATAAAAATGCCAAAAGTCATTTCCAGTATTCTCATTCTAGTATGGTTCTTAAAAAAAACGCGCCCTTACACTAAGCAGTGAAATTAAAAAACCATACCAAAAAGCGTGGACTGTTCAGAAGGATTTTTATGTTATCTTTTGTCAGTATCCCGGTAAGAAAGCCCTTGATATCGCCGACCACCCAGAACTCCCTGCGATCGTCCGAGTAGAGCTGTGGTTTGGATTAGAGCAGCATCAGAGCAACTGGACTGCGCGTGAGCAAAGCGAGGGTGAATTTGGTGTCTTAGCGGAAACGGTAAGCTGAAGAAAATAAGGAAATGAACGAAGAAAAACGTGCATTTTTGTTAAGCATTTATGAACAAGTGGGGGCGCAGTGGTGTAGTGCTTAGTGCCTTGGACTTCAGATCTGAACGTCGGTGGTTTGACGCTCAGTCCCTGCCATCGCGTTCTTTTTTTAGACAAGAAACGTTATCCCACATTGTCTCTCTCCACCCGGTTGTATAAATGGGTACTGGCGACATACTGCTGGGGGTAACCTGCCCCCACCTGCGATGGACTATTATCCCATAAGGATGTATACATAAGAAAGGAGGTAAATTAAAAAAAAAAAACACCGTTTAAGATAAATTTCATGAACCCGGGCCCAGTTGCATAAAGTAAATTAAGATTACTAGGGAAGTGGGAATTGCTGCAACCATTTTCTGTTTTCCGGAGGATTTTGTTGCACGCTGTTATGCCGGATAAATCGGATAAAGGTGGATTAAAGAGTTAAAAAACATAATGACGGTGCGAAAAAATCTCCTAGAAAACAGGAAACAGTAGCAGAAATTACCACTTAATCTTAAGTTTCTTTATGCAACCGGCCCCTATCTCCTTCTCTTTCCGTGATAGACAAGCACGAGAGTGCGCAGGAAAATCGCCCGCCGAGAACAATCTGAGCATAAACAGGAACAGCTCGCTGTCTACTTTTGTTGGGGAAATGGTCAAAACTATTGTACTCAGACAGGACCCACCACTCTGCAAAAAGACAGGTGGTCTCTTCACGTACCCCCCTTCCCCCACCTTAAAAGATGGTGTCTTGTTTGTATAGCCCCCACTCTATCCGGAATAGAAACTAGGAAAAAGATTCAAACCTCCCTGTGCCATTTCTCCAGCAACGCAAGCTTCATGTACACCTTATATGAAAGTCTCAACTCAAATTTTGAGGCCAATAAATTTTGCCCATTTGGCTAATCAGAGTTAGTATCTTGCATAGCCCCCCCCCCCCCCCGCCTATCCCTACACAGGGTGGGTCCTCATCGAGTACACTTGTTATGATGACCACTTCCCTTGGAAGTTATCATTCAGCGGTGTACGGATATGTATCAAAAAAGTCGATCCCACTTTCTTTTTTTGATTGCTTTGTAGAAAACGTTGCAAAGCGACAAAACGCGTGGTATACACAGTTGATAACTTCTTTAAGAAAGGTTGAATTAAAATGCTAGTAACACTCTCTTCCTATCGTCTCGGCTTCATCAAACGATGACAGTAATTGCAGAACAAGAGACCTGAGTAACTAAATCCGCTGTTAACATCGCTGTAAAAGATCGTTACCAGAGGGAAAATTTTCTCTTCTAAAAGAACGAACGAAAATTTGTTGAAACTAAATTTAGAGAGGAAAAACACATAGCGTGTAACAACGCTCAGTAAAAAAAAAAATTAAAAAATAAAGAAGTTAAGCATCCAACGCCGTGTTTAACAATTAGCTTTGCCTTTTTTCTTTTTAAAAACAAGCTGGAAATGGCTGCCATTGTGAAAGGGCCCCGTTTAGAACGTATTGCTGATCAATTTACGCTTTCTCATAGCTGCCTTATAGACACCTTAGTTAAAATGGCGGAGACTGTGTACAAAAAATATGCCTATTTTGAAAGAGAATACAAAAAACAATCTTGAACATTTCAGAATTTCCTTAACAACTTCAGTTTTTTAGAATAAACTTCATTGTTGATACCGAACCAAAAAGTAGAGTCGTCTGTTAACTTGAAGAGTTGATTTCTCTTACAGTACGAGAATGAAGTTAAAATTGGCTTTTGGACAAAGAAAGCGCTAACAAGACCAGGGTTTTCAAATGCCAGTGGAGAGGTATGTTCCTTTGCCTTTGCCTTTTATATACCACATTCATTGGCTGCATATATTGAGAGCATGCATTCAAAGGCCTTAGTAAGAAATGAGGGACGGAGCTCTACTCAAGCGAAAAAGGAAACTTCGATTCTTGGTGGCAACGTGCAGGGAGCGAGAGAGCATGTTCACAGGTTATCGATCGAGTTGTTTGCTAAAATTAATGTAACTGATACATTCAGAGACACAATAGCAATCTCGGTTACCCAAAACACAGCTTGTAACTCTATCAGTAAGGGGTCGGGACACCTACAATTAAATATCCATAAGGGCCCTAAGTCGTGGTCTAGGGCACACTGATGTCAGACGCTTTACACAGTGGAACCTCGATTTAATGAAGTGCCAGGGGACTGGGGAAATTGGTTCGTTTCATCGAGGGTACGTTATATCGAAGTTCTTTTCCATACATTTTTACTATTATTGGGCTGAAGAATATCGTTCGTTATACCGAGGACCTCGTTATATAGAGGTTCGTTAAATCAAGGTTCCACTGCATTTGTAACTCTTCCAGTAAGGAGCCTTTCATGACACGACACTGAGTCGTAGTTCAGGTCTCACATAAGCACCACATTTAACTGTTACTCAATAATGGAACACTGCCCCCCCCCCAAAAAAAAACCCACATATTCTGACAACTAGACAAACTTCTTTAAACCACTTGATTTCCTACAGCAGCGTTTATTAATACGAATTTAACCTGTGAATTCGGAAAAAACAATAATAATTCTCGAACTTCGATTTAACAGCTACCATTGCCAAAAGAAAGTTTCCAGACTCCTGAAGGCTGGGCATTCGAGGGGGACTGGTACATTGCACCGGAAATGAGGTATGAGACTGTCACCTTATGCATAACTAAGGTTACAATCATAACAGGTTCAGATTTGCTTAGAAGTGAGGCCCGAAGCAACATGTTTCAAAACTGTTTGTTTCCGCACATGGGCCCGCGCCCTTTTCTCGAAACTCGCGATAACTTACCGGTCCGGAAATCTATTTTATGTCCACAATATTCCTCAACAGACACTCAATGTTTATTAATTTTGAGAGCTTAATTTTAATTAAAATGTTTACAGTTTTATAGAACATAATGGCAGGTTTGCACTAATATTATGACCACCAATAATTGCGCTCCCGTAACCAATGCTGCTTATTGTGAGGTACCATTAGAACGGTCTCTTCAGTCTCTCTCAAAGTTGCCGAATGTGGTGTAGCAAGTTTGGCGCCAAGAATTGGCTTGCTAACTCCCATTTTGGCTCCACGGCAGCATACACGTTAAGATTCAGGGTTTGGCGGTGACCTTTAATCGGAGACGAGGTCTTTTTGTTGCGCGCTCTCAGGTTTTATTAAATTATTGATTCAGTACTGCCTCAGGAAATTCGCTGTCTTGCTTCCTGACAATGTGATCAGTTTGTTGTAGCCGGAGCACTAATTATCATGCTCTCAAATTCAAATACCTCACAACGGTTTTGCAATAGCGACAAAGAATCATTGCTTTCTCAGCTTAGTCGATCTTCCGAAGGTTAACATCAAGTTTCTCCTTGCTCTTCTGCAATTCAGTGAGTCTCGTACGTATGTAAGATTCCCCTTGATTCCAGTTCAACACTTTTTCTCCGTCTTTTCAATCCCGTGTGCTGCTCCAGATAAAATGACAACGCCGACGTAATTCGTCGTTACCACCGTCGTCGTCGTGGTCGTCATGAAGGCATTGCCCGGTGACTGCCGTTGCTGCCTTCTTGTAGTGATGTCTTCTGTTATAAGCTATCATCAGCGTCTCTCACACTGTCTGCCCAGCCGATCTTCAAAGGTGAAGCACGGCCGGTTATTTTATGCCACACCTCATCTTCAATACACGGTAAAACTAATTGCCTTGGTTAGCGACTGCTTCCAATGCCAATGACATTATTTCCCCGCCACCTTTCGTTTCGATGGAGCACTGAGCAATAAATTCTTTTCCGGCACTTCCACTACCACTCGTTCTTGTTGTTTGATCCCTCTGTCCATCCAACTGTGAAGACTTTCCGTGAACTCTACTTCTACCAAATGTTCTTACAACCAGGTTTATGGCAGGTATTGTTTGAAATGCTTTTCGAAAGGAACGCATTCGCCAAGCGTAGAGAAACTGATTAGAGGCCGAATTAATGAGAAGGAACTGATATTGAAGATCTCTGAACCAGTGTATCAAAACACAACTGCATGAATTGCATAAATTGATGACATAGATCATGATCAGAGAAGGGATAGCACATGTTAGAAACGAGATGATTATCAAAAGGAATGAGGTCGTCATTTTTTCTTCCTGTTTTATGCGTTTCTCTCGCTCACTGCTGCTTCGAATGTGTTCAGTTTGTTTTCCATGCCTGCGGAGATAGCGATAGATGCGGTGGTAAACGAACACGAGAACAACTATACTGACAACAACCGCTGCATTGGCAAAAATAAAGGCCAGTTTATAGAATCCAACAGCAAAGTAGAGTAAAGGAAGACCAAGAGAAAATAGCCACAGAAGCGCAGATGTAGCCGCTACACTGGTCAATTTCCACTGCTGAGTAAGATTGTTGCTAGTTAGTTGATATCTGTTTATCGCTAAAGCGACTACACTGAGAACGGAAGCTGTCGACGACATAAAATATGACATGTAAACCACCCATCTTAGACCCAAGACCTGGTGTTTTAGAGCCTCTCTTAAGTGATATCCAACAAAAACTGGCTCGGTCACTGCGCCTATGATCAAATCTGCAATGGCGAGGTTAAGAACCAGGTAGTTGAAAGGACTCTTCAGGTTTCGCGTTGGGTTCCAAATTACCGCCCAGCAAATCAGTAAATTACCCGGCACTGTTATGATACTCAAAATGGCAGCTACGGTTGCCGTAGTGACAGAGGTTGCAAACGGGGCCCAAATGTGTTCGCACAGGTTGGACTGAAATGACATCTTGACGTATACAGTGAATCTTTCTAAAGGCAAATTAAATCTATTTAAATAAAAAAAAGGAGACACGAGAATGGAGGGACACAATAGCTAGTGAGGTAATATTCACCTATATTAAACTACTCTCAGTAGAATTCAAAATATACATTCCAATGAAAATTTCAACCAACAAAGCTGTATCAAATTTGCTCTCCACTGCAAACTCCTTTAAACCGGATCATAACTTTTGGTTTACCGTTTGCTTCCCCTACAAGTATTTGTAGCGAAAAAAAAACATCTAATTTGTATACTCAAGAACGCTAGATGAGAGCATCTAGGCCAGGAAAACGTATGTACAATTCTACTAGAAGCATCAGTAACATAAACGTTAATTACAAGGTCGTTGGTTTTTCCTTTGTTATTCGTACAGCACACATTATAAAGGTTGTTTCTTATATTTTTGAATATATAAAGAACAAAATAGTGTGGAAAAGATGCCGAGAAAATGACATACCTGATAAACCTTTCTGTTTGCGGACGTGGCTATCAATAGTCTCACTAGAAATTGATTTTAAGCACACCAGTTAAAGCTGTTTGTAGTTAAACCCTGGTTAAGCTCACGCCACGAAACATGTACAACTTCCTGAACACCTGCTCGGAGAGGCGACGGGTTTATGGAAAACACTACTTTCTCTTGTTACAAACCACTGTCAGTGGTTAATATATGCCCTGTCAACCTGAAATTTGTTATGATATAATTAGCACGAGTGTTTTAGTCTTTTTTTCATTAGTTTGCCTGCTTACTAATTTGAAGCTAGTCCTCCATTACTCTCTTTTCAAAATTGCCATGTTATCTGTTTGCTAATTGGAGGCATTTCATATTCTCCAATTAACAAAAATTACGAACGTCGGCATTTAAAACGACACAGTGTTTCTTCAAAACAACATTACATTTTCACAATGAAATTATTGTATTTGTGCTCAAAGGACGATTTCCGCTGAACGTTCGAGCAATAAGTGCAAATTAAATAATGTTACCAAAAAAATACATGTAGCATGGTAACATCTTAACTAAAAAACGAAGAAGTTATCAATACTCAAGCTCTCAAGCTGGCCCATATTTTAATTTAAAACACGCTTCATGTCAGTTCAAAACAAAATTGCGCCCGATTTTTTTAGCATATTTTTACGAGATTTGACATTAATTTTCTCGAGAATGCTTGAGAATTTAATCGCGGGGTCACTTGGAGAAGTGAATGAAAGTGAAGTGTTTCAAATAGTATTCAAAATTCTACCGTCCTATGAGTAGATTTTTCGTAAATACTTTTTGCACTTATTGCTCGAATGTTGAGCGGAAATCGCCTTTGAAAGAGATGTACTTTAGCTGTCTCATAAAAAGGATGTTTTGTTTTGCGCCTTATGAGCGTCGTAACCATTTTAAAAAACTTATACTGTAGCTGGGTCAAACAAGGGATGGACTGGATAGTATTAGAAGCATTTACTTTATTGAAAAAGTTACCTGAATGAACGTTTTCTTGTTCATATGTTTTCGAGTTTTTCCGCTTTTGCAGTTCCAAGTATAAATAGAAAAAAAGCCAAATCCGTATTCGAAAGCTCTGTATTTCTGTGAAAAGCTGACCTTATTGTCACAAAAGTCGTGGAAGGCACTGAAATTTCGTGGAATTATGGAGGCCCACGAATCTTGATTTTGGACACATGACGACTACTAACATTTTCTTGTTTAAGGAAGACCACGAAAAAGTGTACAATTTGGTAATTAGTTTTTCCGCCAGTCACCAGCGTGGTTTTATTATTATTATAATTTCTTTTTCGGTAATCTCTTTCACATCCGCCAAAGTTGAGTGATAAAATATGACTGTGGCTCAATTTTTTGAGCCTGTGAATAAACATCTTAACCCTACCCTATTCTGCTTGGGGGGGGGGGGGGGGGCACATTGTGCCCGCGCTGACTTTAACGAATTATAAACGGCTTGAGGAATAATTGCCAAATCTTGTGACTTTTCCTAAAATTTATCAGAGAAATTTTTCCTGTGTCAATGACGCGTCTATGATGGTTGACGTTTCCATAGCAACCTCTATTCTGGAGGTGTTTTGACTATTTTCTGTCTTTTTTCAGTCTTTCTTTCAGTTTTTTCCCTTCTTTTGTAAGAAAAAGGTAATCCTTTACCTTTTTGTGCTTGTTTTGATTAAGTATGTTTCTTAGAACAAATTCATATATTTTTCGATGTCGTCACTGTCAACTGTATAACTGCATTCTCGGGATTCAAGATGGCGGCTCAAAGTGAAAATGGCTGCTTTGTGAAGTCATTGTGACGTCATGAAACGTCATAGTCGACACGTCATAAACCCAATCTGTTAAGCTAATGACGTGCTATAAACATGCCAAGTTTCATCACAAGAGCGTGAATACTTTTCGAGATCTATAGCACTTTGTGCCCTCCCACCCCCTGGGCTCAGAAACTCAAAAAAAGCCCAGGCGAAATAGGGATAAGGATAGCCATATGCATCCAAGTAAATGTTGTTAGGCAGTACCTTTATGTGGTGTTTTTATTAATGTATTAACATGTTTTCCAGTGCAAAGAAAAAAAATGACAAGCGGAAAAATTGGCATAATTTAATCTGCGAAATTGTCGATGACGTCACGGTTGCTAACGGCTTTTATCTGTTTAGGGATTAATAAGTCGCTTAAGGACGAGCTTGTCCAGCTTAAAAAGTCTTAACTGATCGTAATTCTTTTTTTAATATACTTTATTTGCACAACAGTTATAAATTATTTACAATTTATCACAAATACAACAAAGTAGAAAAGCTTGGTCATACAGACTTCTGAGACAAGGATACTTTTATATGTGGTTTTTCAATATCTCATTACAGCAAGCGTGAAGCAAGTTAATGTATATGCCGCTCAGGTTCGCTCTTTCTGAAAGGTTTATTCATTTCTCTACGACATACCAAAAGCACGGGCGTCAGTACAGATTCGTTCATAATTTTGGTTTTAGTCTGTTACCAAATTTAACAAACAGTTTTGGATTTATCAGGAGCGTATCATGTCTTTTGACCAGGTGGTAGACGTCGATGTACGGTGTGTAGTAAGGTTGGATTTTAAACAGTACTTGAGCAAATGAATGAGTTATTCTTTTTCACATATTCTCAAAGTTTGTCTTACCATAGTCCTTTCATCGTTTTTGGGAGCATACGCAAACTTAAGTGTCACTCACTCATTTTGATCAGGTCTCGCTGAGACGCTTATTTCCCATATTTATCATTGCATGACCAAGAGAGGATAAAGTAAGAGAGTCTTTTCCCCGTACATGGCCTTTTCTACAGGTAAGACGTTTTTCTACAACCACAGCCAGCAGGTATTTTTAAAATTATTTAGTCATTAAAATGCAAGTATCGTGAATTGAATGTGCCCTCATGGTAAAAGTCCTGGGATACGACATCAGCACTCAGTGTGCGAGCTGTTATTTAAAAACGTTTTAAAGAACAAATTTTCACCTGCTTAGTGGTTCAAGTTTTGTTATTTCTGTAATACGAAAGATACCTACGCCACTTTATCTCTGCATAACGTAGTACAATTAGCGCTAAAATTTTCAACGACCAAGATTGTAATTACATAAGGTCACTTTTCATTGACTTATTGATAAACGGTTTCTAAAGCGCTAAAATTTACAACCATCAAGATTAATCCAGTTAATCCAAAGCCAGTTACATCGGGTGACATTTCTTTAACAACGCTTACACTGAATGACAGAATGATACATGCTGGCTGCTGTTGATTCAAAACGGTTACTTAAGACGGATTACCTACGAATTTGGGCATATTAAGGGGATGGGCTCTCTTTAGTTATCTTTATAGCAAATATGATTTTTGTTATTGCTTGTTCCAATTTCCAAAGTTTTGTTATTTTTTAGAATGTAGTATGTAGGAGTAGGTTTGACATATTCTTGTCAATGATCACCATTTTACACCAGCAAATTAGCTGATCGGTCTTATCAGTTTAATAAAGGTAAGGTAAGGTTGTTGTTGCTGTTATTAATTATTATTATTATTATTATTATTATTATTATTATTCGTTTTCGTATTCTTCTACTTCTTCTTCTTCTTCTTCTTCTTCTTCTTATTATTATTATTATTAGATACCTTATTATATGGCTTGTTGACATGTTTAAATGCTAAAATAGCAATTCCACATATATAGGGCGAGAAAGCCTCGTCTCTGAGATGTATATTAAAAAATTGGCTGCTACAAGCCCTAACAAACTTTTAAAACAAAAAACCAACATATAAACATATAACGTCACAAATACAATAAGGAAAAGATGAAAACGTGCTGCAAATAAAGAGATATAGAAACCGGAGAAAATGAAGTATGCCAATTAGCAGATGCCGGTGTCTGATAATGCCCAGTCGTGTTTCGTGCAGTTGCAGCCGTTAGCTTGATCAAGTTTATTCACACCTCTATCGATACTTGACTTGTTTTGTCAATTGAGCACTGTTGAGCATTCTAGTTTTAAATACGTTTGTTATTTTAAGGTTTGGTCTTTTAAAGGAGCTACGTCACGGATAACGAATCTGGAAAAAATTAGGCCAATATTTTTCAAGTTTGCCATTCGTAATCCGTCTTAATCTCCCTCAATCGTAACCATCCTTGCTGAGTTTTTGTTTATAACTACTTCTTTGGTGTTTTTCTACCTTCATCATCATCATTGTCCATGTGTCTCCAAGTGGGGAATTAGGCCGCATGCTCTCTCCTTCCAGGCTGTTCTGTCCTTCGCTGCTGTCGCTACCTCTGCCCATGGCCTTAACCCTCTGTCCTTAATCTCCCTTTCCACTGTCCTTCTCCATGTCTCTTGCGGTCGACCCCGCTTCCGTTTCCCTTCTGGAAGCCAAGTGAGGGTAATGCGTGGGTGTGAGTGGTGATCCATTCTGAGCACATGGCCTAGCCATGTCCATCTCCGTTTGTCTGCTTTAGAATGTCCTCCTTGTTCATTATTTCATAAATCAAAATTAATAACAGAGCTCGCGGAGCACCATGGGTAAGCAAATTTGGTAACCCGTTGATCCGAAAAATTTTGGTTCTGACGTCAGCGTACGTCCGCCCGCCTGCCCGTACAGACTCTGGGGGAGGGTGAGGTGAGTCCCAAGACAACCCGACCGGGGGGAGGCGGAATGCAATCCTTTCTTGTAGCTGATGTAAACAATATGGCGGCTGGTTCCTCGTGCGCTCGATTATCAATTTAACAAATTGACGTCAGTTTTTTTTAATGCGTCTGTCCTCTTATTGATGATAAATTTCGTCATAACATTGTCAAAGTGTTGTAGATTCACGAGCCGCAGGCGAGTGGATCTCCAACAAACTTTGACAATGTTATGACGAAATTTACATCAATAAGAGGACAGACGCATAAAAAAACTGACGTCAATTTGTTTTTACAATAACAAAAAGCCAAAACTGATTTTCAAACGAAGGAAAGAAATGCTATCTAGAGTCAATGGAAGATGCGATTGCCGCAGAATCTGAATTTCATCGCTGTAATTCGGAGAAGCACAGGCTCGTAAATTAAAACTTTAGTAAGAATAGGTCAGAAATGCAAGGACAAATTCGAATTGCTCAACTAACCTTTAATCCAGTGAAAACTGTTCACAAAATAATCCGTTAAAACACGGTTCAGCTTAATTTCATCGACAGCACAAATTCCCGCTCACCGCCGAGTTTCAGGTCTGAATCCACAATAAACATCCTCATCTTTTCGCTCTAAGGTTGCAATGGTTTATTCAGTTTTAACCCATAAATTTTAGATGATTTCCTCATTGACGACTACTAGATTTGTGGTACAATTCTCGCCTCATCAAGAACGCAGCACTAAAAAGTTTGACAAAACTTTTGCTGATTGCGTCAGCTTTACGTGTTTCATCCGCCTGTACTCTTATTGACGATAAAAATTAGCCAATCAGCGCGCAAGAATTCGCTCAGGTACTGTAAAAACGATAATTGTAATACATTCTTGGAATGAAGACTTGTAACAGTTCATCATGAAAAGGAAAAGGATTGCTTCAATCTGGATGACGTATATTGAAGACTTTGGAGAGCTCGGAGGCAAGAAATCCTTGTTCGAGGACATACTTGCTTTTTTCAAAGCTAAGGAGATCTGGAAAGAACCCGGTGACTTTCGTTTAGATTTTCAAGTCCTTCTTTCAGTTCAGTGGTAAAGTAAATTATAGATTTGATTGTGGATTTACATTGTAAAATTTGTTTAATTGAGCGACGACTTTACATGTTTAGTAAATTACGGTAATTTTCTTGAAATGTTTTAAAAACTTGTTTAAAATAGCTGTGAAATTACCTTGTAGTTCCCGTTTGCCGGCTTGCGAGTAACTTCAGTCGAGGGGAAAATTGAATGCAGTTTGCTTTCCTAGGCAAACAAGTGCTTCGTATGTGAATGACATTTCATGTTTTTGAAGGTTTCTTGTCCCTTTTTCGTGTTTATTCATAAAAGGAATTTTCATTAGTGAGCAATCTGATATTAGGCTTAACTTAAGGCCTAATTACGCTCATTTCCCTTTTGAACTTTAGTGCGTAATTTTCAATATTTTTAGAGCAATTCTAGTGTATTTTATTCGAAAAGTGGAAATCGTGACTATTCTAGACTGAGTCTGTGTTGTTTTTTCAATGTAGGTTGTTTTTCTTCGGCAACGCATATTGGGTTGTTTTGACTAATTCGTATTAAATTTAGTATTCAACGCCTGAAGAGTCGCTTTGTCGTCATTTTTAAGTTTATAGTCTTAGTGTAAAGCTCCTTCTGTTTTTTGTTCAGTTGTGGAATATTTTATCTTCCTTATATTGTTATATTGTTATACATTAGTTTCTTCATTTGAAGCCAATGACATTTCTGTCCCAATTTAGCGACTAAACATAGAATCGCCGTTTCAATGAGTGAGTTCAGTGTGGCATGTTTTCGTGTTCGTTTTGTTTTTCACCGCTAAGCCATTTCAGTACGTCTTTAGTTACAGATGGAAATGAAATTTTTATTTAAGTAAAAATAAGCAAAGCATTTCTCGGTTTAAGTCTATTTTGTCTAAAATGAGACTCTAAAAGCTTCCTAAAATTAGTTCAGGGTGTGTTCTTAAAAGCGCCCGACTAATACTTCGCGGTTGAAAAACTTGTGCCATTTCCTCTTGATAATTATACGTGTGCTTGAAAGTTTCCGAAAACATTTTTTGGCTACTTTTTGTTAGTAAACGGTTTGATGCCGGGAAAATATTATTTAGTTTAGCAAGATAGATTTCGAGAAATGTTTCATGGTTAACAGAACTAAACAGCCAGAGGGATGTATTGGAATCAGTGAGAAATGTGTATTTGCATGGAAAAGTCTGTCGAGTCGCTACCGGGAGCAACTTAAGTGGGTTTTCTTTAGCAATTGTAGTTTTACAAGTACTCTTCTTGAACTTAATGAGCTAGCTTTCGAAAGAATGCTACAAGAAGAGCTGTCGGTGAAAGTCGTGCTGAAGTCTTCTCTTTGAAGAAAAATATGCCAACTCACAGTCTCGTCAGCGGTCCGCATGTTTTCCCTTGTTGTTTTTCACCTCTTGGGGAATAACTGCACAACTAAAATTTACTGTATTTTACGGGCCAATAAGCATGAAAGAGAGATGTGGAGCTCTACTTTTAGGCTTGGCTGAAATCTGTATATTATTTGGGAAGTAATTGCTGGTCAAATGGAAAGCGGATTCGACAGTTTCCATTGCTTACCCTTCATAGCTACGTTTCCTTCATCTTCTTTGTATTTATTCCACATATTTAATTTTCATTTTTGTTACAATTTGCATCAATAGAACGCATTACAAACTAAGGTAATATCTCATTTTAACTCCCCTGTATGCTTTATGATAAATAATATCAACAAGCCTTGAATAATTTTTAACGCACGTGCCCGTTGGTTGGTCTCTCTGTTAATGCAACTGAGCAGACGTCTTGCGAACACTACTTGCGTTGGGTGGCTTCTGATTCCATCGCCAATGACATTATTTCCGTACCTTTTGACTCGTTAAAGCGCTGAGTAATACATTCTTTTTCGGCACTTCCACTACCGCTGCGACCTATTGTTTGGTCTCTCCGTACATCCAACTGTAAAGACACCCCGTGATCTCTACTTTTACCAAGATTTCTTGCAACCCATTGTATGACAGGTATTGTTTGAAATGCTTTTCGAAAAGACCGCATTCGCCAAGCGTAGAGAAACTGATTAGAGGCCGAGTTGATGAGAAGGAACTGAGCCTGGAGATCTCTGAACCAGTGGATTAAAACACAACTGCATGAATTGCATAAATTGATGACATAGACCATGACCAAAGAAGGGACAGCGCATGTTAGAAACGAGATGATTATCAAAAGGAATGAGATCGTCATTTTCTTTTCCTGTTTTATGCGTTTCTCTCGCTCACTGCTGCTTCGAATGTGTTCAGTTTGTTTTCCATGCCGACGGAGATTGCGATAGATGCGGTGGTAAACGAACATGAGAACAACTATACTGACAACAACCGCTGCATTGGCAAAAATAAAAGCCAGTTTATAGAATCCAACAGCAAAGTAGATAAACGGAAGACTAAGAGAAAATAGCCACAGAAGCGCAGATGTGGCTACTACACTGGTCAATTTCCATTGCTGAGTGAGATTGTTGCTAGTTACTTGATATCTGTTTATCGCTAGTGCTACTGTGCTAAGAACGGAAGCTGTCGACGTCATAAAATATGACATGTAAACCACCCATCTTAGACCCGAGACCTGGTGTCTGAGAGCCTCCCATAAGTGACATGCAACAAAAACTGGCTCGGTCACTGCGCCTATGATCAAATCTGCAATGGCGAGGTTAAGAACAAGGTAGTTGAAAGGACTCTTCAGGTTTCGCGTTGGGTTCCAAATTACTGCCCAGCAAATCAGTAAATTACCGGCACTGCTATGATGCTCAAAATGGAAGCTACGGTTGCCGTGGTGACAGAGGTTGCAAATGGCGCCCAAACGTGTTCGCACAGGTTAGACTGAAATGACATCCTGACGTGTACACTGAATCAGTCTTTCTAAAAGGCAAAATAAATCTATTTAAATAACAAAAAAAGCCCCGAGGAGACACGAGAATGGAGGAACACAATATCTAGTAAGGTAATATTCACTAATATTAAAACTACTCTCCGTAGAATTCAAAATATACGTTCCGATGAAAATTTCAACCAACAACTTGGAGAAGGGACAGCTATGTTAGAAACGAGATTGTTATCAAAAGGAATGAGGTCGTCATTTTTTCTTCCTGTTTTACGTGTTTCTCTCGCTCACTGCTGCTTGGAATGTGTTCAATATGTTTTCCATGCCCATGGAGTTTGCGATAGATGCGGTAATAAACGAATACGAGAACACCTATACTGACAGCAACTGCTGTATTGGCAAAAATAAAGGCCAGCTTGTAGAAACTAACATCAAGGTGGAGTAAAGGAAGACCAAGAGAAAATAGCCAAATAAAAATAAATGTGGCTACTACTCTTGACAATTTGCATTGCTGGATGCGGTTTGTGGACGCTACTTGATATCTTTTTATCGCTAGAGCAACTACACTGAGAACGGAGGCTGTCGAGGATATAAAATAAGACATGTAAGCACCCATCTTAGACCCAAGACCTGGTGTTTTAGAGCCTCTCTTAAGGACGGTGCCTCCTTGATTAAAAATGCAATATGTACCGCAAAAAGGGCTAAAACTTTTCAATAAGACCGGGAGATTAAAATTTTAAAAAAACAACCATGTTAGTGTTTAACCTGAATTTAATAACCAAAGCGGTGTCATACTAAATTGTTCCATATAAATTTCAGGTAAAGTCACAAACATTGGTGGCTTTTGGCTCGAGATAATGAATCCAATGTCCCTGGGAGGGGAGATTATTAAAGAGAAGCTTTTATTAACATTACAAATTAAACGATATATTTTTCGTTTAGTTTTCCTGTTGTTTAGCAGCTGAACGTCAACGTTTGGAACTGGTCTAGCATAATTTTGGAAGGGGTGTTTATAAGATACATGGCGTTTGTTAGAGAGTAGCCGTCTTTTAGATCATTTACGGCATATTGGGAGCGGATGTCCTCATTGTTTACGGAAGCTAGCATCACCCGCAATTCTGCAGTGGCACATCCACGAAGTGGCTCTTCGTCCACTGTGTCCAGATCAAATTGAATTTCGAAATGTTGGTTTTTGAGGAGAGGGGAAAACCGGGGTACCCGGAAGAAAACTTCTCGGAGCAAGGACCGGGGAACCAACAACAAACTCAATCCATATATGACGCTGAGTGGGGGAATCGAGCCCTGGCCACAATGCTAGAGAAAACAGCGAAAGCATATTAATCGAGCTCAAAGGAAATTGTTGAATGCCAGTGCTGTGTAAGATCTTATTATGGCTCCTTATATTTTGTTTATTACTTGATTTCTTACAATAATATTTGTTAGGAACAAAAGTTATCTCAAGTCACTAAAAAAGTAACTTTACACCGTTCCGGAAATTTTTTGACGATAAAATGATCGCGAGGTTTTAATTCAGTCCATTTCTTTAGTAAGATCTTCCTATTCAAACTGGTTTATCTGTGCTCATAGAGCATTTGAAATATACTGTAACTGGCTTATAAAACTGATGGACAATATTAGAAGCACTTGCTTGATTGAAAAGTTGGTTGAATACACCTTTCTTCATTTTTTTTGCGCCTTATGAGCGCCAGGTATAAATAAAAAAGCCATGTCATTTTTTTAAACTTATTATTGCATAACTGCGTTTCTAAAGATAAAAACGATAGGCAACGAGTAAAGCTGGCATACCTGTAACAAACTTCGTGGAAGTAGCTCAAACTTCAGTTGTACATAAAGACGGAATGACTTCAAGTGGGCTCTATGATCTGCCGAACGGCAAATTCACCTTTGGGGCATATTAAAATTTTCAGTGGCACTAACACATTTTACATGGATCTTGCCAAAACACTGACTTCCTATACTTATTATTGACCAAAACAAAGGGAAGTGGATTAGTATAAGTAATCGCATGAGGCCAAGTAGAATTAAGGATAAATTTTCACGCGTATTTTCAAAGTTTTCACGAAATTGCCCGAGTCCCACGGCAACGAGGACAATTTGTGAAAACTTTGAACTTTGAAAACTTTGAAATTAGTAATTTTGCCCTCGTCCGAAAGAAAATTAAGAAAAAAATGCCCTCCGTCTCAACCAATCGGCATTCAGTAATTTTGCCCTCTATGTTAATTTTATAAATGAAGTAATTTCTTTAGTGCGTGGGCCGGAGTGTTTTGACCTAGGGTGGGCGTCGTTGTTTAATCATGAAATTTCTAATGCATCTGATAAACAAACAGATAACATGTCAATTTGGAAGGAAAAATGATGGGAACCCACTGAAAATAAACAGATATTTCTAGAAACCAGAAGAAATTAAATATGCAACTAAGCACACGTCTGTTAATCGCTGATCTTCAGATGAGGGTAGCAGGTGTTGGGGGTGATATAGACCTTTCATTAATGAGGCGTACTTTCTAGTAACAAAAAAGAACAAAACAACTGAAAAACAAAAACTTGACAAACAAACAGATCTACAAGATGGGATAGCTTAGTAACTTTTCAAACGGTCAAACTTTAGGATTTCTTCTTAAGACTCAAAAGTTAGAACTACCTTCCACAGTTGATAATAAAAAGCACCAATGGGAAGTTCTTCTCAATGAGTAGCTTTCATTTACAAGATCACTCTCCGGAACTCCTAGACAGCAAAACTGTTCCTTTTTTCAGGAGTTTGTTTGGCGAACGTGCAAACGCTAGGGAAAAAATCAAAGGTCAGGGGTGTAAATGGGAATAATCAATATGGTACAAAGTGTTAATAAAAAGTGACAACGATTTTGTCAGTTTTTAGTTTCAGTTTAGCAAAGCTATAATTTAAATAAATGAAGGAAACGTGACTTTCCGTGGCAGTGATGTCATCTAAATTTCTATAATTAGTGCAGCATGACGAAAGTACATATTTCTAGAATGTAACATTTCATAGCAAATGTTGTTAAAACTGACAACTGAAAAACATTGCATGGTTAAAGCCGTTTTGTTAGTGTAGGAACATGGCAATTTTCGATGGAGTTTTTCCACTCGTTTACGAACGGACGTAGAAGTTCAGTGGCGCTGACGTAAGGCGGCAATGGCAACATTGGCGCACTACTTGTCTCCTGAACTGATCTGCTATTGTTTCTATAAGTCTTGAAAATTAAGGAAAATCATTTTTATTAGGCAGCGGCCGTGGGTACGCGCACGTCGCACCGACTCGTAAAATGGACGTTTTTTGTTTTTCATTTTCGTCGTTGTCGTCGTCGCAGTCGGTGTCCGTCAGTTCACTTAGTCTTCTTGGGTTCGTGCGGCCTCTGAACAATGGGCTTGCTGTTATAATGACGTCGATTTTATCAGACTGAAAACCAATCTCTCAAATACCGGACATTTTCCTCGTGACATGACCTTTGCTGAAGAGTTTTCAAGTTGAATTTTCCATCTATGGCTATGATCGCAGAAAACTTCAGGGAATGTATTGACGAAATACATTAGAATTGCTGCAGACGTGTTAAATCTTGTTTTTAAAGGGAATACGCCATATCGGACGTTCAAAAGCACGCAGCTCACAGTCCATCGCAAGCCAAGGTGTGCCAGCCGGTTACAACATAGCCAAAATATTGCATCACACGATTGCATCACACTTTCACGGTTTGTTTACATGCTGTCTCCCGGGGCTGTCTCCTTAGTGGGGAAGGGGGAATGCCATTGAATCACCATGGGCCGCCTGTAAATTCTTCAGAATACCCAAAATACCTTTCTTGATAGTGTCACAACATTAGTCAAAATATTGCTTCAAATAGTCACTGTTTTGGTCACACAGATTCACGTGCTGGGTCTCCTTGGAATTTTAAGAGCGTGTACATGAAGGTTCACCGGAGAAAGAGCGGGCAGAGTTACCATCGGCAGCCTGTTAATTCTTCAGAATTTCTTTTTATTATAGTGTCCATTTTCTCGATTTCGGAAAAGAAGTCACTGGATTCCCGCGAATATGTGAATTTCCCTGAATTGAATTGACCTTTCACCTATCACCGGTAATATGCTTACATACATTTAATTCCTTACAAACCGGAAGTGCAAATTGTCCATAACAGGTCACCGGAAACCAATCTTTTTTCCTTAGGAAAAGGGGGGGAAGGGGGGGGAGGAGGTGTGAGAGGCTATCCGCCGCCTGTAAATTCTTCAGAATTTCTTGTTTCTGAAAAAGAAATTACTCTCTTGAAAAGCCTTACACTTATTCTTATGCTCATCGCCGTTATCTGAGAAATAACAACAAAAACAACATCAAAACTAGTAGAAATATATTAAACACTCACCATCCATCAGTTGGCATATATCTAATACTATTACACATTCATGATTTCACCAGACATAACTAATCGATGAAATCAATGACGTCAATGAGTAATCGATGATTAATCGATAGGTAGTCAGTTGATTAGTCATTGATTCTCTGATAGGCCACAAAATGTGCAGTCGTCGACGCAAAATCGATGTCATCGATTAGTCACCGACTGCATTTATTACTCATCGATTTCGTCGCGTCCCCTACAATTGACATTATTTTACCTAGTATTATGATCGAATTTGAAAAAGAAGAAAACAATTGAACCTTACATGAACGAGTTTTCTAAAATTTTGAGTGGTTCAGGAGAACATCTTAATTTACATTATCATTCAGCTCTCTAAAACTGTGGCCAAACTGAGTCACTGATCCTTCTCCTCGTTGTTTGTTATTAAACGAAACCTTGACTACTGTTGTGTCTAGTTGTTCAGTTTCAAAACGTATTCAAGTACACTAAAGGATATTTGTCAAATGGCCTTTCAGTATTCAATTGTAGGGCAAGGATTTGTAAGCACAAGGACGCCATTTATAACAAATAAACAAATAACACAACAGAGCGTTATTTCTCAAATATATTGGTACAAGATGGGCAGGAAATTCGTAGTAGTTGTGCTGGATAACAGAAATAGACCATTTTCATTATGACGTCACACACGCAAAGGTTTCTGGTAGTTGTAGTAAAGGTTGCGCCCAGGGTCGCTCAATCGCGGGAAATTCAAAATAATCCACAAAAACACCTGCAATGCAATGGCGACCGAGTCGGTCGATCATATTACGTCTATAACGTGCATAACTGAGAGGACCTCGAGTGACAAAAGCGACAAACCTGCTTTTACCCCACCAGGACACATCAAGAGACAACAATGTAAAAGTAAGGAAGCTTTTTTTTGCGAGATTTTGGAGTTTTTTTAATCGTTTCGCACTCGGTGCGTTACAAAACTTTTTTAGCGGATGGCTTCTTGTACGCTCGATTTTCAGACCAGTAATTATAATTTGACATGCATCCTTTGGATGAAGTCTCTTGAAGGCATTTCTTTTAAAAGCTTGTTGCTACAAAGAAAAGACCTGAAGAATACTCGACGGTGGTTTTAAAAGAAATTGGAGAGGTTTAATAGAGCAAAGAAATCCTTGTTCGAGAACAGACTGTAAGCTTAAATATTGTCAGTGTCGTTTTTATTTCCAAGGACAATAACATCAAAGACTAATCAATGACATCGATGAGTAATCGACGACATCGATGAGTAATCAATAGGCCACAAAAAATTCTTGACTTTGAATAGGCATCGATTACTAATTAATTATCAGCAATAATCAGAGATTAATCAGTTAATTACTCATTAATTACCGATCGATTACTTGTTGATGTTATTGATCATCGGTTAGTTATGCCTGGTTCTCAGGAGCGACACTTTATAAAAACGCTCATAATCACGCATAATGTTTATTTAGTAGGTGTTAGCCACCCGAGACCAGTGCCGCTGCTAGCGCTGCTGCTGACAAATTGAAGCTCCTTCCTAGAATCGTTTTCGGACGCCAGTTGAGAAACATTGCGTCTATCAACCCAAACAATTTTGGTTTAATTGCAACGGAGCTTCAGTTTATCATGGAGTCAGCAAAGCCACTCTTGCCTAATGTAGGTGGATAAGTTGCAACCAATTCGTTCATGGAAGATTTCCAGCTTCTTACAGACCTTCGGGCTGAACAGATGAAATGTGCTCATGTCAAATTAGGTTATTTAGGTTAGCTGTGACTCCAAGATATTTTAAAATGCTCCAAACATTTCCAAGATATATTCCTCTTAGAATAGTACAGTTGCAAACTGGGGAACGAATGCAGTCTAGCATGAGCTACCATTAACCACTATGTACAGGCTTTTACTGTGAGCTCCGTACTATTTTTGGGCGGATCTGAAGAAAATTTTTATAAGTTATAGTTTTTTGCATCTCCAATTTAGAAGCAGTCAACAAGATCAGTCTGGTAGCTAAGTTATGTACATGTGCTATATCTTTATCTCTCTATCAATTTCATGATCATTTAAGACGAAAGCTGAAATGAGTAGATCCCGTGAGACTTTCCTTCTGAGTTGTGTTCCCTTCATATGTGTATTCATCTCGGTCGAAGATTTAACTGCCGTTAGGACAAAATAATTGTCCAGTATTTATACATGATAAAAATATACATTTTGTTTACATAGATTTCACATATTCGGGGAATAAATTTCGTCGCTGAGCTGCTGACAGCTACGAAATCATCCCTTGATGAATGCAGTTTGTGCAGAGAAAAATGACCTAATGCCGGAATGGCACTGATCTCGGGTTAGAATGGCTCATATAAACCGTTTCTTGGGGGCGTAACGTGAATAAAAAATACCATTACACTGGCAAAGAAGCTATTTGTGACGAAACTGTCCGCACTGGGCGAATTTTTCCTCTGGTCAATTTTTTTGCAAACCACTGTACAACTGTTGTTGTCTTGAAGGCTCTCTGAAACGAGCGCATGCGCCAAGCGTAAAGAAATTGATTCGAAGCTGCGTTTACAAGAAGGAGCAGACACTGTAAATCTCTGAACCAATGTATAAGGACGCAGCTACATGTGTGACACAAGTTAATGACATAGACCATCACACACGAAGGAAATACACACAGCACAAACGAAATGAGTATTAAAAGAAGTGAATTTGTTGCTTTTTCATTTCGTTTCGCCTGTTTCTCTTGCTGTCGGCTGCTTCGAACTTCCGCGGAGGTTTTTCTGTGTCTTTTGAGGCTGTAGTAGACTCGAACGTAAACGAATACGAGAACAGCAGTAGCGATTACCAGTGATACATTGTTGAATATGAAGGCCATTTTATAGAAACCAACAGCAAAGTAGAGTAAGGTGAAACCAACCGAAAACACCCACAGCAAAACAGATGTGGCTGCTATACTGGATAACTTGCATCGCTGGATACGATCTGTTTTCACCGCTTGATACCTGTTTACTGCTAGGGCCACTATACTCAAAACAGACGCCATCGACGTCAAGAAGTACGATACATGAACCACCCATATAGTCTTCATACTGACTTCATTTCGAAGAGCTTCGATTACGTGATAACCAACGGAGAGAGGATCTGTTACTGCTCCAATAATAAGGTCTGCAATGGCAAGGTTCAACACCAAATAGTTGAACGACGTTTTTAGATTTCCTGTTGGATTCTTTATCACAGCCCAGCAAATCAATAAATTTCCTGGTGCAGTTACAAGAGTCAATATGCCGGCAACTGTTGCTGTGGTAACGGAGGTGGCAAATGGAGA
This sequence comes from Siderastrea siderea, assembly GCA_964030785.1. Classification (NCBI taxonomy): domain Eukaryota; kingdom Metazoa; phylum Cnidaria; class Anthozoa; order Scleractinia; family Rhizangiidae; genus Siderastrea; species Siderastrea siderea. The sequence goes on along the minus strand of OZ034968.1, from coordinate 70,943,098 downwards.
CCACTGGTCTTGGCAAAGGTTGGATTGAAATGACATTTTCTTGAGCGACGGCACTATTAACAAACCATTAAACAATTTAACTATTAGTTCATCTATTAACAAATCAGTTTTTAGTCAAGTTTAGCTGTATTTATACCGTGGCCATCCCTGCTTACTACTGATGTTTTGCAACTATTTCCAAGAAATTCAAATGACATTGGCAGGTTGGCCACGTTTGTAAAAAGAAGGCAATAAGAAACTTACTTGCAAACGTGACAAAAGTTCCTCTTTCATAAAAAAAAATTAACATTCAAAACAAAACAAAAAACAAGTTTAAAGATAATCAATATTTTGCCGCGGTTATATTGCTACACCAAACCAATACAGTGCTTCTTATTTTGAAGTCAACCTCTATTTATAAAGCATCTGACATTTGCTGCTGTTAAAAAAAAACACCACATGTTACTACCATACAAGCCACCTATTACTGATTTTACCTTCTTATACCCGGCTATATTTAAGAGTTATTTGATTTAAATAACGAGAGAAAAATTCTAGGAATTAATCATATTAAGATTAATTAATTCGAAGATTTAATACTTCAAGATTTTGAAGGCATTCAGGGAAATATCTTAGACTTTATACCTGGAATGGACAAGTCTTTCAAAAAGGAACAACGAAAATACTAGGCTGGGTCATTAAAACCTATATTTAGCGACCTGTCGAGTCTCATATTGGAGAACTCTAACAGCTGCTGGTTCTCTTTTCCTTACTTTCAAAGTCATCATTTGCATCATTTCATAGATGCTAGCAGTCGTCTTTTTTAAATAAGTTTTTCATTACATTATGTTTTTGTTCGTTGCAGTAATGCATATTAATTTTGCAAATTCATAGCAAGTGTTGTTATTTTGATTACGATTGTTCCCATCAGTTTTTTATAAAGCTAAACCAGTTCCATGGCACTTGAAGAAAGGGTCTTACTATATTTTACTTTCTCACGAAACTTTAAGCGACTTTTTGGGAGTTGTTATTCACTCTTTAACTTGCACCAGTCGTGTTTAGTCGTGTTTAATTAAAAGCTTTTCTGTTTTTATACAAATAACCAAAAGCATTGACTAAGGGAACATCAACAAAACCAACAACAACTTCTAAGTTTGTGCGAAGCTATTTTAAGATTTCTTGAACACATATGCCAGTTTATAAATTTGCATCCACCAATTGTGCTATATATTGTTATATCAATCCCACAGCTTGTAAGGCTGATTTCGTGAGCACATTCAATTTTGATATGGTTTTCTATTTATGTTTGACGACGGGTGAAAGAACTGAAAACTTCTTTGCTCGGCGTAGAAACCTAAATGTGAATTTTGTTTATTTGCGTAGTCATTTATACTACTCTTCCTGTTTTTTAAACAACATTTTAAATAGTGTTTGAAGTTATTTAAGAAATCATTTGGCTTATTTTTCTCTTGAGGTACATACCTCAAATTAACCGCAGCGGTGGGTTTCAGAAGCTATTGAGCCATGAAGCTGAACATAATGTTTTCCTTGTAAACTCAACTTTAGCTATCAAAAATGTTTTGTGTTGCCTGGCCAATCCTACTGAGTTTAGATTTACAAGAAAGCTACGAAAAAAAGTCGGAAAAGTGTGACAAAGAAAAGTTTAAATGGATCCAGTATCTGAAACTGCCTTGTAAGGAGTCACATTTAGGCTTAATGGCGACTGAGAATTACGCTTCAGCGACAATGAACATTGTCAAAATAAATAGGACCAGCTAACCCTTCAACGGGCTTTTAAGGGCAGCAGTGTCGATACTCAGTCATTTGTGCATGTTTCTGCTCGTTTTTCCTCGAGACTGAGCGCTTATCCCAGTACGTCTTCACGCAGGTTACATATTAGATCATAATTTATATTAATCGACACCAACCATACCAAAACGATCTTCCATTGTTGGCAAGATTTTTCCCCTAAATCATAGAAAACTCGTCTTACCTCTAGAAAACTGGATGAATTCTACATAATATGGATTCTGTTACAATTCTCAGTCCACAGCGTGGAAGCACAGTTCACTAAAGGTCTTGGATAGATGGAAGTGATATTGTTAATAGTCTAATGAATGTAAACACTTATAAACTGACGTATTTCTACTCAGTGCCGGATTACGTAGGGAGGCGGCGTGGCCGAGTGCATGGTTAGGGCACTAGACTTGTAATCCGGAGGACCCGGGTTCATTAGTCTTCCTCACTGACCGCTTCAAATTGTCTCGCGGTAGTCCCGCGTTTTAGCAAAAATTTGCTAAAATTAGGATTAAATGCCTTCGCTCATACACAAAATGCTCTAATAGGAAGATGTCAAGTAAATGTTTACAAGGAGAGCAAACCATAATAAGTTTTCAATGATTTTTACAAGATACAAGCAAAGAACTTGAAAACGTTCGGCGAACGTTTTTGTTGTACTCCATTCCCAGAAATCCGTGACAAAAGACACTTATGAATAGTTTTGCTGAATTACTATGGTGTTTGAACAAGAAATGGAAAATGACTTTTAGGTTATCGTTTATTTAAATGTGACTGTTGGCTATTCAAAGTTTTGCAAACGCGAGCAAAATCCCTTGGAGGTATAAGCAAAGTCAGTCACCCCACCGTGGTACAAGGAAGGAAAGGTTGATGAACCCCCCCATAGGGTTTTTGTTGTGTTACAATATTGCGAAAAGCTTTTGCCTTTGGTAGATAGCATGCTGTGTGCACAACAAGATGAGGTATGTATATTATGGTGCTGCTGGGGTCTTTTACGTCATCTTGGGAACCGTCTTGGATTTAACTCAAAACAAGAAATAATCAAAAAACAGCGGAAATTGAAAGTTTTTGATGCTAGACATGGAGAATACGACAAAATCTAATATCTTGCTGCTTTTTGAAAGCATTTTGTGTTTTTGTTACGGAAAAAAAAGATGACAACACGCATTTTACAAAAATGGCTTCATTACGTATACCTACTACTTATGACGTCATATCTTGTAATCATAGCAACCGATTCCCACCAAATGTCTGTCAAAATGTGTGTAAGGAGTATGCATACCGCTACTGAAAACGGCAGATGCCGATGAAAAATCGTCTTGAAAAAATTCAAGAAAAACCTTTAGGGGCCCCCTTGTACGTCCGATGGTTAAAAGTTGTAGCGGAGCCCGCACGCTAGCGCGCCGGCGGAGCACCATTGCTAAGCAAATTTGGTAACCTATCAAGCCAAGAAATTTTGGTAGTGACGTAATAGTCACGTGACCGTCCGTCCGTCAGCACCACAGGGTCACCAATATGAGGTGGCATACACTTGATATAACATTGTGCTGTATCCCGCGTTTTTGGCGCAAAATCGCATGGTGACCCGCGTTGTAGCAAAACAAACAAAGACAACAATAGTCAAAAACAATTTTATTAATGGCAAGAAAAACTTCAAAAGAATGCTCAGTTGTCTTTTTGGTGGAAGGCGAAAAGTTCAATTTAAGCGAAAAGATTTAGGCGAAAAAATTCAGGCGAAAAGGTCAATTTGCCTTAGGACTTCACTGATCTATGTTGTCGGTTCTGCTCGGCCGGCACACCGCTTGAGTTCGCAGCATTTCGCAGCGGTATCGACGCCAAATATAGCAGGGCTGGTGCCTTCTGGTTTTTTCTGTCCACAACCATGGTTTTTGCGGCGGTCCGAACACATTTTGCCAGGAAAAACACCGGCATTTTCATATTGCTAGGCAGCTTGTCACGGAAAAAGAAATTAACAACACTAGCCTAGCCTAGTGGACTAAATGCAGGCTTGCGACGCCGACGAGCTGAGTTCGACACTCAGTGGAGACATGAATGTTTCTTTAATTTCTTTTTTTATTATTATTTGACGACTTGAATGAGATTATTTTCACAAATATTAGTGCAAGCGAAAAAAAAATAAATTCAAAAAGGGGGGAGCTCCGCTTTTAGGCCTGGCTAAATCTATATATTACTTTTTTTTACCTGTCCACTGTAGAAGGAACACACTTTCTGTGAGTAGCTGAGTTATAATATATGTGCTGTCAGCATTTTATAATATGTCTATCTTGTTTATAGTATTATCTCTTTAACATAGAGGCCCAAATAAACACACCCCGTGATGACTTTCATGCCTAGAGAATCTTTATTTTTTGTGTTCTATTCATACGCGTATCATACATACATACATACAGTACATCTCGGTCCTGCGATGATCGTAACTGCAGTTAGGACAAAATCATCGTCTTGTATTTATACAGGATATTCATTGTGTTTACATGTATTTTACATATTAAAGGAAGAAATTCGTCACCGTCCTGGTGACAGCTAAGAACTCAGTTCATGCAGTTATCATGTAACTGAACAGTGTTAGTCTGACAATGACCAAACACCACCGGAGTGGCAGTGATCCCGGAGAGAAACTGATCCTCGGTTGAAATAGCGCTTGCTGACCTTACGTGAACCAAAAATACTGAACTGCTTCTTCTTCTTCTTTTCCTAGAAGCAGCATAAGCTGTTTGCAATGCAATCGTACGCACTGGGCCAATTTTTGCTCTGGCTACCTTTTTTGCAAACCACTGTACTGCAGTTATTGTCTTGAAGGCTCTCTGAAACGAGCGCATGCGCCAAGCGTAGAGAAATTGATTCGAAGCTGCATTTACAAGAAGAAGCAGACATTGCAAATCTCTGAACCAATGGACAAGGACACAGTTACAATTGCGACACACGTTGATGACATAGACCATCACACACGAAGGAAACACACACAACACAAACGAAATGATTATTAAAAGAAGTGAATTCGTTACTTTTTCATTTCGTTTCGTTTGTATCTCTTGTTGTCGGCTACTTCGGATCTGCGCAGACGTTTTCCTGTGCCATTTGAGGCTGTAGTAAACGCGAAAGTAAATGAATATGAGAACAGCAGTGACGATTACCAGTGAAGCATTGGTGAATATGAAGGCCATTTTATAGAAACCAACAGCAAAGTATAGTAAGGTGAAACCAACCGAAAACACCCACAGCAAAACAGATGTGGCTGCTATACTGGATAACTTGCATCGCTGGATACGATCTGTTTTCACCGCTTGATACCTGTTTACCGCTAGGGCCACTATACTCAAAACAGACGCTGTTGACGTCAGGAAGTAGGATACATGAAGTACCCATAGAATCTTCAAACTGACTTCATTTCGAAGAGCTTCGATTACGTGATAACCAACGAAGAGTGGATCTGTTACTGCTCCAATAATGAGGTCTGCAATGAATATGAGAACAGCAGTGACGATTACCAGTGAAGCATTGGTGAATATGAAGGCCATTTTATAGAAACCAACAGCAAAGTATAGTAAGGTGAAACCAACCGAAAACACCCACAGCAAAACAGATGTGGCTGCTATACTGGATAACTTGCATCGCTGGATACGATCTGTTTTCACCGCTTGATACCTGTTTACCGCTAGGGCCACTATACTCAAAACAGACGCTGTTGACGTCAGGAAGTAGGATACATGAAGTACCCATAGAATCTTCAAACTGACTTCATTTCGAAGAGCTTCGATTACGTGATAACCAACGAAGAGTGGATCTGTTACTGCTCCAATAATGAGGTCTGCAATGGCAAGGTTCAACACCAAATAGTTGAACGACGTTTTTACATTCCCTGTTGGATTCTTTATCACAGCCCAGCAAATCAATGAATTTCCTGGCGCAGTTACAAGAGTCAATATGCCGGCAACTGTTGCTGTGGTAACGGAGGTGGCAAATGGAGACCAGTGGTCTTGGCAAAGGTTGGATTGAAATGACATTTTCTTGAGCGATGGTACTAAAAGTAAACCATCAAACAAGTTAACTGTTAACAAGTCATTTAAAATGATTTCATTTCATTTCTCATTTGTTATTATTACAATAATCATAATTCTAATAATAATAACAATGATGATGATGATGATAACGATAATGATGATGATGATGATGATCGATGATAATAATTTCATCTTTATTCAAATAAGTTAAAGAGAGATGTTACAATAGTTAAAGAGAGATGTTAAAAATATATCGAGAAAAATTTTATACACATAAAAAAGCACATTACAAGTCCACCCTCTATATTTTAAATTCCAAGTTTTGCATATTCATAAATCATATAAAACTGTCAAAGAAAAAGAAACATTGTCATTTAGTTAATCTCAGCAAAGTCCGCACTCTGCTTCAAAATCTGTGTAAAAGTTATGTATTCACCTAATTGCAATAACGTTGTCATATAAAAGTGAAAAAAAGGGAAAAGAAAAAACCCCAATAGGAATAAATTAGGTACGCTAACTACATTCAAAGAATTGCTCTGACAAAGGGTTAAGGCTCAAACAGTTAAGGCCTTTTGGGTGGCCAATTTAACTTGTTTCAACTCACTTGAAATCAAATTGAAGTATCACACTTTCGTCCATAAGTGCTTTGAGAATTATGAAGATCTAAGAATGTAATTTGCATGGTTAATTAATCCCTATTTGGCTTTTTTCTTTATTCTTTTTTCCATTTTTGTATGACAACGTTATTGCAATTAGGTGTATATATCAAAAAAAAAGAAAAAAAAAACATTTTGCTGATCTCTGCCAATCCTCTTTCTACTACAAAGTCCGTGTCCTATAAATTCGTGTAGATTCGTGATGATCGATGATGATAACAATAATAATAATAACAATACTAATAATATTATTATTATTATTATTATTATTATTATTTTGAGACTGCTTCATCCGCTGTTTTTAGTCAAGGTTTAATAGGTGCATTTGTGTTGTGAAATTACAGCTTACTACTGATGGATCATGGTTTCCAACCAGGCCTAAGAAATTCAATTGAGCGGAGCGGCCACGTTTGTCAAGAGACCAATTGAATAAGAAATCTTTGTTCTTATCCACCAACATTCCGGTCATGACTTATATGCAAACGTGCTACAACAAACGTTCAGAACAAAACAAAAAAACAATATCTATTAAATTTAAATATAATCTTTTTTTGGTGAGTCCATGCCGCGGTTATATTGACGCACCAAACCAATACAATGGTTCCTCTTTTGGAGTCAACTTCTATTTATAAAGAATCCGGCGTTTTTACTTTTGTTTCAAAACACCACATGTTACAACCATAAAATCCATCTATTACTGATTTTATCCTCTCATACCCAGCTACATTTAAGAGATTTTTTATCTATATTATGAGGAGGACAATTATAGGAAATTATTAATAAAAGATTAATTAATTCGAAGATTTAATTCTTCAAGATTTTGAGGACATTCAGGGCATAGTTCGAAGAGGTATGTTCAGGGAAATATCTTAGACTTTATACCCGGAATGGACAAGTCTACCAAATAGGAACAAAGAATATACCTAGCCTGGGTTATTAAAACATACATCTAGCGACCTGTCGAGTCTCATAGTGGAGAACTGTAACAGCTGCAAGCTCTCTTTGTCTTACTAGTCTTTCAAAATTATCACTTGCAACATTTCATAAATTCTATCAGTTCTCTTTTATATATACATACATATATATTTTATTACATTAGTTTTGTTCGTTGCAGTAGCGTACATTTTTAAATTTGTAGCAAGTAATGTTATTTTTACTACGAGTGTTTCTATCAGTTTTTTATAAAGCTAAAACTACGGACACTTGAATAAACGTTTTATTTCATTTTACTTTCCCAAGAAACTCAGCGTCTTCTAGGGAGTTGTTATTCACTCTTTAACTGTATAGCTTGTACCAGTCCTGTTCAGTATACTACTTCAAACGAAGGAAACACGTAACCGGTCAATTTGTAAAGAATAGTCAATAGCATGGAACATCAACAACATCAACAACAACTTCTAACTTTGTGCTAAGCTATTTTAAGATTTATTGCACTACAGGATACCAGTTCCTATGTTTTATAAATTTGCATCCACCACTTCTGCTATATGCTTTTTTATATCAATCCTTCAGTTTTTAAGGCCGATCGCTTAACAGCACTTTCAATTTTAATATGGTTTTCTGTTTATGTGTGTCGACGGGTAAAAGAAAGCCTTTGCTCGGCATAAAAACCTACATGTGATTTTTGTTTATTTGCGTAGTCATCTATACATCTCACTGTTTTTTTAAACAACATTCTAAAAAGTCTTCAGTAAAGATATTTAAGAAATGATTTGGCTTGTTTTTTCTAGAGGGAAATACCTCAAACTAACCGCAGCGGTAGGTCCCAGAAGCTACTGAGCAATGAACTGCAAGCATAATGCTTTCTGTAAAACTCAACTCGTAACTATCAAAAATGTTTTGTACATGTGTTTGTTTGCCAATGGCCTCACTGAGTTTAGATGTGAAGGAATGTGAAGTGTGACCAAGAAAAGTTTGAATGGATCCAGTATTTGAAGTTAAGGTGCCTTGCAAGCAGTCACATTTAGGTTTAATGAAGACAATAAACCAAACTACGCTGCTGCGACAATGAACATTCTCAAAAGAAATAGGGCCAGCTAACTCGTCAGCCGGCTTCTAAGGTTGGTATTTTCGATTTTCAGTCATTCGTACAGGTTTCAGCCTTCTGTTTTCACTCGAGACTGAGCGTTGAACCTAAGAAGCCTTCTCGCAGGTTGCAACTTATATTCGTCAACGCTAACCTTACCAAAACGATTTTCCATTGTTATAGATATCTAAATATATTGGCAAGTCTTGTTCGCCTAAGTTATAGAGAAAACGTCTTACCTCGAGAATTCTACATAATATGGATTCTGTTACAATTCTCAGTTCAAAGAGCAGAAGGACAGTTCAATAAAGGTCTTGGATAGATGAAGGTGATATTGTTAATAACCTAATGAACGTAAACACTCATATACTGGCGTGTTTCCACTCAGTGCTTACGTAGTGAGGCGGCGTGACCGACCGCTTGGATATGTTTCAAGGTAGTCCCGTGTTCAAATCTTCAGCCACGCTTCTAAATATCCAACTGGTAAGCCTCTTACCAGTTGGGGACCTTAAAACGTTTCTGTTCCATTTATCATGTTACTTTCTCTTATTTACAATCAGCACTGTAGTGATAAATACTTCGACGCTTAAATAAAGTTATTATTATAATAAAACCAAAAATACTGAATGTACTGAAGCACTTATTTTTCATTACACCGGTGAAGAAGTTGTTTGTGAGGAGGCCGTCGGCACTGGGCCATTTCTCTCTCTGCCTAACTTCTGTGCAAACCACTGTACGGTGGTTATTGTCTTGAAGGCTCTCTGAAACGAGCGCATGCGCCAAGCGTAAAGAAACTGATTCGAGGCTGCGTTAACAAGAAGGAACAGAAACTGTAAATCTCTGAACCAGTGGATAAGGACACAGCTACATGTGTGACACAAGTTAATGACATAGACCATCACACACGAAGGAAATACACACAGCACAAAGGAAATGATTATCAAAAGAAGTGAATTCGTCGCCTTTTCATTTCGTTTCGCCTGTTTCTCTTGCTCTTTACTGCTTCGGATATGGTCACAGTTTTTCTTGTGCCTTTTGAGGTTGAAGTAGACGCGGAAGTAAACAAATAGGAGAACAGCAGTGGCGATTACCAGTGATGCATTGGCAAATATGAAGGCCAGTTTATAGAAACCAACAGGAATGTATAGTAGGGGAAGGCCAAGCGAAAACATCCACAGCAAAACAGATATGACTGCTATGCGGGATAAGTTGGATCGTTGAATACCAGCTGAGGTTACGGCCTGATATCTATTTATTGCTAAGGCCACTATGCTTAAAACAGACGCTGTCGATGTCAGGAAATACGACACATGAACCAGCCATTGAATCTTCAAGACTTCATTTTGTAGAGCTTCGTTTGCGTGATATCCAACGAAGAGGGGATCTGTTACTGCTCCAATGATGAGATCTGCAATGGCAAGGTTCAACACCAAATAGTTGAACGACGTTTTTAGATTTCTAGTTGGATTCTTTATCACAGCCCAGCAAATCAACAGGTTTCCCGGCACGGTTACGAGAGTCAATACGCCAGCTACTGTTGCCGTGGTAACGGAGGTTGCAAAAGGAGGCCAGTAGTCTTGGCAGAGGTTGGACTGAAATGACATTTTCTTGAGTGATGGCACTACAAACAAAAACATTAAACGATTTCATCAAATTGGTGTTATTTGAGAAGAAAGGATGGAGTCATGGCGAGGGCAGTTTTTCGTACTCGCCTAGCTCCTGCTTGGCTCTGGTTGGAAACAGGTATAACGTGGGTTGAGGTTTTTGCTGGGTCTCGTCCTTACAGCTAGTTTATTTCCCGAGTTTTCCGGTTTGCCCCTTCTATAAACAACCAACATTTCTTATTCCAATTTTATCTGGAATCCAAGGGACACAGTTTTTTTCAGTCGCAAGGCTATTACTGTTAAGTGCAAATTTAGTTCATTTACATAGCGTAATTCTAGCTTACTATTAATGATTGATCGTTTGCAACCAGTTCCAAGAGATTCAAATAACAGTGGTTATGGCGGTAGGTTTGTCAAAATCATTTAATGAAGAACTTATTTCGTTCACATCCTCCAACATTCCGGCGATGGCGTAAAACGTGCAAGAATTCTTCTTTCATGAATGAAACAACAGCAACAACAATATCTCTCTCAAGATACTGGTATTTTTTGTGAGTGCAAGGCGGTCATTTTCCTGCACAAAAACAACACTACACTTCTTCTTTTAGAATCCAGTTCTATTTAAGGCCGTATTTTCTATTGTCTTAGATTTAAAATACAACAACATGACTGACATATCTATAGCGAAGATATCGTTGACGTCCTCCAGCCAAAAAGATCCATTGGCTGTTGAAACAAAGAGGAATAATGTTTTAGTGGTTGGCACATTTGAACAACGAAAAGAGTGCTTGTAAACAGCTATCTTCCTTGTTATTGATTTCATCGCCTCATAGCCAGCTAAATTTTAGAGATTTTTTATGCAAGGGATGGCGGGTAAAGTTGAGAAATAACGATTATCATTTTAATATTCAAAGATCGAGAAGACATTTACACAAACATGGTTGACCATACACATGGACGACGCTCCAGAAAATAGAAGCAAGAATCTGCCTAGCCTACGTACCACTGTTGCATTAAAAACATTAGATCGGCCTCACAGAGAACAACTGTGACAGCTGCAGGCTTGCATGGATGATTTCATACTTTTTAAATTATCAATTCCGAGAATGTTTTTAACGAGCGGGACTGGATAGTCTCTTTAGTAGAGTCTTTTTTCGAAATCTCGTTTAAAATTCTCGAAGTTTCCTTTAACTGAATTAGTACGTAAGAGGCGTAATGATTCTCCCTTGATAAAACCCTTTTTAGTGTTTAAAGGGTGGCAGGTGGAGAAGTGAGTATATTGAAATTTTTGGTCGGTTTGAAATGAGTCCGACAACTCTTAATATTCTAGACATACTATGTTGAGAAGCTTCAGGTCCTTTAAAAACTTCTGTGTCAAGGAAAACAGCCTTTGAAGATGACAATTCATATGCAAATTTGATCGTGGTATGGAACGAGTTTGCGAAGTCAACTAAAGTCTTTACTTCTTCTGCTGGTATAATATCCCACAGAGACAAAATGTCATCAATGAATCTTTTCCAGACAAACGGTTTGATCGGACTAGCTTCTAGGAAGTCGTTCCTCGAAATCTGCCATGTAGATAACCGTGAAAGCGACAGCCATTTTAGTTCCCATAGCGATGACGTGAGTTTGCAAGAAGTGTCTTTCATTGAATTTGAAAGAATTTTCTTCAAGTATGAGTCGCATTAATTCCCTTAGATATGTTACGGGAATTGGAGGTTTTGACTCATAGTGGCTTTCGTATTGACGGCAAACTATATTTATTCCTTCTTCGTGAGGAATGTTAGTGTCCCTTAAGAAGGGATTTGTGAGAACTGGAGGAGTCGGAATGAACTTAAGAGCTTGGCTAGAAAGATTCGTGATAAAGTTTAATTAAGTCCTCGAGTCCTCAGCTTCTACGTTTGTGCTTTTGGAGATCAACTAGAATTATGGACGTTTCGGAAGAGTAGATTGTGATCGCCTTTATTTACGCAATAAGAGTAGCGATCAGTACAGAAGTTTCTTCCGGAGAGTGATTCTGTTTGAATTTTAAGCTTCTAGATTTATCGTGATTATGATTGTGGTTTGATAGAAGGAATTTTTGCGCGGACAAGGATGTCCTTTAGTAATTTTTCGTTCCTGTAGGATACAATCGGTTCGTGTTTGAAGATCTGAGCGAGACCTTGTTGGTTCTGGATAGTGTGCCAGTGTTTCATGAGAATCTTTTAAAGATTCGGTACAGCCGGATTATAAGTTGTGACAAACGGTAAAATCTCATTTCTCTGTTTAGGTTTAGACTGTAGAGCCTCTTTTCTGTTTTCAAATCGGACTTAACTGAGAATGTTTTTAACGAGCGGGACTGGATAGCCTATACAGTCTTTGTTCGAAGTCTCGTTTAAAATTCTCGAAGTTTCCTTTAACTGAATTAGTAGGTAAAAGGCGTTATTCTTCTCCCTTGATAAAACCCTTTTTAGTGTTTACAGGGTGAGAGAGGGAGAAGTGAGTATATTGTTGAAAAGTTTCGGTTGGTTTGAAATGAGACCGTATGTCTAGAATATTAAGAGTTGAGAAGCGTGGTCCTTTAAAAAACTTCTGTGTCAAGGAAAACAGCCTTTGAAGATGACAATTCATATGTAAATTTGATCATGGGATAGAATTACCAATTATCTCAGCTAGTTCATTCGTCAGTAGTCTCTATCGTGACTTGTAATGATTTTGTTTTCATCGCACAAATAAAATTTTCTTTCCAAAATCCAAATTTAGATTTGATCTGACGAATCCATTCGAAGTGTGGACTATATGGATTCATGATCCAGTCTTTAATTAACGTGTTAAAAAAAAAAAAAACGAAAAACCCGGTATTGAATTCAAAAATTCGGGTTTGAATTGACATAGCATTGTTTGTTATTGTCAGGGTTGTTATTATTTCCTTTATGCAGTGCTTTGTTTGACAATTTCTGACAAACAGAAAAGCATCCATCGCTGTTCAGCATTGCGGAACAGGAAGACTGCCAGAGAATCAGGATAATGCGCTTGCTGATATTTTGCAGTTCCTCTCAGGACAATACTAGAGAAAAATCCGTTTTGCAACACTTCCAGTAACTGTTTCTGTAGGCCTTTATCCTCTTTTGTCATAGTAAATGAGCCTTTCTCGTATTTTCCGTTGAAATGCTGATATTTTGCGTCGTCATTTATACGAATATTCCTTGTTGTTTTAAGACATAATGTGTTAGAAGATGCCTTTAGTTCAATACCACAAATTAACCGCAGTCGCGGGTTTCAGAAGCGGATTTCAGAAGGCCAGAGCGACGGCAAAAATGACTGAAAGGAGTCACGTGTTTTATTTTCGTGCCTAACGTCTTTTAATATTTCGCCGTTTCTACTACCTTGAAGCCTGGAACAGGCCAGAAACTAGAAAAAGAAGCATGATTCTTAAGAAAATTGAACAGTTTCATTTTTGCAGCAAGGACGGAAAGAAAATGTTTGGAAAGGCAGTAACAGCAAAAAATAAATAAATAAATAAATAAAATAAAAACCTTCAATTAATTCAGAATTCAAAGCTTACTTTAAGGGGCAATATTTAGGTTTAAGTTAAATATTCATCGACAGAAACCATACCAAAATGATTTTCCATTGTTATAGATATCCAAGTAAATATGCAAGACTTGTTCCACTTAGTCGTAGACATTAAACAGCTTACCTCGAAAAAACTGGATGAAAGTTCTACAGAATATGGATTCTGTTACAATTCTTAGTCCAAAGCGCAGAAGGACAGTTCACTAATGGTCTTGATAGATGGAGCTAGGTGATATTGTTGATAAGCTAATGAATGAAAACACTTCATTTATTCTGGCTTGTTTCCAGTCAATGAGTTTATTTAGATGTAAGTTGATCCAGCTTATTTGTTAATAAGGTACTTTTGAGGAAGAGCTACGCAACTCATAAACAAATTAAGCCATGAAACATTATTGCTACTTTTTCTTTTGTTTAAGTTTGCATTCATTCCCTCTATAGCTTAAACTACAAAGTATGTAAACAGCCAATGATAAGCAATGTGATGTAAGTCACTCCGATTCAAGACGGCCAAAATAAGGCGGGTTGGAAACACCTCCCTGGTCCATATTTGGTAATATTCTACCAAAAGATGAAACATCATTCCTATTTATGAAATGGAAAATGAAGTGCGCACAACTTATGGTTGTGCATTTGAGCGCCAGCAATTAATATTGCGTTCTCACTTGTTTGATATTCGATACCTCTTATTTTTGATACAGCCAGAATATGTTAGAAGCTTCAAGTTTCATGATTTAGGTCAACGGTCATGCATGTGAAAAAATTGAATATCTACAAATAGTAGAAATCACACAACAGAACGTGATGAAAACGCGTGAATGGAAACTGGAAGGTTTACCTGACTTAGAAAGTTGAACTAAATGCCACCGAAAGATGTTCCATACATAAGAAATGTTTTCGATACTGATAAAAGAGGTTCGCTACATCTGAAAAGATGATAGATTCTACGAGGTCTTTTGTTGATTTTGTTTTGCATGAATAATTATCGCCTGGAGCAATTAAATTTAAAAGTTATTCTGATTTTATTCATCAGCTTAATGTTTGACCGCGACTCTGGGCACAAGACATTCTTAGAAGATGCTTTTGAAAACGAGGCTCGAATGGTGCCCGGAGGGAACTGGGGACCAGCATCTTCGCCTTGGACAAATGTGGTATGTATATATTTGTGGAACCTCCTTGCATGTAACTGCCACATCTGTGTAGAATGTTCGGTTGCTTTCCTACCATTTGTAAAGCTAGAAATCTCACAAATCAGGAGCCTTCAAGTGATCATTAATGTTATTCTAATAGCTTCTTTTTTCTTCGGGGTTTAGTCTGCGCGAAAATTGTATAAACTTGGCCCACGTGGTGTTGGACACGCTTCGCGAAGCATGCTGGGAGAAATTCGATTTCAAGCTCATTTGCAATATGCCGCCGAGAAGTAAATATGTCGGCTCTCCGCAAGAGAAAAGACGTTACTATTTTGTTCTTTCCATTTCGTGAAGAAATAACTGCGCTCTGTCATCCAATAGATTTCTCTAACTTTATAAAATTTTCGTGGGTACAATTTCAGCCGCGGCGTTGGATGGGTCACGTAGCGTACAAAAACTGGGTAAAAAACAAAGTTACTCAGAAAGTAAAACAAGGGAAAAGAAGGAAAGAAAGGTTATGTACATTTTTACAATGGCATGCATGCGAATAACAAGAAGCAAATCTGCATCGGCTGTCATTACTGACAAAAATAACAACGAGCTTTATGGCAAATAAATAAACGTAATTTTAAAAAAAAATTACTGTCTGTGGACTAACTTCCGGATTTTCACGGACTTTGATGGAGCGCAAAAAAAGACGAAATAAAAGCCGGCGAAAAGAAATAAAAACGTTAAGGGGCGGATTTTATATTTTTGGTTTGTTACGATTTTCGAACAGCAAGTAGAATCTCTATAACTGGAATCCCGTTTACCTCAGACAAGGACCGTTTATACCAAAATTTGTTATTTCACAGCATGGTGACAAGATTGACGACAAAGACAAGATTAACTGTCCTGAAGGCTGGGAATGGACTGGGAACTGGCAGGTAGATGACAACAGAGCTGTGGACGATGAAGGTACGCTTAAGACTATCCTATAAAAATACTGCAATTTTTATAGGTTAGTCTTAATCTCAAGTAAAATATGGACATTTATTATTCAACAAATTGTCACTATGTCCATATATGGTAAGGAAGCCCTCAATATCTGTCATCCTACATGACAGATATCCTGCGATATACGTAAATGACCATATTTGGAAGTGCACTGCAGATTTTCTTTCATTGCTTGTTTGGTGGCCGGCCATTTTGAAAAGCGAGGCAGTTTTAGCAGTGTTCTCCGTAAATTTTAACTCTCTGGAAGAAACTTTCCACGATTAAATGCTCTCAAAACGTCAACAAGTATTTCCTTCAGCTCACAAAGATATCCAGAGGCTGACTTGCAATTTTCATAGTGAGAACTCAACCAAGAAAATGCTATTGCGAACGAAGCAGCACATTTGCCGGCACGGAAAGTTGTAAAGACTAAAGTTGAAAAGATTTTAATTCACAGAAAGAGGACTTATTCTCGGTAAGGTAGCAATATTTTTTTCCTTTGTCTTGTCATTTCCAAACATGAGTTTGTAAATAAGTCTTTTTAAGTGAACGGTAGTAAACTTCGATTTCTTGAAGTTCTGTTTTGATTTTTATTAAGCTTATGTGTTGCTAGCTTTTAGCGTTTTTATCATAGAGCCGTAGTTTTTCTCGTTCTGAAAATGGTAGGCGATGGGAATTTGTTGAATAATAAAACAATTATCCTGCTCAATCTTGCGGAATATCCCCTGATTTAGCCAACTCGGCCTACGGCCTCGTCGGCTAAGTATCAGGTGATATTCCGCGCGATTTCGCAGGATAATTGTTAAATATATATCACTAAACATGAGTACCGAATTTTAGAATAAAACAATATTCGGAGTTGTTAATACTCTTTATTTTTTTCTCAGCGCGTGAGCGGGCAAGATGAACCAAATCCTGCAATCTGATTGGTTCCGGGAGCGGGCGGAATTTTCCGATCTTGACCGCGGTCAACGGAACGGCAATAACAAAAACTTTGTAATGGGTTTTTAAAACCTTTAAAATCTTTAAAACGTTCTCCGAAACTTAGAATTCTGAAATTTTTTGTACATTGTCGTTAAAAACTTTCTTTCCAAAATTTCTTGTTAAAATACCGAAGGTTGTACAATGTAAATCGCCTCTTCCCTTTCGACAAACATTTGAGTAAATCGAGCAGGAGTTAGCTACATGTATCGAAATTTGGGAAAATAAAGGGGTTTCTTTTAGTTATATTGCTTCCTGTGATTTCTGAGTTTTAACAGAGTAAAAAAGCGTATTTTGCTGCTCTGGTGTCACAAACGGCTTCGTTTCATGGTTCATTTTACGCGCAAAACGTTGCTTTCCGATAACAACAAGACACGTTTAACTTTTGAAAAACAACAAGAAAAAAATAAAAATATTATTTGCCGGCCTTGGTCGGTCCGTATTGAGAAAAACTGTGCCCTCGGTCTTGAGCACGGCCCTCGGCCTGCGGCCTCGGGCCGTACTCAAGACCTCTGGCACAGTTTTTCTCAATACGGACCTCCCGGCCGGCAAATAATATATATATCTTTTCGGAAGTATTTATTTTTATCCAGCAGACTCGGTATACTCGAAGGTGGATTATTGCTCCTTTTACGAAAACTAGGAGACCTTCAACAAATTCACGTGGAATCCAAGCCATACATGCGTTTGCAGTCTGTCCAATCGCTTGATTGCTGAATCACTGCGTGTCGCGTTTCTAGATGATCACTACGATCGCAAATCACTTTAACAGGGATCGAACCAATTTTTAAATGATAATTAGACTCTCTTTTATACATCTGTAGTAAGGTCAGACTGTGTTCTAAAAAATGGTCAGGCGAAGTGGTCGGGCGAATGAAGTGGTCGGGCGAATGAAGTGGTCGGGCGAATGTGTTCCGCAAGTCACCCAAGAACACTTTTTTCAGGTTGGGAGTATGCAGTTGACGTCTCTTACGGAGTGTACGGTGCAATTCAAAAGGCTTATCATTTGGTGAGAAGAAGGCGGTGGGTGAGAGAAAGACTTCTTAAGGATCCCAAAGCTGTCATAAAACAGGTAGGACAAGTCTTTTTAATTGAGGTAATCCTGTTTTTAAAACAGATCAAAGCAGAATCCAAAACACACCGTATTTTTTTTTCTCTTCCTAAATCGCGGAGTCACGTTCCCTTGTTCAGTCGAAGAGGGAATAGGCAAAATTGAGATCTTAAAACCAAATTACTTAAAAAAAAAGGAATGAGTTATTTTATATCTAAGTAAGGTCTAAGAGCAATCAGCAGTCAGTAAATTGGAGTTAATATTCCTGAAGCAAGAATACTGATTGTTATGATAACAGAACCTTTGGAAACTTCCTCTAGTCCTCCAATTATCAACAACCACAGTGAGGATGGGAGTCCTCATCGTGATACACAACGGACTAGCAATGAACTGTCAAAACGTTTCGATCCACATCAAAGTGGCTATATCTTGTAACTATCGTGAAAGCTGTTCATTTGACCCTGATTATGATTCCCGTACAGGTTCTCAAAAAGCCAGTCAACAGTCACCAACAACGGTCCTTCTCAAGAGTACCCACTCACCCAGACTGCTCTGAGTTTGATGTCGTCGGTTAGTAATTTATCTCCCCTGTTTCTCTTTTCAGAAAGAACTTGAGGAGTTTGAGAAAGAAGGATGGGAGTATGCACCAATTTTCATGGCCAAGTTTCATCACAAAGAGAGAAAAATTGATTTTGTCAGGCGCCGTCGATGGCATCGAAGAATGGTCGGAAAAGTTGGAAAAGACACGAAAGTCTCCATGCCTCCTGTGTGCCTTCTTGAGATTGATGGGGAGGTCAGAATCACGTAGACTGTTGTTTAGAAATATAATTCATCTGAAACTCGATTAAAGATAAAGACGAATTAATCATATAAAGCCGGACTTCCTTAGTAGCAGATTCTATTCGTCTTTCTCGGGAAGTGACCGTTTTGAAGAGGTTTGAATGAGATTATTAAAAAAAAAGGTTTCTTCTCTTATAACAGGAAGACACTAAGAGCTGTTTGAGGAATATCCCAAGAATGTTCGTTACTTTTGAAAGTAAGTGACTCTGGTAATTTCAAGAAAGATGTTGTAAACAGAAACCATGTTTTTTAGCTTTCTTAGCTTGTTACCAGGATTGGGTTATGAAATCAACGGATAAAGGTGTTACATTATTTCCTTTATATAGAGCCGCATAAATATCAGCTATGGGCTTACATTTATCAAGCACGTGATCTGCTTGCCATGGACGAGAGTGGAATGAATGGTAAGAAGAACTCTTTATAACTTGCTAACCCTTTAAGCCCCAGCATCATTACACAAGTTCTCCTTACTGTCCTCCGTGTATATTTTTTACTACTAGTTGGGAGAACTTGTTTCAAGATCAAGACAATCCATCTTTGGTGATCGGCACTTCCTTAGTTCTGATGACCCGTTCATGTTATAATACACTGATATGATGAGGAGAGATTGGAACTTACATAGTTTACAGGAACTGAACTGGTTCTCTAACCCAAGTGATTGTATTCAATGATAAAAAAGGTTTGCTTATCTTTTAAGCAATGATTGTTTTTTTTTCTTTCATCGTTAGATGCCTACGCCCGAGTGGCTTTCTGCAAACAGAGTGGACAGACGGAAGTGTTGACGCAGACGCTGTGTCCCACGTGGGATCAAACACTGATATTTGAGGATATTGAGATTCATGAGAGTGTGGAAAACGTGGCCAAGAACCCTCCCAGTGTGGTAGTGGAGCTGTTTGATCGGGATTCAGTGGTAAATAAAAATCGATTGTAATTGGAATAGACGAAAGGTTTCTTTTTGACAAGTTTTTCTGTACCAATCAGTTATGATTAATTTTATGCATTTTATTAAAAGTATCTCGTAACGAGGAAAATGTGCCGATTTGCTTGAGTAAAAAAGAAAAACCTTTGGGATCACTGTAGATTGAAAGGTACAATTAAACTTACAGCTACTTTTGAGGAAACGTTGGTGCCAACCGAGAAAAGCTAAATTACATTTAAATCAATTTAAACGAAGCCCGCTAGTTATCAGTGGAGCAGTTTTGTCAGAGTTCCCGATCATCTTATACACGACACAATAAATAACACTGGGACTGAACAAATTGCTATTCTCTGCCCATGAGCCATTGGCATGATTACCTCACAAAAACTTTGATCTTTTGATTAGATGGTAATACTACTGACTAGGATCCCAATTCTGACACCATGTTGTAAGTTCTTATACACACAACAGTCAGCTAGCACTTTGAGTAAAAGCTGTTCTAGCGACTGGCTATTTTCTCAAATTAACTAAACAAGGCGGCCACACGGTCTTCGGGTTGGATTCCGAAAACGCTCAGGGTGCCAAGATCCCGTGGGGTCCCTAGTCAGTAACATTGCAACACTGTAATAAAAACGGGTAAATTTAGCCTGAAGACATTAGTTGTTTCAATGTATCACAGGGAAAAGACGGCTTCCTTGGCCGCTGTGTGATGTCACCTTTAGTGAGATTAGAAGGGCATCAGATTCCTGAACCGAGATTGCAGTGGTACAAGATAAAAAGAGGAGAAGAGGAAGGAGGAGAGCTACTGGCTGCTTGTGAATTATTTCTGGTATGGCTATTCACAGGAGTAAGTCGAGTACAGCCTTGAGAACTGTACCATAATGTGGAAACCTTCTTATCAATCGTTCCCTTGACATTTGATTTTCCTTCCATTTTCGGTAACAGGACAGTGTTTGAATCCTGATATTTTTAATTTCCAGAAACTTTCATGTCCATCGAAGTTCACACCCAGACTTTTCGGAAGACTGAAATGAGTCCTTTTTCGGAAGAATGGAGTGCGTTCTTCAAAGTCTTTTTATTTGTTATAATAATGCTTTGCCTTCGTTTTGATCCAGATTAAGAGATGATTTAATAAATGGGAATATTGTTGCCTTCTTCAAATCTTACAGGACGAAGGCGCCGAGTTACCGTTCACCCCACCCATGAGAGGAGATTTATTTGCCGTCCGTAGTGGCGTGCGTCCAAAGTTACAACGGTCAGCAGTTGAGGTTAGGAAATTGTAACGTAAGGTGTTAGCATTGTTTTCCTTTGTAAACTTTTTAAAGATGTTACCCATTAGTTTGGAGAATAAACAATAGTGCTACGTGTTTTGTTGCTCAATAGGTTTTGTGCTGGGGCGTTAGGAACATGAAAAAGTTCGAACTCACTAGCGTGACGTCACCAAGCATAGAATTCGAGTGCGCTGGGGGAGTGGTTGTGTCTGACGTCATCAAAGACACAAAGAAGAACCCAAACTTTGAGAAACCAGTTTTAACAAGATTGATTGTGGTAACTATACTTTGTCTTGCATTATTTTCGGTTTTGACTTGATGTAATTTGAAGCCTTTCGTGCGTCTTAATCTTACGACACATGTAACTCACGAAGCAACCACACGTGTATCCCATTGTTCATTTTATAATTTACTTTTTAGTGCGTTTTGTACTTCTACATAAAATTAAGCAATATTTTGGTCATGACTGTCGCAGAGAAAATTTATGAAGCTATGGACTCATAAATCGATCAGTTCCTTTTGAAAACCTGAAAAAGAGGGGGTTGCATGAAAGAGGGAGGATCGTTCATAGTCTAGCCCTTCTTCTTTACACAGAATCTTCCCGTGGAGGAGATCTACACTCCAGCTTTGAACATTCGCGTCCGCGACAACCGGACGTTTGGCCGCCGACCAATCGTAGGAGTCCATTCAGTGAAGTCCATTCAGAAGTACCGCTGTTCAACGCCGCAAGTCACTGAAGAGGTCGATTCCGGGCCACCACCGAAAGGTAGAACCGAGCACGTAGGAGGGTTTGTCAGAACCTGTGCCCACTAAAATCAATTGAAATAGCTTTGTAGGTCACTGCTATTGAACAAAACACTTACTCTCCCAAAAATTATTTTGTGGCACCCTTCTGTGTCCAGAAAAGAAAACTGTCTTTATCCTACCCGTGAGAGACCAGTAAGCGTCAGCTTAGAAGACCCAAGGAACGCAATGAATGGCACAGTGGAACGGAATGCAGGTTATAGGAATATCTAGGCTTCGGTAGAGGGATGACGATGATGGTGATGATGATGATGATAATGATGATGATGATGATGAGGATGAGGATGAGGACGATGATGACGATGACGATGACGATGATGTTGTTGTTGATGATAACGATGATGATGATGATGATGATGATGATGATTTTCAGCATTAGATTATAAATCCTTTTTTCAGTTGTTATATGATAGAAAACTTTAATTGTCTCGGCTGCTGTATCGACGTGAAAGAACAGACTAAAGAAAAAGTTAGTGCCACAGGCTTATGGAGAAGGGCTTTTCAATTAGTTTTCTTTTCTCTTATCATTTTTTAAGCCTCCGCCGAAACTGCTTCAATTGCAAGCAAGCAAGGCACGCATGTTGTGGATATCAAGGAAACGAAGAAAGAAAAGAAAAAGAAGGTAACAAGCTAGACGCGTATAATCGAACGTCGACTACAACCCTTACCCCATTCGCTTTTAGAAACGCTAAATTTGAAAGTCGAAAAGAAATTAAAACTACAACAATAACAACAAATTTTGCTTTGAAAAATATTTAAGGGCACTGAAACATGACGTTGTTTAGGAACGTTGGTAATCGTGTCATGTTTGAATGCCTGGTAAGAGGAGTCCTGGAAAGCACTGTCATTGGTTAATGTCACCTGTCAATGTTAAGGTGTTTCGATACATTTTTTGGGGACCATACCCCACTTTTTGAATCGGCTCTAAGACAGTCTTCTCCTTGTCAGATCAACGTGAAATTTGCAATACTTGATGGTTTTGGATTGAACTTTAGTGTGGTTTACATTTTGTGAAAATCGATTTTTCCATGACAAAGATAAACAAAAATCCTCGCAAACAGTAAAACTGAAATTTTGCGCGATCCAGATTTCACTTTGAAAAGCAAATAGCAACATGTTAATCTATGGTGTATGGCAAACAAAATACACAAGAACAAAAAATTCTGTATGTTTGTTTTGAAGTTAATCGCAAGAACATTTTCAACCTTCGGTTTTGCATAGTAATAGTAAATGCACCGAAAAATAATCAATGCTTTGATGAAATGGCTAGAAAATACTGTCAAAATGTGTCTTTTACTTACTATTTTACGCCTAGAAAGGTTTGTTGAGACTGGTGTTCGTGATCTTGAGAACGAATTGTTTTTCTAAGATCATTCGCGTAATAATTTTATGGTAATTGTTGAATTTGAGCGCTTTTGCGAAAATCTTAAGAACGGCTCGATAGATTTTTTTAAAACATTAAACACACGTGCTTGACGATGTGACCAATTGTAGCAAGTAAATGCTAATATATTCAAAGTGATGCGTAATCCATTGCTTCGTTATTTTTATCTGGTTTCTTTGTTCTCTGTTGCAATGTAGATTACAACAAAAAGCAAAAATCACGGAGGAATGCATTGCGCATTGCTTTGAATATATTAACATTTACTTGTTAACTGTGAATATGTAACGCAAGCTTTTCCGTCGGTTCATACGTCCTCTATAACGTTAAATCTAAAAGTGTTCTAGTGAATCAATGTTAATAAGACTCAATACTAAAATTGGTCACATTGTCAAGCACGTGTGTTTAATGTTTCAAAAAAATCTATCGAGCCATTCTTAAGATTTTCGCTAAAGCGCTCAAATTCAAAAATACCACAAAATGATTAGGGGGGGGGGGCGAATGATCTTAGAAAAACAATTCGTTCTCGAGATCGCAAACACCAGTTTCAACGAAACTTTCTAGGCGAAAAATAGTAAGTAGAAGAAACATTTTAACAGTATTTTCTAGCCATTTCATCAAAACATTGATTATTTCTCAGTGCGTTAACTAATACTATGCAAAAACTAAGGTTGAAAATGTTTTTGCGATTTACTTCAAAACAAACACAGAATTTTTTTGTTCTTGTATATTTTGTCTGTCATACACCACAGTTTAAGATGTTGGTATTTGCTTTTCAAAGTGAAATCTGGATCGCGCAAAATTTCAATTTAACTGTTTTCAAGGATTTTTGTTTATCGTTGTCATGGAAATATCGATTTTCATAAAATGTAAACCACCCTAAAGTTCAATCCAAAACTAACAAGTATTGCAAATTTCACGTTAATCCTACAAGATGAAGACTGTCTAAGAGCCGATTTTAAAAGTGAGGTATGGTCCCAAAAAACTGTATCGAATCACCTTAATGTATCTCAGTCAGTGTCATAACAGTTCTTCTCAGAGTTACTCTCACCCACGGCAGGAATATCACACCACACAGACTACTGAGGCCCCATTCACGTAAATTCGTTTTCAAAAGTCTTCGTTTTCAGACGCCAGAAAAAGTAGCAAAGTATTTTCGTCGCCAAGAGAGTTTTCCTACCCCTTTCATCTGTCCACATGTTTTTTTTTTGGTGTTTTCGACTACGCCGACCCAAAAACAATTAAAAAAACTCCCCCGCTTGCGCTTTCACACGTTGACACTGCAGAGTTTCACCCATCCAAACTGAAAAGATGCCTTTCTAGTGTCTACCTTTGAAACCTTTTTCGATAGTCTCCACTTTCATCAGCCTCTTGCTCGTTTTAGTATAGACGATAAACAAAAACGCGTCAAAATGCATGCGTCTTCAAGGCGCATTAGTGCGGATGGAGCCTGAGACGTTTGACAACCCCTGCTGGGATCAAATAATTGTCTATTCTGGGGAAAGGCAACTTGTATTGTAATTTCCTGACAGGTTTTGCGCCCATTGCAAGCTATTGCAAGGGCATTAACATTCTAGCAGGGTTTCCAAATAATTCCCTGACGAGTAATTTTGCAGGCTTGTTCACTGTTCAGTACAACATATCTTACTAAAAAATTCACCTAATAGTTAAGTTAAAAATGTTTTCGTAATTTTATTTTTCAGAAGGATAAGCAAGAAGTCACTGAAGAGTATCTCGACTGGTGGTCAAAGTTTTATGCGTCAATCGGGGATGAGGAAAAATCTGGAGAATATCTTACCAAAGGACATGCAACCATGAAAGTATGTCAACATTTGTTTATTTGACTGATCTACCATCAAATCTTCCATTTTTGTCGTCTTACGGGTGCACTATAAAGAGTCACTTTCGAGGGATAAAGAAGAAAAAGGAAAAAGAGAACGAAGACAAAGGGGAGGAAAGTAAAATTTCGAGGGGAAAAGGAAAACGTTGTGGTCTCGCGTAATTCCAATACGGTCTACAATTCACCTCGCAATTACGATTTACAGCCTTTCTGCACGTACTCTCAGTTTATCTCCTTCTTTGTATGAAAGGGTACGAGGGCAAAACCAAGTTTTACCCCGATTGATCCAACAAACTAGCATTTCTAGTTTCCCAAACAGGGCTTGGGTGGCCGCGGTAACACAAAGTTCTTAACACAGAATTTAACCTCCCGAAAAATCCTGCCGTTTACATTAGTTACCTCACACTGGACACCGAAATTTACCAGGTGAAGCTTAGTATGCCAGACAAATCAAATGCGAGCAATAGATTGCTAATCCCGATTGCTAAAAGTTTGAAAACAAGTCAAACTCCATATCCCCGATAATACAAAACGGCTTAAAAATTTATAGAAGAAAACAATTCACTGATTTAAGTTCTCCATGATTAAAATTTCCGTGATGACACGCGTGCATAGCTATTTTGCATGAACCAGTCGTTAATATTTTGCTTAGGGAGGTTAGTCTCCTTATTGTTACTTTCGTAACTACTGCCACCTTGTTTGACACAGTGTGATAGTTTACATGGAGGTACTTATGTTATGAATAACATACATATCTTGCCCTTTTCTTCAAATAGTGCCTAGGCCTTTGTTGACGCGGAAACTGAAGGTTACTGGCGGGACGCAAAAGTACAATACACCTGCTGTCAAATTTATAAAATACATCTTACGTGGTAGCAACTAATTAACACACAAAATACTTAGGAAAACTTTTTAAATTTGTGTTCCTGTATTTAAGGTATTCCAAATGGAACTTGAGAAAGTTGACGAGTTCAGTGGCTTTGAAGATTTCATTACTTCGTTTCCTCTTTACCGAGGGAGAGCAAAATCCAGAGAAGAGGAGGAAGACACGGTTGTGGGAGAATTCAAGGTTGGAAATTATCATTTTTTGCGTGTGACATCAATGAATAAAACGTGCTCAATTATGTAAAGCCAGTCACCAACCGTCATTCCTCAGCGATTGTGAGAAGAAATGGACGCTTGCATTAAAAATTTATATATAGGGATCTGACAACAAAAATATGCGATGAAAAATACAAACATACATTTAAAAACCCCTTTTCATTTCTAGGGAACATTTCGAGTTTACCCTATGCCAGAAGACGAGCGAGCTTGGCCATTACCTGATACTGTCTTCACTTATCTTCCTCCAAGCCAACCAGTGGAGTGCGTCGTCCGTCTTTACGTCATCAAGGTTTGAGAACAATAGGATATATTATCCAAAAGTTTTTGGTTCAACTTCCACATCATAGATTAAAACATAGGCACGCAAAGCGTGCGTGAGCTATTTTGCAGCTGTCCTTGAGAGGTACGAAAATGGTTATTGAATGAACGTGCGTGTACCAACGTACACTACTGTGATGTTGGTTATTTGAGTAGCGTTGAGAATTCGAAAAGTATTGGTTTTTAGACAGAGTTTACCTCATAAGTGAGCTGTGTCCGATATTGTGCAACCTCGTTCCCAGGGCTTCTTACAGATTTGAGGGTGATCAAAGATCATTGTTTGAGTTTATATTAGTGGTTTCGAATTCGTATGCGTCATTGATCAATAGATGGTACGCTAATGCGTACAAGTGTGGCTTCAAATTACGACAAAACAAGAAGAAAGTGAGATAAAATCTGTAAAATATCTGACAACAGTGTGAATATGGGGCAAACAAAATAATACAAAACAGTCCTTTCTGAAGCTCATTCTCAGATGTTTCTCGGCAGCTCAATGGATTGAAATTTAATTTTGTGGCTTTCTAATGGAAAGAATATTTTTCCATGGATAAATATTTTGGATCTAGTAGGAAGCGTAACTTGTCACAAAAATTAATTCTGTAATGTTAGAAACAGAAGAGAATAGCCGATCTTGAAAGTCACGTACGTCTTCTTCTTGCGTGACATCGTGCTTGACGAACGTGGCAACTCCCGTATCCAGACAAATATATAGATAAGCTCTGTTTTATTTTCCACATTATTTCACACGGACTTACATTTTGGAACACACGGCTACAATCGAGTAATAAGCGTGCCTTGTTAGAAAAGATCATGCCATTGTGTGACTTATGCAAGTCTTGCGTGACTAGTCACGTAGCAAACTGGCAAAAAAGCCAGAAACATCGCACGTGCTGACATACCGTGTGGTTGACTGTGGCACTAATTTTTTCGGGATTCAAATTTTTATGATTTTCGCGGTTTTTTCACGATGCGCAAAAAAAAAATCTCGCGGAAAAAAATAATTCCCGCAAAAATTTAGTCCATTGTCGAAATTTATATACAAACATCGCCTTTTACATGTCATGTAATATTATGTTGGTGCCCATTTACAAAAATAAAACGAAATTAGAAGCAAAACATTCAGAAATAAAACAATGAAATTGCAGTCGGTACATTACAAGTATTTTAAAAGCTGTTAAAAGCTTTAAAGAAAAGGATCGTCTGAAGGTACTCCATTGATTAACTGATTTAACGTGTTATACATCTGCAAGTTGTTCACCTGCATTCGATTGTTTATACTCAAAAAACGAGAATGTTATAATTCCAAATAGAAGGCGGCTTCTGGAAAATCGCAAAAATTAATTCCAAGGAAGAATAAACAGTTTCCCCAATCGCAAAAATTAGTCCTGTAAAACACACACACACAAAAAAAATCACCATTCACAAAATTAAACTCCCGCAAAAATATTGGTGCCACACGGTAGTGGTCTCAGCTTCGCTGAAGCCACACAAAAATCAGTGGTTGTGTTTAGCGAATAAATTTTGTTTCGATGAGCGTTTTGATGTGAAAGTAAGATACAAAATTGAGTGAAAATAATATTAAGGGATGTTTTGTTATGTAGAGAGGTGGTAATGGGCAAAGGAATCGTTGGAATTTTAAATGAGCGAATTCGAGAATAATGGCGTGGTTGGCCTGTGTGGTAAACAACGTGAATTTTATCACGTGGAGTACACGTGCTCAATTCAAGGCCAAATTGTGCTTTAATAGGTCGGGGGGGGGGGGATTTTATCGCAGGGCCAGGCAGTCATGTCATAATGTTTAGTGTGGGTCGTTTCACGTGTAAAGAACGTGTTATGTTGATTGGGCGTGAGATCAGATTACTGTTTTGTGTAAACAAGTGGTGTTTTGTCACGTACAAACCTGTGATGAGAAAAAGTTCAATGGCGAGTCACGAGACTTTCATGAGACTGTCATAAGTTCGTTTTCGGCGCTTTTTATTGGCTTTCGTGGCAGCTAGAGTTGTGTAACAAAAGGGAGAAACTTAAAAGGAAGCGGGGAATGAGTAAATTTATGCGTTTTTCGTAATCTGAAAAATGATAACCGATGTTTGTGTCTATAAAACTGTGAAACGAATCTTGCGTAGAGCTGTTGCGTTTTTGTCTTCGTATTGGAGGTGATAATTGTTTTGATTTGATTTGATTTGATTTGATTTGATTGTCTGCTGATCTTTCCGCTCAAACTTTGTACAAACAATCCAGCTACCGCCACGCAGCCTAATCAGAAACCCATTTCTCTGATAAGTCACCTCTAACTTTGCGCTTAGCAAGTCGCACGTACGAGCAACGTTTATGCCACCCATACAATCTTTTTCCTTGTCGACCTTGTGCCTTTGACGGACCTAGTGATCGAGTGGCATGGGCATTAATTTTAAAACCTACCAAAAGGTGCGAACAGTAATTCGTTTTAGTTCGAAGTTCACGATTCTGCCCTTTTTATACCTTCAAACTATTTGCCATCTATTTACCATCATTAACTATGGGACATCCCTGCACAGAAGTCATGTTATTTCTCACACTCTAAAGTTGAACCATATAACACTCAAAACGTAAGTTGTGCGCATGCGTACAAAGGATTATTTACTAGAACTCGCTTCCGCTCACGTGTAAACCAGGTTTGTGCTGACGATTCGTTTTCCAAGGAGGTCTACTACAAGGAAGCCAGCCTTTTCTTTTTGATATATAAATATCCAACATCAAGCGAATGAAATCCGGACACTTTCGTAGTGTCGCTTTAGTAGCAGAATTTTCCGTGCGTTCTCATCTGCATTTTTGTTGCGGCCTCGACAACTAGCCTTTCGGTAAAATTCGACAGTCGTCGGGAATGCCGAACATGGTCCACCCAAAAACCAACCAACCAACCAAAGAACCAACCTTCCCAGAAACTTGAGGCTGCATCCCGACTATGAGGCTATTTTGTAGACAAAATAGCTCAAAAAGTGTTTTGCGTTTTACTTGACTCCTATGATGACTTCCGCTCATGTTGTCGAAACGTCAGTCAATGTCACCACAAACAGTCCTTCTCAGGACTACACTCACCCAGACGATCATACTTTACCGACTTATGATATCGAATCTGAACAAAATCCATCAATTATTTTCTCTCTCGAATCATTTCTTACTTCGCGTCGCATGACCCAATATCTTCCAGTATCTAAACCATCCCAGGTTGCAACTCACCGATTTATTTTCACGCGCTCTGATTGGATGAGAATTGGACCAGACAATTGGTTCTGATCCTGTTAGCTAGAAATCTGCTGTGATTGGTTACAACAATTCGATTGGTTGTTCACGTTTCCCAAACCAGTAAAGGCGAATATATGTCAAACATATATGCCTTGTTTATTTTAAACCCGTTCTGTATTGCTGATAGAAACTTTCTTTTTAATCATCGATTGGTATTAACGTAGTATAACTGTTTTTCATTTTCTATGTTCTTTCAGGCCTTAAACCTTCAACCAAGAGATGATTCAGGAACCGTAAGTCAGTTAAAATTTTACCAAGATTGTATACGACAGGGAAAAACAAACAATGACGAATACGTTTTTTATCTTTCTACTAGAAAAAAATTATTAATAGCAATGATTAGATACCCGAGCCCAAGTGTTAATTTGGCTGATGTCAGGTATTTACTGAGCTGTACGAGGTGTCAAAGATAGCTTCAACTTCAATATTCCACCCCCAGGGTAATGCACTAATTGCAAAGCAATTCATGTAAGAAGAGATTAAGTGCATGTTTTTGATATATAAACCCCTAATTAACAAGAAAGTTAACAAAAGAAACAATTATGTTGAAAGAAAAATATATTTTCGTACTCTACGTATCAAGTAAAGCGGATCAACTTTGGAACCAATGGCACTGTTTTATCTGATTGGTTTTGCTCATATATAAGGCGAAAACCCATTAGTTTGGAAACAATGTCTTCCTTCCTTTCTGACAACTTCTCAAGCGGGAAATTTGAATCTTCGGCGAGCCCGGAAGTAAGGAACATTTTTTCCCCGGCAGGAGGGATAGAGTCGCAATCGACAGGCTCAAATTACTGACGCTGATAACCTGTATCAGAATGGAACCAATCAGAGCTCGAGCCTGCTCATGTCATTGATTTTTTTTCTAGGCTGACCCATACTTGGTAGTGACCTTAGGAAAGCAAAAGTTTGATGACCAAGACATTTATAAACCCTACACAGTAAACCCTGTGTTTGGAAGGTGAGCTTTAAATCTTAAGCTTGTGTAACTCAAAACTAGACTACTGGTAATTACCATATCGTTTTGCCCCATCCTCAGAGACTCAAGGGCAGCTAGTCGGGACGACGTGATTTTCACGGGCGAAAGTTCCATTTTTCATTTCAGAACCGTTTATAGTTTTATCTTTTAAGAGCAGTTACCACGATTCATATTTATTTATTGTTTATTGATGTTGTATTATTCTTAGATTTTACTATTCACTACTACCTACCAGTCACTAAACATCTCACTACCAAACTACTTCTATGTAACTTATTCGCTCCAAAAAGAAACATCAAGGATATCCACGCTGGCATTAATTTTGTGACCCTTGTCTGTATTGTAAAGAATGTTTGAGATGACTGCCACAATTCCCATTGTAAAAGACCTCAAAATCACTGTCATGGATTATGACCTCATCGGAAGGGATGACGTCGTTGGCGAAACGGAAATCGATTTGGAACAGAGAATTCTGTCTCGGTATCGCGCCACGTGTGGAGTTTCCAGGTCCTACTGCAAGTAAGAATGCATTTGTTCTTTCATCGTTACGCAGTCGTAAGTAATCAAACAGCAACATCAAAAGTACTGTAGGACTGCTTTCGCTCGAAAGGTCATACTCCCAGGGGAAGTACTCTAGATTTCAAGCCGGGGAAGTGCGAGTGGGGACATAAATTAAAACCCAAAAAAATTCTTCGGGCTTGAAGCCAAACCCAAAAAAATCCCCTGGACCAAAATGAAACCCCCAAACAATCCCATACTCAATTTTGGAGCCTTACAAATGCTCCAAAGGAATTAAATGACAGTAACGAAGAGCAACTGAATACTTTTTGAACGGTCGTGTTTGTTTATTTATTTATCATACTATCGCAATAAACTTTCCCAGATCTAGCAGTCATTCTTAAAAACTACCCGAAAAATCCTTGCCAAATTTTCTTACCCCAAAAATCCCGAAATCGTGAATTTCACACCCCCAAAAAATCCTTCACACCTTCCCGTCTCTTAAAACCGGGAGTCCCCACCCCCCTCCTCCCCCCTTGAGTAAAGTGCAGGTCAAACTAAGGGTTTAATTGATCATGAATGCTCACATTTAGAGTTTCATTCAGATACGCATATAGTTTAGCCTGCGACGTGCGGGGAATCAACTGTCACAGGCAGACAGGAAAGCACTGCTCAGTACCTTTTATTTGAGTGTTCACACTTTTAAGTTTTTATTCGGGGGGCCTAGCTTTATCCAGAATTGAAAGGTATGAAAGTGATCATATGAAAACTCATATATGTAAACTGCAGATGAAAGATATATGGACGACCATGACAGTTCTGTACGCAATTTTTAAGTCGCCTACAAACTGAAAACATTCGGCACGCTTGAACGGGATTCCACAAAAAAATTTGATTTTATGTAGTGTCTTTGAAGCAGCTGCTGAATAAATAGTTTTCGTGCATATATGTGTTCACGATCTTGTGAATTACAGTCAAGGCCGGTCAGGCGTTCTCGTCGACAACGGACTCAAGAATTTGTTAATGGCATATTGATTCCGTTCGTTGAATGAATAATCCATTTGTGAAATGAATAATCCTATATTTAAAATGAGCCTCAATTCAATAATCGAATGTTGATTGGATTAATGAACAAAAGCTATACCATATAAGGAAAGGAGTGCGACCGGCAAACATGGCAGACTTGAATACAGAACACGTAAGTTGTTTTAGTATTCTAATTTTTGCATAAACACGCCATTAGTATAGGATGTTGTTGCTTTTTCTACCGGCGTTGGTACATACGATGAATTCTCCCGTTTGATATTTGCCGTTTCAGTTAAACAATACTTGTGAATATTTGCAAAAGCTTACAGTTTGATCGATCGATTGATCTTTGTTGTCCGCTGTGACATGCAACCTTTGCGTTATTTTACAATCTCATCTTGCATTTTATGCTAAAAATAAAGTTGAAATTTGGGATTTCAGCAGAAATATATGGCAAGGCTTTTGTTCATTAATCAAATCAACATTCGATAATTGAATCGAGGCGCAATTTGAATATTGGATTATTCATTTAACGAACAGAATCAATTTTTCATTAATGAATTCATTAGTCCGTTAACGACGGGAACGCTTGGCCGGCTTTGACTATAATTGATCTTATTTCAAAGAGCTGGTCCAAATAAATGGCGAGATTGTCGCAAGCCAAGAACGATCCTGAGGGACTGGTGCGTAATGCACAACAAGAGTCTTCCAGTCTACCAAGATGACCCATGCGCAGTGACAGTGGATGGACAAACCTATACTCTGTCCGAGTTTGGTAAGCAGTGTAGTTGACCGTGAGCCTGTTCAGATAGGACGTTTTGTGGAATCTTTTACGACGAGCGTGAACAAGTCCTTGTGAAGAGGAAGTCTTTTTCTAATTGTTTCCAACATTACTTCAGTTTTGAATCTTTTGTCACGTAACTTTCAGCACCAATTTTTAAAACCACGGCAGGCGGTCTAACCTAGACCGTGGTTTAAAACAACTAGTGAATCTCTACGTCTCTTCATGAGTGGGTTATTTTGCGCGGATGATTCTCACTATTTACGGTAAACAACGCTAACATATTCAGGTTCAAGGGCCATATTGAAATCGCTTTAGACTGCTTTAATCCCCAATTTCAATATGCAAATTCTCTTTAGTGTTCTTCATATATCTCTTGTGGCTCTAGTTGGGAAAATTTGTGCAAATATCAAGACATTTTATGTCTGGTAATCATTTCCTTTATTCTCGTAGCCTGTACGTTTGATCAAGTAGTGATACTGTAAGGAGAAATTAGATGCTTGTCACTATTGGGGCTTAAAGGGTTAAACCCCTTCTTAAGTTCGTTCAAATTACAGGCTCTGAAGATTTATATCATATCCGCCATCGGGATTTTCTGATCTATATTTGCCATCAGAAAATAACCTTTTTTGTCAAACACCATTAAAAACAATGCAGGAATGAAAATTGTAACGGCTGTTTATGGAAGAGTGAGCGTTTTTGACTTATAACTGGTTGTGTTTGTTGTAACTTGATGTTTATGTCTGTTTTCTGTTCAGGTATGTTTTCAGAGAGTTACAAAGAACCTTGGTTTTATTTTTATCTTTTACAGAGGAAGGAGCGATAATCCATGAGCACCACGGAAAAGCACAAAGCCGATTAGCTCTTTATGTACTTAACCAGTTGAGCCTCGTTCCCGAACACGTGGAAACGAGGGGTCTCTACAACAAGACACAGCAGCCCACTATGGAACAAGTAAGCCTTTATATAATCACCCACTAATAGTCCACGTCAAGACATGGTGAAATCTATTGTCCAGTAAAAGAATGGACTACCCATTGATCTAATCCGGTATAAATTAAACTATCCATTGAACCTGTCAGCAAGAAGATTGAAGAAAGTTTTAAGGAGCTTTTGATCAAAGGTTGTGAATTCAAAACGTCATACTGGGTGATATTCTGCTGGTGTGCTTTTCGCGAAACTTATCGATAACGATTTTCGATTTTAATCGTGGGAAGCGACAGCCCGCAATTTCTGCAGAATTTACTTATTAATATCTGAATTGTTGGCAAATATGGCTGTCGCGGTAGGTAGCAATGCGTTTGAGGAGTGGATTCATCAAAAAAGGGGATACACTGAGCTCCTGTTGTAAGTGATATCAGAGTGATTGCTTTCATTTTGGCTTTACGTCTCTTCCAAAGAGGACTGATTAATCATCTAGTTTAAACATCTTTTTACAGGGAAAACTTCAACTGTGGGTAGACATTTTCCCCATCGCAGAGGGCAAACCGCCTGCTGCAGTTAACGTCAGACCGAGAGAGCCACAAGAGTGAGTTTTGTTTTCCATGCTTAACAAATATTCCAGTTGGCAAAAAGTAATCAAGTTAATAGGCTGCCTGGTACCCAGGCACTTCTGGGAATTTTGGGTCTACGGCACAGAGACCACAAGGTACTACGGAAAGGCGTAACGGGAGATGCCAGATGCGAACTCATTTCGCTTTCTTCTGCCTTTCCAAGATCCCTTGCACCTTCCAAGAATCCCGCGTAGAAAAATAAGTGCCTGGGTTAAAGGTAGGTTTAAATATGTGATTTTGGCATCTCTTCTTGTCAGATACGTTCTTCGTGTCATCATCTGGAACACCGCAGAAGTTATCCTGGAAGAGACCTCAATCACTGGCGAAAAAATGAGTGATATCTACGTAAAAGGGTAAGAAGCGATGAGCTGCAAGGTTTTAAGTTACTGCTTAGAAATTGTTGTTTCAAAAGGAAAGCCTTTTGCCTAAGGGGACGTTTAGGTTAAGGTCGCGGGTGAGAGACTAGATCATCAGTATTCATTTATTTAAAGCGTATGCACGAAGTGCGACGAATGATAGCGACATTGCGCGAAATATTCATGAGTAAGCTCTGCAGTATAAAATCTTTGGTTTATGCATCAATGATTGCTCGTGCGTTTAATCGTGTGGCAGGAAATATTGTGCATTTTAAGTATTGTTAAATAAAAATTTTCATAAAAACAATAATAATAAATGCGTTGAGCGCTCGCTTGTTGTTTCTGTACCGTTCTTTTTATTCTTTATCTGTTAGTTGAAACGTTAATTGCAACTTTTTAGAATTTTTCCAGCAGAACAAAACGAAAATAAAATACTGTTTCTATCTCTATCTCGAATATTTATCAACATCACCGATTTTGTGTCCAATATTTATCAACATCTGGGTCTTTCGTGAGTGGAACTCCGTGAAGTTTTTTCTGTGTATATATACACTGCTTCACAGACTGGAAAATAATAAAAGAGTTCGATTTCGTCGTTCTTTTTGGTTTTAGTGTTTAATTCTACGTTTAAGCGGAAAAAATCCGCTTTGAAAATTTCGATATTAAAATTCTCTTTCTATTTTGTGTGTGGTATAAATATTAATTGGTTCAGCACCAATGCTTTTTTCTTTCGTTTATTTTCGACGGAAAACACACGATTTTTTTAGATTGCATGCAACCTTTTGTTTGTTTCTGGAGTGTTAACAATAGCTTCTTAATTTTTATATCCATAATTTGCATAATAAAATATTCTTGGCTTAAAAACTCGTGTTTCTTCGATAAGCCTTCGGAAGCCCTAAAACCACCAATTTTGTGTCCAAGAATGCAGCGCGGATAGAAAATTTCCTGAACTGACACAGCAGACAGGTAAAATGGGTGTGTTGTAGGTTGTCACAACAGAAGCACTTTTTTAAAACAGGCTTTTTAACAGAAGTTTTAAGTCTTCAAATTTAAACAAGGACGATTTTACTGATTTAAAGGCTTATAACTTTCAGTGGAACTTTAAATCACAAAATCGGCTTCTGTTGTGACACAATAGAGGTTTTAACTGATCAATTAGTGGCAAAATCAAGAAGCTTTGTCTTCTCCACGAGGAGAAAACTTGGACACGGAGTCGCGTTTTACCAAATCTTAACTTTGGAAGCTCAAAGCATCGCAAAGAAACGCAATTTGTCAAAGGAAAAACAACCTTGTTGCACTTCCAACATTCCTCAAGCCCTCTATTAAGTTTCAACGAAATCGGCTCCCAAACGATCAAGATCTAAAGTTTTTTAACGTTAGACCTCCACCAAAATTTTGCCTTATAAATTTATTCATGAGCAGCTTGTCATCAGCGGCCTTAATAACTAATAACTAGAGAAATGCTAAACAGAGCTGAGCACGATATTAAGAAACACAGTGACCAGATTATTCATAACTGATTCGGTCATTCATTTAGTTATTCATAACTGGTTTGGTTATTCATAACTGATTCGGTCATTCATTACTGATGCGGTTATGCAAAACTGATTCCAGATTTTTCATCACTGTTATTCATAACTGATTCTTCAATTGAGAGAGAGAGGCTAATCATTAACAGAACTTCAGTTGTTGTACTGAACTCGTTGAACCA
This sequence comes from Siderastrea siderea, assembly GCA_964030785.1. Classification (NCBI taxonomy): domain Eukaryota; kingdom Metazoa; phylum Cnidaria; class Anthozoa; order Scleractinia; family Rhizangiidae; genus Siderastrea; species Siderastrea siderea. Next base: position 70,906,662 of record OZ034968.1, on the reverse strand, counting down.
ATCAGGAATCAAACAAAGACAAAAAACAGCCGCTAAGGTTTTCCTTTAGTTTGGTTGAAAAATAGCCCGTCTTTTAAGCCAGTAACAGATCAAGATAAAGTAAAGGCAACAATATTTTGCTGCCACGGAACAGAGAACTGGGTGCTAGCATTCCGCGCGATCGCTCAGGGTTAGCGCACTGATGAACTGAGAGACGGTTGTGAAATTTGTGACATTCTAAAGTCAATCTCGCCGATTTAACACGCCCATACCTCAAGGCTTTTTGAGTGTATAATGGACCGTACGCATCGGGCAGTGCCCTACGTATTCCTAGCAGTGTTAGCAGGATTTCTCCGGCCCCACTTCAGGATACGTGCGCACTGTCCTCATACGGAATTTTTACATATTACAATGAAAGTGCGCATTGGTATTACGGATTGTATGTTAATTGACTATAATGGTTACTCAAGTCTTGCTCAAAATTTGTGAATAGATGGCTTGACGGGATTGACGAGTCACAAGAAACCGACGTCCATTACAGGTTTGTAACCATGATGCTAGAGCGTTTGGCATTCTTTTGGTACGCGGTAACGTACTGTTCATGTTTCATTTGTCATGTTACTTTCAGAGGTTTATGATGTCCCCAATTAGCACTGCCGTGCTAAATGCTCAGACACTTAAGTAAAGTTATTCATTTATTTTATTTTATTTTATTTATTTAATTTTATTTAATGAGTCACACGGTCACGGTCTTGAGTTCATCTCGAACCCCTTGTAAAAAGAAAACTCGCTACCTAAGTAGTGCCCAAAGATATAACTGCAGTGTTAAAAATATTCTGTAGTTCCTCTGACAATATCGGGCGTGGAAAGGAACGAGGTCTTTTTATCTTTCCAGAAGAGTGCGATTGTTAAACAGTGATGACTGACCAAGAAATGGTAGAAGTTGCCAAGATAAGAGGAGGTTCTATGTGCTGGTTACACATATGCCTAGTGACATGCTTTTTCGTCCTCCAAAGTAGATTATAGTAATGAAGTTGTCGAACGAACTTGACTCGAGGTTAATTGTGTAGTTTAAGACAAGTGAGTGGAAGGGCAGAGGATTTTTTTTGAAAGTATGTTTTGAATATCCCCCTGAAATGGGGGGATTGTTTGAGTTACGGCTATTATTGCGAGGAAACACTGTGCCTGTATTTCTTTCGGTAATTTTTCAGCCCATAACACCGGGTTTTAGTATTTGTAGCGCGCTTTGTTCTCACCCCCATTCTCTTATCTGTTTCTATTTGTTGTACAGATCGATGGACGGAGAAGGCAACTTCAACTGGAGATTTGTGTTTCCTTTCTTGTACATTCCAGCTGAGAAGAAACTAGTAATAAAAGAGAAGGTATATTCATGGTTTTTGTTTCCACTAGATTAGTGTTTGGCACAGTATTCCTGATATTCAGCAAAAATTATCACAGAGGTTGTTACAGCACGATTTTGTCTATCTTCACCAGCCTGAAGTTTTACTGAGCCCAACGGCTGTAACTTTTCTAGATTATTTGCGGATAAAGTAGATCCCACGTCATTTACAGCATTGTCCGGTTCGTTTCGGAGGAATATTTTTTTCGAAGCTCTTAATCACCTCGGAAATTCGGGGCTTAATTTTAACAAAAACTAGTAAGAGCTTTATTCAATTGGTAAAAAGTCGTTATACGAAAGGGGAAAATGTCGCCTAAAAATGCCATAAAGGCCAGCAAAATTATTAATGGTATAATTAATTTTTATTTTCGTAGGAGTACTTTTGGAGTCTTGATGAGACTGTAGAGAAACTTACTCCGCGACTTATGATTCAAATATGGGACAACGACCTGGGATTCCTAAGTGATGATTTCCTGGGTAAGTGTGCTGATTTTAAGGGACCTGCCTTTAGAAAACCCATTTTGTAAAGATTTAACCAGAGTGCCCCCCTGAAAAGGTAGGAAGCTACAAAGACAATGACAGTATGGAGGTGGTTACTTATGAACTTGTTCGCGGCACTTGCAGGCACCTTACAGCTTGACCTGACTTCTTTGATAAAACCAGCGTCCAGTGCCCGCTCTTGCAAAATGCCAACTGACACAAACCCTACACCAGCGGTTGACTTGTTCAAACAAAAGCGTTGCTATGGCTGGTGGACTGTGAGCTCAATGAAGACGGGGACGTTAAAAAGCACGGTAAGTTTGGAGTCGAACCTTCTTTCAGCGAAATTAAATTTATCAAGTGAGTTGATGAGATAAGTTTGCCAACGTAAAGAAACACAAAAGCACTGAGCGTTAGCCCTTTGTCAGAGCGAACGGCTGACGCCCTGACGAAGGACAAATTTACCTTTTCAACCCACTTGATAAATCCAAAGTTTCACTTCCCACCGACGTAGGACCACAGTTCTTTGGAAACGAACCCCCTTAAGCCTTGATTCGGCTTTGCTGAAACTTTTGACCGAGACTGTCGATATATTCCTTAAGTGTGGCCATTCAAGTGAAAGCTACAGAGCAGTTATTTCATATGAAACTTTTTCAATTCGAAAACCTTTCCTGTTTTAATCTACGTGGAGTACACTTTGGAGCGCGGCATTGCGAGTTGGCTGCAATTAAACATACATCTGCGCTCAAATTTCGCATGTGCGCGTCAACTACTTAGCCCTTAAAATTTTGCATACCTTTTATGAACATAATTATTTGAAATCTCTTAAACGTAAATTCATTAAAAATATAATTTACCGTTCCAAATTACTGGCTACCACTACAAATTTGATCTAATGTTGAAATGAAAAATATCGATATCCCAAACATTTTACACCACTATTTATTTATTTATTTATTACAAAAGTAGATGAATTTGTAGCGGATTTATGAAAACTGAAAACTTAAAACAACGTGGGCCCTCTTTTAATTCGTGACAACAGGCGGCCTAAAGTCTGTCCTCCTAAGCTAATTTGTAGAATAAACCCTGTCTGCTCCCTCTTAAGAGTGATACAACAGCGTTTTTAGTGCAGCAACTTCGAACAGGTTCTCGCAGATTGAGGTCCAGGGCTGAATCTGATTGGTGCATTGAAAGAAAAAAAATGTGGCATACTTTCCTCATTGCAAAGACAAAACACACAGAGAGGAGATTCGGTTTCGCCACTTATGAAAAGGAATTTGTTCAAAGGTAGTATTTGATTCAGGATTTTCTACTGAATGGTGCTTAAGGGATTCTTGGTTGTTTTCCTTCCAGGGTAAGATTGAGATGACGTTGGAAGTAATGCCAAAAACGCAAGCAGATTTGAAGCCTGCCGGTCAAGGGAGAGACGACCCCAACAAAAACCCAACGTTAGAGGAACCCAAGTATGTTTCCCAGTAAACAATTTGGGATTTCTTTGACCTATCCGGCTTTTCATTGTGTACACGCCAGAGGGACACATTGATTCGCTCTTTAATGGTTTAATTTTCATGTTGTTGAGCCACGGAGATCTGTTACTTGGTGCCAGGATGAAACCACGCGTTTGCCAAATTTCTTTCCGGGGCTTCTCTGTAATTAGAGAGGATTTTTGAAGTTTGTAAAGCGCTTTTGATCATATGTGAATGTAAAAAGCGCTATAGAAGTATTAAACATTATTATTATTATTATTATTATTATTATTATTATTATTATTATTATTATTATTATTATTATTAAGTTAAAATAGCAATCGTTACATCTAGTTTGAATTAATGGGGCAAAAAACAAGGACGGAATGGGTTTTTTTTGTAACTCCAAAGCCATAACCATAGTAAAATCGTTCAATTGACAGAATTTATCACGGGCTATGTCTCCGCTTTCTATCCTCTACTAGCCACTAACAAAATTTTGTAATTAATCCCCCCAGTCGTCCTCCGACCTCGTTTCCATGGTTTACGTCGCCACTTAAAGCTCTACGTCATATCATCTGGGGGAGGTTTAAGTGGTACATCATTGGTTTCCTCATCTTCCTCCTTATCGCCTCACTCATTGCTTTCTTCATTTACGCCGCACCGGTGAGTAAAACGCATTTTAAACCAATCTCACACCCAGGCCCTTTAATCCCCATGTTAGACCGCTGGCCCAAGAGTGTGACGGTGTGTTTGTCAAGTACACTTCTGGGGAATAAACAAAAACCACGATGTCACAGGCCGTATAGACACTAAACGCTGTGCGAGGTTTCGTGAAAGTGCCCATGAAACGAAATCATGTTTGAAAAAACCCAAAAAACAAAAACAAAAAACATGCAACAACAACTTTTTACCGCGACCATTCACTGATTATATAAGTTTGTTTTACAGGGATACACTATGAAGAAGATGCTAAATGCGTAAAGAGGACACAGCTATTCACTTGCCTTGAAAGGGAGGATAAAGAGGAACACTAGAGCGCGTAACAACATTATATACAACAGAATACTCAGGAGTTACACTTTAGAATTTCATCTATTTCATCGGTATTTTACGTGATACTTGCCCCTCTCTAGTTTCGAGTTACAAACTTTGTTAGCTGGCATTAAAGAAATCAATTTTTGAAAATTGACTTAATAGTCACGCAAAGTGTTTTAACCTTATTAGGTTTTGACATTACGTTAAACAAAAAGCACTTCGTGATGGGCCCATTTTCAAGGTTAGAAAGGACTTCTGAAAAATCGAGGAGAAGTAAAATTAGTATAACAAATTTAGTTTTTTATTAACCCAATTGCAATTTTAAAATGGGGAACATAACCTTTTAGTGAAATTTGTGCTTCTGGGACCTTTCCAGAGCAAAGCGATTTTAGTTTCTAGAATAAAACCATAGATTCAAACCATAGTAAGTATTTAGTTTCACAAGTCACAGAATTGGGAAAGATACCGTCACATAGCCCTGAGGCACACAATGCCTCAATACAGAGTAAATATTGCTTTAATATATTTTGCCCTTAATTAAAAGGATGCCCAAAAATAGATTTTCCAGGGAATTACGAGAGTTACTGACGAAATCCTTACAACAACAACAACAACAACAACAACAACAACAAAGACAGACTCGCGTTATGTTAAACGATTAACCAACAATATGGTTTCCGTGGTAAATTTTTAATACAGTCAAAAATAGTCAAGGTTTTGCATCATAATTTACGGGCAAAAAGGAAACTAATATGGCAAGAGTTCTGATGTCAATAAAGGCTTGTCACTTAATATTACTTTCTTTGACACAAGTTTTATTCACTGAAGCATTTATCACTGTGTCATTACTTTATTCCCTCGTTCCCCCAGCGAAAAAGATAAATATCTACGTATATCATCTTTTCGATTTTTTATGCTTGACCTTCACTATTGACATTCGTTTGGTAGCTCGCACCAGTCCCCTGAACTGCCCGGCCATTTTCCGTTGTTTCCTGTGTCAAGGAAGAAATAGGAAGATCGTTTAATAAAAGTCACAACAATAAACAAAGCAATTTGTGTTGCGTAGCTCTGTCAACCACAGTGCAACCACAAACTCGATCTAACGTTCCTCTTTGTACTTACCGTTTATTGAGTGTCTTAAGCTGAAGAGGTACATAAGCGAATGGGTCAGGCTTTCCCTTCTTCTTTACGTCACCGCCAGCTTTCTATAAATGAAAAACAACAGTTCTAACAGCTTGAGACGGTCAGTCGGTCGGTCGTTCAGTTAGTCAGTCAACAAGTCAGTGAGACGCTATTTCAATGTCAGTCACTCAGTCAGTCAGGCAATTCGTCTGTCTGCCTGCATGTCTCTGTCTCTGTTTTTCAGGAGGCAGCCTGGCCGAGTGGTTAGGGCGCTGGACGTCAAAATCCGGAGGTCCCAGGTGCAAGCCGAACTCTGAACACTAGCTGGTGTTGAACATTTCAAGGTAGACCCGAGTTTAACTACACGGCCACGATTGTAGATAGACAGCAAGTTTGGCTCCTGCCAGTCAGGATTTTTATCCCGTTATGTTGTATTTGTATTATTTGTTTCAGGTTATTTGAGTGGAGTGCCTGTTAACTAGCTTTGTAGCTAAGTGGACATCCACTATGTAAACACAGCATTTGCATTTTTTAAACGTCTTTTTAATTTGTTTTCTTTTTTTTTTGCTGTCAGTCAGTCATTTGTTCGACGCACCTTTGCTTTGTACTCAGCGCCTAATGACTTTTCTCTCTTTCCACGTTTTGACAAAAGTGCTGCAAAGGAACATCCTGTATCAGTAACTTAAGCGTTTATTAGAAAAAACAAACAAACAAACAAATAAACAAGAAAAATTAAAAAAAAAACAAATAAGTCGAACAAAAAACAAGCAAACCTTCGTCATTATCAACGTCCTCGTTATCAGCTCCAAATGATTTCCGGTTCTTTTTTTGTGAAGATGGTCCCTGATGGAATCAGAAAAATAGTGAAGTCAAAACTGGAATGGCCCTCGAATGCCGCCAAGATCTTGTTCCCTTTCAGAGTCCCCAAACAAACAAAGACGGTCCAAATAAACTAACTGAGGCGTGAGCTCTAGAATAGATAATTTATTTAAGGTCCTTCAGTAATTTTACAAGGCGATTTAAGAAAGAATAAACAAAATCGGGAGCGGCTTTAAAGAATCAGAAAGAGGGAAGATAAAAACTTTAGAAAATAAAACCCTCTGGAGTAAGGGCAGGACCTTTTGAGACAACCTCCATACACTTGACAGTATTCCCCCAGTTGCGATTTCTTTTTAACTCCCGTGCCTTTACAAAGCAGTTTGATTCCTTAGCTTGTTCATTTCAAACAATGCCCAGCAGCAGTTTGTCATAGTGTTAAGTTCTAGTTTCTAGTTCACAGGACTTACATCGTCCATGTCGTCATCAGAGTCTTGGAAACCTATCGAGGGAAAAAACAGAGAGTGAGATTTCCTTCGCTCCTAAAGGAGAATGAGCTGTGGCCTGCGTAGTAAGCCGCCAAAAAGCAAAAAAAGCTTCGAATGTGCGGAAAAATACTACGGAAACGGTATCATCAACAGTCATGCATAATCAGCAACAAAGAGAACGTTGATTCAAACGCATTAATAGGATCAGACTTTGGTCCAGGCAACATGATTATTGACCGCAATGACGAAAATAGTTTGTTCGCACGAAGAGACTTTTTATGTGCACGGGATGACCTTCCGCGAGTGCCACCCTCAGTTGTTAAATGCCCAAGCAGCGGGCCTTACATTGTATCTCTTAAAAGAAAATTTATATATCAAAGATAAGTTCCCAGGATTCTTTTCTAAACGGATTACAACACATCATCACACTGTACCAGGTTTTCTCTTCCGCTTGGATCCAGGTTCGTGCCCTTCCTCCTCGTCCTCATCATCCGGGATAATGAGCTTTCCATCGGCGGAGGTCTGGAAATCGTCTGTTGCTTTACGCTTGGTGGGCTTTGTAGGGTCGGTGGCTATAAGGAAAACGAAAAAGCGTTGGTGGAAAGGGAGGAAAAAATGGTAGTGACGTATTGTATCCTTATAGCAGTTAGACTATCATACAATCGTTACGTCTTGAAAATAACGACGCACCACAAGTATCGATAAAATTTAACAGCTGTTATCAAATCCCGAAACTAGTGACTCTCCGAAGATAAGAGGGTCTCAATGGGGTTAACTGTTAGCTGTGAAACGACCAAAAATTTAGTCGTTAGGCGTAAAAATTGAAACATTTTCACCGTTAGTCGTAAAAAAAGTTAACAGTAAAAAATGTTTGTAGCCATGAGTTGTCATTTTGAAAGTGTCAAGATCTCTTGTTAAGACTGTTTTATGTGTCTCGTCCCATGGGTAATGATGGCTACACATTCTGCCCTGGTACTGCAAAATTACAATTCTTATAACAATTACTTTTTTTTCATCCCGGAATGGTCCTAAGAACTTAAATACGTATCACCACAATTTTTTAGTATTTCTGTTAACCGTAACGGAAAGAAATTAACCGTTAGCCGCGAAAAAGACAAAATTTTAACCGTCAACTGTAAAAGCCACCACCCCATTGAGAACCTGACGGGCTTCTATAGGATAAACAATACGGAGTAAATTGACTCACAGGCTGCTAAATCCGAGAGCAACGAACTTTACGATATACTGTTTGGTGTATTTTTCCTGCAGCCAGCACGAGAACCCAAACAATATGAAAATACAATTCAAATAAGCAAATACACCGCCTTCTACGCCTATCAACGGTCACGACTCCCAATAGCAACTGGTTTTCAAATGACTTGTGAGGAAACAACTTACCCACAACCCTTTGCACCACTCCTGGGTCGAGAAAATCAACAGGCTCTTCCTCAGTCCCCTCTCTGATCCAGGCTTTCGGACCCTTTGCACGTTCGTTTGTTTTTCTTTCTGTGTTCGCCTGTAAAATAAAAACAGTGGGCTCAAAATTACCAGAATTAATACTTGGCATTCAAATTGGAAGGGAGGGAATTATTACGTAGAATCCAACCTTAAATCAGGGTCAAATACTATGGATCTAACCTGAGTCTGTGGATGAGACTTAAAGTATTTTCATTCAAAACGAAAGTTTCCCAACGGTGATTTGTATGCTACTCTTCGTTTACAGACATTTTTCACCCGAGTTTTTAGCATTTTTCTCATTCTTGATTTCAGGCTTTATTAGGTTTAAACGGAAACGGCAACAGCAACAGCAAATTGTAATAGTAAAGATGTGTTATATGTTTACTGGACTGTGAGAACAAGAAAAGATCAACACTATTTTTACCTTTTTCTTCCCTTTGATCCCAGGTCGATCCTCCTCTTCATCTTCACCGAACATGAGATCTTCATAACTGTGAGAAAACGCCATGATTAAGCTATTACATGTAGTAGTAAGGTAATTTTATCGCCATGTATTCACGCAGAACAAAAACGAGAACCTTACAACACAAGAATGCACCAGCTAGTACCTCGCTAACCCAGGCAAAGGAACAATCTTATTTCTTAATACAGAACTGCATTTAACAGAAAAAAAGCTCTAGAAAGCTTGAACTGCCCCCGCCCCTACCCCCTCAACAAACACCTCTAAAAGTAGAGTTTACTGATGATCTTCCCTGTCTATCAGAACAAGGGCATGGTTCGATAAAAGGCCATGAAATGTGGTCGTATTAACGTGGCAACTATTTTCATATTAAATAGCAGGTTTCCAAACATACCTTTCAATTTGTGGAGTTTCCTGTTCGGTTTCTTCTGTGTCTTCGTGCTGTGGAAACAAAAGGAAAGGAAAAACAGATCAGAGACCATAACCTGTAGGAAGCAGTTGATCTGCACAGTACACAAAGATAAATAATTAAATTCACACAAAGACGTAAGTACATGTGCTATTCTCTAAATTTAAATACCGGTCTAAGTTTCCTCGTGAAAGAATTGAGAACATTTAAGTCGTAAGTCATCTGAAGAGTTACATGTCTTGGGGGTGTAGAATTTACAACTATTCAGAGCAGACTTTGTTGTTGGGTTTATAAACAAAGGCAGGGCAGGCTACCTAAGTATACAAACGCTTACTGATTTCCTGTCTCTTCTCGCGGCCATTTTCTGTCTTTTTAGCCTCTGAGTTGTCTTGTGAATATTGTGGACCAACTTTCGATGCTCCTCGGGCGTGCACTTGTAGATGGTGTGGTAGCTGATGGACAAACAATGCAGCAGTCAAATTTGGACTCAGATTCAACTGAAGCTCATTTGAAGCACACGAGTGTAATTGACGAATTTCGTACGCGTACTCGCTTTCAAACAAATACGTCGAACAAAACCCTAATTCCACTCCCGCGAAGCAAAAGCTCTTTGTTATTTCAAACAGATTTAGTATGGTGGTGGAAGGAAGAAAGGAGATTTTTGGTGAAACGGAACGCGCACAAAATGCAACTCGTAGCAAGGGCCATCATCATCACTGACGCAACAATAAGTCGAACACCTGGCCTTGCCCGAAAAGGTAGAGGGATTTCAACTGAGCATCTCGAGCTAAACCCAAAGTCGTCACTCTGGCCACATAACAAATCCAATCAGCACAGTGAAACAATCAAAGCTTCTAGCTAATACATGTTGCTAGCGTCAAGCGCAAACACACATGATCAAGTCACGATTGGCTGTAGTTTTCCTTCTTAATGGTACAGAAAGAAGAGTATTACTTTTGTTTACAATTCACACAGCAAGGCGAAACAAAACCAAATCAAATGTCAATATTACTTTCGACAATTAACTGTAAACCACTTTACGGGAGTAGTCCAGTACCTCTTGTGAACCTCTAATTTCAGAGGCATTCTAAAACAATATTGCTCATTGTCTTCAGGGATAGGGGCATTGTTTGTGCCGTTATCTTATTGTTCTTATGGCCAATCATGTGAGATGTTCAATGAGGTGCTGGTCGACTCCTTTACGGTGCTTAAAAGTCTAATTATCAATTCATTATGTGACTAACCCAAACTTTCTGATCAGTCGTTCGAACAGGACCTTGACATTAAATCGAAAACGACGTCTGGTGTCGTCATTCCAAGCAACGAGACCACCAACCTAGAGGAAAAAGAGAAAGCAAGAATGTTTGCAACACCAGGGTATATGTATTTAACATATACCTGCTCGTTACGCATTAATGATTAGTCCTAAGAAAACCAGAGAAACTCGATGTTTTTCGAGTCGTAGTCAAGGGAAATATCGATATTTGAAGTAAAACAGACAGCTACTTTCCCGACGATCTGGTCATACGTGTTTCGTAAAGTCATTTTGAGCGAGATTAGGACACAAATACAATGTGCAGCACTGACATTTGCATAAGACATCAGTTAGTACAGTGTAGACAGAATTTGCTGCGAAAAATATATCTGACAAGAATGAAGTCATTCTATGGGCGACCACCAACGACTTGAAGTCCGTATGACTGCATTGAAATGTAGTACTTTTCACGTAACCACGAATTAAACGATAGCGGTGCGGATCATGTTCAGCGAAACTCAAGCTACCTCAGTAACAAGAATAAATGACCGTCCATTGTTGTTGTTGTTGTTTTTTTTTTTCAGCGTAGTCGGAGATATGACCTGAAAACGTCGCCTTCACATATTTTTACTTACAAGATCTTGAACATACGGCAGCAAGTCCTGTTGACTCATGACAGATATTATGACCTGTGGGAACAAAAAAAAATACACAGAGATGAGTGTTCAAAATTACCTGACCTTTCCCTGATACAAAAAAGATGAATTCTCTGGCCAAATAAACACAAGTCACAAATAGTAGCAGCCTTCAGCCTCCCCTTAGGGCCGTCCTCTCCACCCATGCTGCTGTTGACAATGACGGCTCTCATTGTTAATTCACCAAAACAAAACATCGCAGAGATGACAATGCTCTGAATTTCCTGACCACTTCCTGAAATGTGGCAGCCCTGTCAGCCTTCTCGTCCTTGTAATAATGGTTATCAAGCGTTTCGTTTATGGATGATTGTCTAGATTGATTGACTGAACAAAATAGATCGTCTATTCCTACAAGTAGAGCTTGAAATAAACACAGACGTAAATAAAGGTAAGGATGTGGAGAGGTAGAAATATACAGAACTGTTACCTTAAAGAAACCAAGACACGACTTGATCACCTCTCTGGCAACCGACCGCAAACAAACCAAGATTCCTTGGATAAGCTGCTCCAATAAAGCACTGGGAATCTCACCTGAAATTGAAAGTCATCAAATTCGACTTAAAATGTACATTTTCGACCTATACTGTACATTTTAAGACTCACACGATGAGACGCTTGACAGGACTGGAGAAGTTTCTTTGTGATGGAAAACTGAATAGAAGAGAAAATACATTATCTGTGCCGGGATTTCACAGAATTCGAAAAAACTGCTCACTTCTCGGAACAGATCGTGAATGCCTGCATACAAAGATCCGTTCATACACTGTACTTAAACATCAACTGTTTATGTATTTGACGACTTTTTTTATCTCGTTTAAAAACCAAATGACCAATGGCAATTGGGTACTTACTCTTAAATTCGTACACTACCCTTGACACAGATATAATGGTTGCACTGATCATGTGCGGTGAACCCGCGATACCGGCAGCTACCAACTCCAGGAATGAGGTCAAACATTCTAGAAAACAAAATAAGAGAGTGACAAGATCATTAGTAAAACAGAAAAATCTCATTTAAAACTCAACAAGAAGCTAACAGGAACTCAGGAATATCTCTTGTCTACCGGACAGAGTATTAAACCCATCAGCTGAAAGACAAACATTTAACTCTTAAAATGACTTCTGTTTTCCACAGGTGATTCGCTCATGTATTTAGCTGCCATCTCGCATTTGCAAACGTAGAGGGTTACATTTCCCACTCCACTGCCAGGGTGTTCTGACTCAACCACCACCCCCACCCCCTCCCCCGCGGCTCTCTCCTTCCCCTCCTACTCCGCACGACGAAACAAAAACTTCATGCAATCCGATCTCACTTGAAACCTGAGAAAAAAGCTAAGAGGAACCTCGCTCTCCCCCAAAATTCACCTGTAGGTTAGGACTTCCCCAAGCCGGACAAGGATGCCAAACCAAAGCTTGCCAAGCTGATCGTGACCAGGAGACAAATGTAATGTACTAGCAGTATTGTCTTACAAAGATTTAACTGATAAGAGGCTTGCAGGACTTACCTTGCCTTGTCTTGTCAGAGGAACGGAAGCTGGCATTGCAGCACTCGATTAACAAAGTGAACGCAGAGGAACGAGCTTTGACAGCAACCTCTTTAGTGCAAAGAATGACCTGATGTAAGACAAACGACAAGAAGGGAGCATGATAAGACACAGTTACGTTCATTTCAATATTTAATTTCTACCGAATTGCCCGAACTGTCGTGACACGTGTAGGCACTACTTATCTTCACCCCCCCCCCCCCCACCCCCACTAAGAAAACCAAGGTAAGGTAACTTGTAACACGGTACGCTCTCTGAATGAAGATGCTATAGTTTTACTTTTCCGGCATTTGGTTAGGATCACCAGACAATTCCCAGTATCCTGTTAAAGATTTTGGAGGACAGACAGAGAACAAACTACTTGTTGAGCATCTCTAGCCACTACAACGGCGATTCCACATTCTTTACTGACAGCCAACAACAACAACAAAAAATGATCACAGGAATGGAATGGAAAGGACAAAAAGATTTGGTAAAAGAGAATTTCTTGGTGAAATCTTACCTCAGGGATAATCGCTTGAATAAACTGCACAGGATTTTCCAATTTACGAACTATATGGGCGAGACAACGCAGGCGAGGCTAAAATGAGAGAGAAAGAAAAATCACTGTGAACTACATCGCAAACGTAGCACAAAGATAACAGAACCGCACTTACAGTTTTGGAAGCGGAGCTTGATGAAGCTAGAGTCTTCAGCAGGATTTCCTGGAGTTCCTTCAGATGGGACACGACAAATTTCTGGCTGCTCTCCGAATCAGCACCGCAGATCTGTTCCAAAATGCGATAAGCTTTCTTCTGCTGCGTGACATCTGTGGCCTTGAGGATGAACACAGAAACAATATCTCGTATAAAACATAAGGAACGTGTCACGGGGAGTGGTTAAGGGTAACACCACTGACACTATTCTGGATGGGATACTAGCTGCAACAGAAAGAAACTATGGTGGCATGCCATCATCCAGGAGGGACCGTTTTTCGAGAAATTCATTGAAAATGGAAATAGCCCTTCAGCCACTGGTGTATTAGTTCCTCGCGAAGCGAGGAGGGCCGAAGGCCCTCCGAGCGTAGCGAGGTTTATAAATTTGTCGCGTGGGGATCGCGCGAGGATTCCTTAGGGCGGTCAAATCTCGATCTGCCGATATATATTTCGATGGTGTCCGCACAGTTGCCTAGCAACAAAACCAAATCGCGACCGCTGACAGTTGCGCACTCTCATGTTTCTTCGGCGTGTTTCTTCATTTCTTGCCTGCTTTGCTACGTACATTTACGTGCTGATATTTTTATTCATCGTCTGTAAACAAGTAATTAGACAGCAACCCCTGGTTTAACAAGTGGCTCAAAATCCATTCCGGGGTAGATTTACAACTGAAACTGAGCGTGAACGCCGACTTGAAATTCAGCGCGAGCAACGAAGGCGAAAGAGTCGACGACAAGAAAGCACGGGTAGGAGAACATCGTTTACCGGTAATAGCCTAGCAAGACTAAAGCCGTCAGCAGGACACAAACAGGAGACTGGAATATTACAGGCGAGAAATCTTGGAACATACACAACGTAGCTTAAATTCAGCTTGATAGCACAGCGCTGCCACAAAACGAGATTCCCCAACAACGCCAGAATCGATACAAGGTCTTCGAAATTATAACTCAGTCACACCAGTTGAATAATGACAATGAACTCAGCGGCTACAAACTCTTCGAGAAAATGTGTGCTGAAACCGATCAGGACCGGCGACACCGACTAGAAGTGCTTCGACAAAAGGATTTTGTTATAGAAGCAACGAGAGGCGACAAAAAATGCATGATCATCAAAATACTTTTGCTAGAAATTTACCTTTCCAACGGACGGTGACTGAACAGGTTGGCTCAAAATTATTTCCTCTCTCTACCATTATCTTTACTCTTGATGTACTAGTAATTATTATCAACATGTAATTACTTTTCCAAGTATGATCAAAATTAAAGATTACACAAGAGAAATGAAATTATTTCACGAAATAGGTTTCAGTTCCCACAACAATTTGCATATTTGTGTATGAGCAGTAAAAAGAATTTAAATTCTAAGTTTAAGACGTTCCCGAAAAATAATTCAAAGAAATAATTCATATTGGATCAGTAAGAATTTATAAAAGTTTATGTTTTCCGTTATGGATATTGACCCTATTAATAGTTTAAAAATAATATTCAGATGGATCAGAAAGGGCAATTTCTGTTCACAATTTGGTTTGGAAATGCACTTACAAGTACTGCTCTGCCTAGCAATTACCACTTTAAAATGTGTAGCGGGTATAGGTACATACATGCATGTATTTGATTATTGACACTAATTTCATGCTACATACAGTGACCAGCATCACAGGTCTCCTCGCAGTGCACAAGCAAGCACCAAAATCAGGGGAATTGAGATCCTGATCACCTTCAGCATGATCTGTCTATGTGAAAGTTTACTTACTTCTGAAGGTTTCACATGCTATAATCTACATTCACCCTTTCCCTTAATTAGCTACTCTTGCTTTCCATACCAACTGACCTCCCTAAGCCCCAATGTAAGCCTGCAAATTCTCCTTACTGGTCTTTATACATTTCTTGTAGTATTAGTGCAGAGAACTTCTTTCTACTGAAATTAACACTATTCATGTTTGGTGATCAATTCCTTAATTCTGATGACCTAATTAAAGCATTGCTATTGTAGGGAGATGCTGGTAACTGGGGATTCAAGGGTTAACTTATTATTTTATTGTGACAATTATCTAATCCAATTTTTATAGTGTGTTGGGGGGAATGAATAAACATGCTACCATATCAATATGAAACTCTGTGCTTTGCTTGCCATTATTCTGTATTATTCTTTTTTCAATTTTTGGGTAAAAATGGATAATTTTTTTTAATACACCGCATCACTCTTCAGCAGTAGTAGACTCCTGCTACAGTATCTCAACCATTCAAGGGAAATAATGAATTGTGTTAGCTATTGACACTTGTCAATACCCAGTAAATAGAACAAAAGCTGTACAACAGAATCTAAAGGAAATGGCTGGGTAAATGTTGGAGATAACAAGTTCCAAGTTGGAATTTCAACTGCATTTCTGATAAACCTATACTCTCACCCAACCAAAATAAACAGAAACACCACACATTGGCCCTGACAACAGGTCCACAGCAATACTATATACATCCTCTCTAGAGGGCAATTTACCTTATGTCAGAATGAAGAGAAGTGGGGGGGGGGGGGGGGGGGCTGAACGTATTTTCTTACACATGACAGAGGATTGGATGCAAGTTACATGGAAACGACTGGGAACCAGAATGTTGATCTTAACTCACAATTCGGGACCATTGTGGCCACCCATTCACACCTCCAGTTAAACCGACATTCTATCCTCTCCCGACCCCCATCAATCCATTTTGTGGTGCACCCGTGCCCGAGCTTCGCGAGGTTCTGCGAGTCACGTATTTCTAGTATTTTCATAGCTATAGTCAGGAAACAAGACCAGAGATCAGGGCCCAACATCCATCGAGCTCCGGATATCAAGCCTGATGAGCCTACTAGTGGTGCAGACCACCGACACTGGAATCTCATGTTCTATTCTGCGAAATGGAGTGTACAGGTGAAACACTTTCCCTCCACGTGTTTCACGTAATTATATTTTTGCAGTTTGTTTTTGAGTGTACGACGGCAACATAAACCAAGTGGGCTCCCTGTGACCACACCTTACCAGGTAGGCCCCTGTGGCCACACCTCAGTAAAACAACCATACAGTTTGCATGCTTTACTAGCTACTCTCACTAAGACCCGTTTTTGTTTGTTTGTTTTTTCCTTGACGCAGTTCTTTTAATTCTTTTTTCCCTTTTGTTTTACATCGTCTATAATTTCCAATCACTACTTCCCTGCCAGAAACAAAGCATTTATTGAAAACTTGCCAGGGCGCACCTGACATCACAGAGAAACATACACGTACATACCTGTAACCAAGGAAGAACCATATCATAGAGGATCTGTATATTTTTCTCATCCACGTACGGGGTCATCGCTATAATCAAGTCCATCATCAAATTCCTGAAAAGCAAACAACGACTCCTTAATAAATTCTTACGGTAGATCTTATTCCATTCTACTTAACAGTCAAAAGAGGAGAAGGTATCCTCGTAGAATGAAAAGTGAAGTTGATTATTGCAGCATTGACTTCACTATTCGTGTTAATAATCCGCTTTTCAAATGAATAGTGAATTATTCAAAATGAAACTCAACCCGATATACAAATTTTCATTAATGCATGATCTTATGGATCAGGCACGTGGATATATTACAGGATTCCCAAAGCACCTTCAAAAGGTATCCCCCCTTTTTTTCCCATCTCTTTTCTCGCCATTACCAGCTTTTCCAACACGAAAAAACGCCCAAGGATTAAAGGAAGTCGATTGCAGTGCGAAAACGAAAGAAAAATTATTATTATTATTATTATTATTATTATTATTATTATTATTATTATTATTATTGTTCTTATTATTATTCTGTTGGGAAACAGGTTATACAAATCAGAAAACCTGTCCCAGTCCAACATGCCTGTTGCATGGATAATCCAATCAAAATTTGAGTATCGGATCGGATTTTGCTTTGATCACTTCATTCTTCATTCTACTCTGAAAGCGAGGCTGCTTGGTGGTGAAATTATCAAGTCTGACATAAACACGCATAAGGGCTTTTGAGAAGAGGATTATTGAAAAAAATAATGAAGTCAATATTGAAGAGGAAACGCTTTTCCTGTTTTGACTGTCAGGTACAATGAATAGTACTGGTATGGGTCTGGTGGGTG
The DNA here is from genome assembly GCA_964030785.1 of Siderastrea siderea. Lineage (NCBI taxonomy): Eukaryota > Metazoa > Cnidaria > Anthozoa > Scleractinia > Rhizangiidae > Siderastrea > Siderastrea siderea. Next base: position 70,889,244 of record OZ034968.1, on the reverse strand, counting down.
AATGTTCTCTTTGAAATTCTGGGTGACGGGTTGCCCCCTTTCAAGCCAAATCTTAAAATTTATCCCTGTTGTCAAACGAAAACAGCAAACCTATAGAGCAAACTCTCGCCTGGCGGACAGCTGCTGAAGTCCCGGCGACAAAGAATTTATTGACAACAACTGCCGCTATTACGGACAAACAAGGGGGTTAGTTTCTAAAGAAACTGTGGTGCTGTGTCGGAAACAAAAAACTTTGGATTTCTCAACTGAGTTGATAAGGTAAATTGACCACCGTAAAGAGATTGAAAGCTGACGTTTCGAACGTTAGCCCTTCGTCAGAACAAATCAAGAAATTGTGGGTTGCACTTTGTTTATATGGAGAGTGGTGGAGCTACGCTATTCAAACTATCATTCAAACGCGACAAAAACATAGGGAACTTTCTAGTTAGAAGTGTACTTAAATCTGATGATCAACCGGGTACTTTTAAATGCGCACGCAAACGATGCAACATTTGTCCCTTCATTCACAATGCGGACAAAATAACAGGAACCAAGCGATCGATTAAAATCACTGATCGCTTCACATGCACCTCCCCAAATGTTATCTGTTGCATAACATGCACTTTATGCAAACCGTACTTTGTGCGACCGTTTCCGCGAACACTATTTTTCAAATCGGCACACTTAATCCCCACGGTATCAATGAACGCTTTTCATTCAGCTAATTTATTCTTGTTTTTCACGTTGCCATGTTCCCACCAATAGCATAGTTCCACCACTCTCCATACAAACCAAGTGCAAGCCACAATTCCTTGATTCGCTCTGACAAAGGGTTAACGCTCGAAACGTCAGCTTTCAACCTCTTTTCGGTGGTCAATTTACCTTATCAACTCAGTTGATAAATCCAAAGTTGTGTGCCGTTAGTACGGGTTTCCTTTATCCCGGACACCAACTGAGTGAACTCGTGGTCCCGATGGTTTACGTTAAACGGGAGTTGACAGTTTCTTATTACTGACGAGTACGCTGAACAGACTGAAAAGGGTCAAATTTTTTACCGTTTCCAAACCAAAATACCTAAAAGCCGTGGCCTTTAGTGTTAGACAAACCTAAGCTGTATTAAGCAACATAAAGAGGAACCCTCTAAATGGATGGGGTGTTTCTGTTTACGAGTTTCATTTTCGCAACGTTCAATCAGAAATATCGTCAACACAGTAAGAGATGCTACCCTTGTCTTCCTTGAAGCCGCATTGAAAACAACAACAACAACAACAACAGCAACAACAACATACCTTGACTTTTTTTTGGCGTCGCCTGTCAGCTTTTCAAGACCCTTAGAGAAGAGCTTAGCCACCAGCTAAATGAAGAGACCATGTCGCAAATAAGTGCTATAATTAGATCTTATTATTCCACAATATCCGAAAGATTCATGCCTGTTTTACTACTAAGTTACGATACACTATCAAGTCAGTGTCTCAAACATCCACCCATTTAGGTTCTACGTTTTGACTCTGTGGACGAAATCCTATGCTGCGACTATTCAAATGAAACCTTGTCAGCAATACTTTTACATGGTACTATTTATATTTAAGTATTTAACAAAATAAAATTTGCGATTCATCTTGAATTTTGATATTAGGCATTGTTGTTAACGGGCGCGGACGGCACGCATTCTCCGTACCAAGGAGCGAGAGAATTGGAGCAGGTCGAACATAAACCTTCTGAAACAACTTAAAAGTGAGGAAATAGCTGTACATACAGTTGTAGCACTGAGACGAAATTACAGGGAATATTTACCGTGGGATCTGTTATGGACAAATACACACGCACTGTCTCCAGTACTGGTAACTTGTCAGGGTCCCCTTCTTTTTCCTCTGCAGTGTATACGTTGAACAGTATCGGCAGGTAGTTTTTTGCGTATAAAGACAACTCCTTCTTGTTTTCAGCTGGGAGTGACAAAATAAAATATGAGAAACAAAATTTAAATATTGAGTAAATTACAGCAATATCCTGGCCTTAAATGTAACACTACAACGATGCGCACTAACTAGTTATTGGACGATGGGGCTGAGCTTTCTACGAGGGAATAGCCAAGTCAACTATTGCTCAAACATGTATACTGTACATAGAAAACATGGATGACCAAAAATGCTACGCAAAAAAAAGAAACTAATCCGTTAACAAGTAACAAAAATCTGCCCGCTTATCTACTCATTGCCGTTTATAATTTACATGTACGATGCGATTCCCAAACTTCGGTTGCATGTTAAACTGTAACACATCAAATAGCTTGTTTTTTGTTTGTCTTTCTACTCTTGTTGTTTTTAATCAACACTGTATTTACCATTTTCAGATGACTTGGAAATGAGCAGCCTCAAGGCTTGGCACACTGTCAAACGCAGATCTGGTCTCTCTGTAAGAGCCATACCCAATATCCGGGCTACAGGCTTGAATGACTACAGAGAAGGAAAAATTTATGAGGTTATATGCCACTTAAGCGGATTTGTGCATACACGTAACAATGATTGGTGAATTGTGTGTTAAAAAACCTACTTTTAAAGGAATGGTGAGGCAGACTTGTCTCCTCAGATACTTTCAGAAGTTTAATCATTTATCCCCTTTTATTCTCAAAGTCAACACTCGTCTGTCAATTCAACATCATCCAACACTGTTAAATACAACACTGACGTGCGATGTTGAACGAGATGGACAAACGAATCTAGTAACCTACTTTATCATACCTGAAAACAAAAGAAAAGTCGAATCATCATCACACCAAGCGTGTTTAACATGTTGAATTCACTGATGTTGAACGGTGTTGAATGGAAATGTTAAAAAGTCCAATTTGAGTGCAGAATTTCGGCTTCAAAAACATCGACAAGATTGCCACAACCAGATAAACGTGTAAACTTTCGGTACACATAATTTTGTTTGGTCACTTTTCCCTTATTTTTTGTATTTAAAGTAAATGTATTTTACCTGGCACAGGTCTGTTGGTCGGGTGCAGAATCCTGGCAAAAGCGACCAGATCTAAAAAAGAAAACAAAAATCAATACTTGAGACGACAATCGACTCTAGGTTCTGTTAACACTAAGCTAAAGAAGGAAAAGGGGGAAATAACTACACTGATAACCAGTTACCTGAAGCTGTAAGGTGTCGTAAAGTTTACTCTCCAGGAGCTTCCCTGTCTCCTTGAGTGACGTCGCTAAAAATTAGTCAATCAATCAATCAATCAATCAATCAATCAATCAATCAATCAATCAATCAATCAATCAATCAATCAGTCAGTCAGTCAGTCAGTCAGTAAGTCAGTCAATCAATCAATCAATCAATCAATCAATCAATCGATCAATCAATCAATCAATCAAACAAACAAATAGATTTTTTTTGGAAATAATGGATATTTGAAAATATCATATATAAGAACTGTGGAATAAAGATTAAAATGCAAAGAAGATGATCAACACGTTTAACAACTTCATTTTGTCGTGCATCTGGTCAGTTGCATGTGTATATATGTGGATCACAGATGATGTCAAATTTGGTTAAGACAATGAGCTACAGGCGAGTTTTTTGATGTGCAACGCACTCCTTGACTGGTCAAGAGCAGATTGCTATAAGAGTAGACATACATAAATGACATCACAAATGGCGGGAAATCACCTACACCTGCACCAGGCGAGATACGTCATTTCTGAAGATGAAGTGACAAAGAAAGGACCTATCCAGAAATTATTGAATTATAGCCACGGCATGTTTCGTGACATTAAGCCTATAAATTACAATATTTGTTCTTTGTAAAGCGATTAAAAGCCGAGTACCACTGATCGTTTTGGTAACATACGGCCCGTACCTTTGGTTCTCAGGTTAGCTGCTAGAGGCAACATCACATCAAAGAAGTACTTCAGCTTAGTGTCCCTGATGTTGTCCTTCAGTACTGGCAAAAGCCAACTCCGAGGAAAATTGCTTGATCCGCTTCTATCGATCAGAATACAAAATTTGATGAATCTCTTTGCAGTCGAACCCGTTTTATGGGTGCCCATTTAATGGGGGCATCTCGTTATTACGGACAGTTTTCTTGGTCCCAACTCATACACTTGTTCTTTAGTCACATGAAGGTCGACACACATGATGGGATAAGCACCCTGCGACTAGTCCCGAGGATTAAGTCCCTTCGTGTGAACTACATATTTTCTTCAAACTCTAGTTGCAGGGACTGTATGTAATTTGGTCCCATCCGTAAGACTTGTTCCATGAATTCAAACCAGTTTGAGCTCCTGCAACTCATTGCAGGAACTTTCCCTTGAAATTGCGCTTGTGTCCTCCCTCGTAAGTAGTGTTCGTGTGACTAGTCTCTTCGAGCAAATACAAAATCAACCAATCAAACACCAAATCGGACTAAATCGGAGTTTGCATAGGCTATAATTGTGAAATAACTAAAACGTATCAAATTGTATGAAATAAACTTGTGGAAGAACGTGCTTGCTCACTTTCGCTCGCAAGGACCTAAACAATCTTGAGTGTTCACTTTTGTGATTATTAGAAAACTACGTCTAAGCTTTTAATTCCTGAGCCAAAAACTCTGAAATAGGGAGATCATGTTGTGAAATGTCTTGTTTCCCAGCTACAAATTATTACAGGATACACTGTGTATGAAGTTGAAATTTGAAGAGGTGCTTACATTTCCTTGTCAAGTTGTAAAGGCACCGCTTCCAAGACAAACCTGAAAAACGCAAAACAACAGGTCAACAACAACAATTCTGGGTCTAAAATAAGATTGCACTTTTTACGTGAAATCAATACTTGCCTTTGCGTTGTGTTGGATTGTAATGGTATAAATTCAAAGGGCTACCCGAAGCTTTTCTTGCTGTTTAATTTTTATGAATTGGGCCTAGCTGTTACTGTAGAATACATAGCATAAAATGCTCCACATTCCCTTTGACCTCAGCATAAAATTACGTATCGTGTATGCTAAGTAATAGACAGTGTACACGACTTGTCTAGAATAACATTGAGAGCATTCAATTCAGGTTTAAGATAAATGTTAGTGAGATCTATGTGATGTGACAACTTCATGTCTTGAATCTATGTGAACTGGGTTGTACATAATTGTTTTTCTTCAGCGACTGTGGACATTGTAGGATTGACACCTTGGAAAACTATCCCCCACTTACATGCATTAACTGCTCTTTTCTGCCAACTTTGCACACTTACAAGTACATATCATGTACATGCACAAGAACTGGCGATAACAAACGATCTGGGTGTGGTACTACAGTGTATTTCATACTTGAGATAAAATTAATCAGTATACTAATTTAAAATAGGTCAAGTTCTTGATTACTCAGGAGTTTACGTTTGTACCTTGGTCCCATTTTCTGAATGGCCATACCAACAGCTCGGTCCAATTTGTTGGTGTAAGGAAACTGATGTGTGCCTCGCAGATCACAAAGAGATGTCAAGAGCTGAAAGAATTTTAGAATGCAAGGTATGGATAAACCAAGAGTCAAACGCAAATATAGCAAAACAAAGAAAACCCTAAACAAACAAGAAGAGTTGTGTGACTAACCTTTTTCAGCAATTTTGGACAATGTTTTCCAAGGACCTGAAAAAAATTTAGATGATACATGTATACAAATGAATTAGAAAGATACTTGTTAATCGAAACATTTGAAGTTACAATACAAGAATGCTAAACACGTAGACAGACAAAGTCACTGGAGGATGAAACTAACCTCAAACATAACTCGAATCACTTCTAAGATGACTGCCCATGACGCTTGATAACGATATTGTAGCCCCGACTCAATACATCTGTGTAAAAATGCATGTAATGTAACAAAACTAGAGTATATAAATAATGACAAATTTTCTTCTCTATTAGATTTACATGTACATTTATTTACATTGTACTGCTAAGCATTTTCAACAATAAAAGATCAATAATACCATGTACATCTTTCTGAAGAGTAGGTCAGCCCTTAAAGTTCAATTTTAAAAGTTACATTGTACACATATTACGTTGTAAATATATTTAGTCCATGTATTTCTTTTATTAATTTTTAAGGCACAAATTTTCTTGACCACTGCATTGCAAATGAAACTAAGCAGAGAAAGGTACAATTAATACACTGGCAGCTTAAAAGGAAAATTTTATTAAAAAGGTGATCACATTAGAGAGGACACTTGACATTCTTCTCGGTCTAGCATCAAAGGTAGAGTTTATCAACTCCCTCGGATGTGGTTTTTGTCATCCTGTTCTGTCTAGGATTACCTTCAAACTCTCAAAAGTATGCTTGAATGAATGAATGAATGAATGAATGAATGAATGAATGAATGAGTGAGTGAGTGAGTGAGTGAGTGAGTGAGTGAGTGAGTGAGTGAGTGAGTGAGTGAGTGAGTGAGTGAGTGAGTGAGTGAGTGAGTGAGTGAGTGAGTGAGTGAGTGAGTGAGTGAGTGAGTGAGTGAGTGAGTGAGTGAGTGAGTGAGTGAGTGAGTGAGTGAGTGAGTGAGTGAGTGAGTGAGTGAGTGAGTGAGTGAGTGAGTGAGTGAATGAAGGAAGGATGGAAGGAAGGAAGGAAGGAAGGAAGGAAGGAATGAACTTTATTACTGTGTCCAAACTGTCTAGCAGGGGGAAATCCCCCTGCTAATAGGGGACACCTAACTAGCAACGAAAAGGTAACAATAAGATAGCTATAATAGTAGAATACGTCAGGCAGTTTGCAAAGTTAGAGTTCTGTTGTTATTATGATGTGCTCAGCACATGCACCTATGATTAGTATGATTATAATTACTTATAAACTGCACTGAACTTTATAGAAGTTCCAACATTAAAAGAAATTCATAAAAGGAATTCATTGCTTAGATAGGAGCATGTACATGCATGGTGTAGAACGACATACAGTGTACACTGTATGTATATGCACTGACATGGGTGACAAAAATATCTAATAATGTGGCACCTGCCATCACATAGTTACATAATTCATGGTTGTAATGATGATTCAACCCACCTGATTATTTTTTGTAAGGGAGTGTTACTTGCACCAGGAGACTTGGTGCTTTCTGCACACACCTCTTCCGCAACAGGAGCAAGGCAGTCTTCAAGCAAAGTCTACATTGAAAAAGAGGTTACTAGCTGATCATTACTAAATGGATGAGTAACAATATTTTGTAAATACACCTGTCAGGATTCAATTTCTAAGCCTAACACAATATGGCAGTAGCTGGACCTTTTTGTAGGGTACAATGTAAATCCTTGCAATTTGCAGCAATGTTTATGTGCATCCTTACTGCACATGCAATTCAGGTCACAATGTTATGCCACATCATGCATTCATAAGCACGCGTACTGAGGAAGAGATATAGACAATAACAGTGGTGGTATTGTGACATCTATAAACGTACTTAACTGTCTTAAATGCACGGTGTCCCCAGACGTTTATTTTTTTTTCAATAGTTCACTTTCCTCACTGGTTCTCTCTATTTTATCAAAAACATTTAAAAATTCTGAACGCGAGAACTATTTATTTATTTTTTTGCTATTTCTACTCAAACGCAATTGAATAAAATAACAATTTTTCTATGAATGCAGGTATGCATGACTTGCTATTGTCCTTCTGTGAAGCTAATTCTACCTGAATGAATGCCATTAGTTGCATAAATTTACTAAATAGGCCTGCTTGCATTGGAATCAATAAATCAACATTATCTAGAGTTCTCCACTTAACTTATTTTATTTGCTGGTGGCAGTGAAGCCAATTTTGCCTACATGACCAAAGCTTCTAAAAACACTATGTTTTCGATACACTTTTTCTCTGAAACAAGCACAGTGACCCCCAGTTTTTCGGCTTTTCTGACATGAGTTGGTCATTATCTAACTGCAGCAAAAGTTCTAAAAAAATGTGTGAACCTGGGGAGATTTTGGGTGCAAATGTCCTTAAGTCAGAATAACTAATAGTAAATGAATAAATAAATACAAATGTAGGAAAAAATAATTATCTGACAAGTTTTTACACTGCTAAATTCATGAGGTTTTTTGGGCCCTGACCCTAGGTAGTGGGTCAGGCATGAGAAATTGGTCTGTGTGCACATGAAACTGACCTTCATTGTGTTTTGAGCAGCAGCAGATAGAGCAGAGTGATCTGATAAATAGTAACTCATCAACGATGTAAAAAATCTTGGAAGATGGTTGTAGCAAAGAACTGCATCTAATCTGTGCAACAAAAGAACAAAGCTGGTTAAAATTTAAAAAGTTAATTAAAAGTAAAATCAAAGACCTTCTCAGGCTTCACCCTTGTAACAAACTTGTTGCTTTGTTAGCACATGACACAAACAAGAGGCCAAGATCACCCGTAAAATTATCATTGAGCTCCCATCAAGCACAGTCAGCCGTAACGGCCCTTTAATAATGACAGCCCTGCTTCTGTTCCATTATGTCATGATCTTAAAACTTGTTCAAGGCAGGGAAAATGAACTAAAAAATCAATGGATTTAATGTCAAGTGTTAATGCTTATTAAATTATAATCCTTTCATTTTAGTAGTGAACTGAAATATGAAGACAACGCAGCCCCGCTTGAGGGTCCTGTGTGGAGAGGCATGCAGCATTTATAACCCCACAGGCATGGCTTCTTGACTAAAAGGTGAATGTTTGAATACTGGTTTTGTGTTACTTATTACCTTCCAAGGTTGACGTAAGCCTTTTCCATAGTTGAAATCCAGGCTTGTGATGGCTCATCATCATTTACACTGGGCTGATAATCATAAAGGGCCTAACAAAGAAAACAGAGTCTTAGAAATGGCTAGTACTTCATGTAGAATTATTAAAGAATTTAGTGACTATGCAAAACAAAGATATTAATTTATATCATGCACACATAATTATAGGGTTGCAAATAATTTTTCTTCCTTGACAGGACACATGTTCGACCTAGTCTCCTTTTTGATCGGACAAGACAGAAATGTGGTCAAACATTTTTTTTTTTAAGTGGAAGAGTGTTTGAAATAATTATTTGTTATCATTATTTACTTCTTGTTTGGTAAAAAAAATTGCCCAGACATAATGTGCGACCAAAGTTAAGATTTTGTTGGACATTTGACATTCACTGTAAATAAGAGAAATTAAATGTCTCCTTACATTTATGAGCTGAGCGTTGAGTTGCTTGCTAAGAGTTGAAGTGCTGGGAGATGCACAAAGCAGCTTGTAAATGGCTTGAAGAGCATTAACTGTGATCATCTGGTGGAAAACAAAAATAAAAATGATTCACTAGCAATGTTTACATGTACTTATCAATACAATAATAAAAGCAACCCAAAAAATTGGAGCCAGAGAAGAAGTAAAAAAAAATTAATATGGAACGAAAGACTGAGACCTTCAACTTCAAAGTTACATAATGATGTGCTGAGCCAATATTACGGATACTATTGAATTATCATAAGGTAAGCATTGATTGCTACTAGTAGGGGTGTTACTTAACTTGAGTGGACCAGAATAAACTGGCATAGAATGGTACTAGAATGTGCTAGAATGAGCTGGAACTGTAGACATACTGTGTACCAGAATGGACCTAAATAACAGACTGAAGAAACTTTAAGATTCTATTCTGTACCATTCCTATCCATTACGTCTTGTTCCAGTTTTATATACATACTCTCCGAGTCATTCTGATCACAGCGGCACCATTCCATATGTATATAAAACTGGAACAATTAAGTAACACCCCTACTAGTGCTAACTAATATATATTTTAGTTAGTTTTGGTTAGTTATTAAAATTTTTTTTGTTTTTCATATGTTAATTTGCACAATATTAAGTAATAAATATTATTAATTATTATTAAATATTAATATTATTATTATTCCAGCACAATCTTTTCCTGTGCTTATCAATGCCCCTACCTACAGAGTGTACCTTAGCCATCTGCAATTTAATATTATAACTTACCACGTTTCCTAAAGTCATAAGCTTCAGAAGGCACTCACAAATTGTCTTCACATTCTGCAAAGAAGATAATTAAAAGAAAAAACTGGTTTACACAATGTCATGTACATTCAATATTAATTACAATGTAAGATTAAATGTACTTGTACTTGTGAGTAAGAGTAGTTTAATAATTATGTGACAGGTACAGATACAGTCTACACTGATCTACACAACTGAGCATCCAACTACAGTATCAAATGAATACAACAGTGTAACAATCAACCTCTATCTTGCACCCATGCACAGGGTTCAAAATAGTAGCCGGCTGCCAGTGACAGCCGGCACTTTGCCGACACTTTGCGGTGATTTTTCACCATAGAAATAGAAAAAATGAGATGCCCTGATCGGCGAAATCAACGTCGCTGGAACAATTACACTTACACTTACACACGTACCTAAAGCAAATTGAATGATGTTTTAAAAGCTTTCTAAATTGTAAAATGTTATCAGTTATTGTTTCGATTTTCGTAAATCACCACTTCGTTCTAGCAATTATCTCTATTTGCTGGCATTCCTTCTTCCAACGTGGCATCATACCCGTTAAGCAACTCGACCTAATTGAGGAAATGGGCCAGGCACAGGATTGCAGTGCTGCAACAATTCAGTTTTCTTTTAGCAACCGAGCAATTTTTCTTTCACGATTTCCTTTGTTACCACTGACTGAGTGTTTGATCCTGTTCCTCTTAGCACATTGTCACTTTTTTGTGTGTGCTTTCTCCTTCTCGTCCACTAGTTTAATTTGCTGGAGACCGAAGCAAATATTAAGTGTTTCACTGTGGTGGCATTTGTTTTTTTGGCAAAGGACTGAATAGATCCAATTTGCAAACTGAAAAACAAACCAAAACGTTGAAACTTCCGACAGGAGAGAATCATTAAATTCCGATCAGGATTTTTCCTTCAAGTGAAAAGCGTTTTCGTTCAGTCCTGAGAAGGCAAGTTCTATGATCTAAGTTTTTGAAAAAAAAAACCTTGGATGCCATCAAATTACACTTTGCATACAGTACATCTTGGGCAGTGTGTTTTTGTAGCAACCTTTTGATGAAATCATGAACTTTTACAAGAAATTACTCACTCTACAATTAAAAACAGTACATAAACGTGGGACTTTCGTAAAGGAACTAGATACAATTGGAAGCATTTTATTCCAATGTAGTTCATCATGTCGTGCAACGTGAGACAAAAAAACTGTTGAAAATGGTCTTTCTTTACACGGTGCTTATCCATTCATCTTCACAGCCAGCTAAAAAATTAGCCTTGAGAAAAAAAGCAGACAAGACTGATTATTATTATTTTGAACCCTGCCCGTATACTGTACCTTACTGAACCTTCCAAAGTCATGCCAGCTGGAGCAACTAGCTCACTGCACCTCCATCCTAAGACATGGAGCCAGTAACTCCAGCGGGTGAAAAAGCATAGCTGCTACAAAAAAATGGATGTGCATAGAGGATTGGGGTAATGAGGAACAACTAACTGTGGGTATATATTTTCATGTAGGAGAGAATCGGTGAATATAACAGCTACAACCTCGGAAAAAACTGTTGAGACACTTCGGATTGAATGAGAACTTTGACTGTGAAAACCACTTACATGTACCACAACAAATCTTTCCCCCTCTCCCCCTTATCAATGTCCCTTTGCCACCAAAATTTCCCCGATTAAATCTCAGTCCTTCCAAACAACATTGAATGGAGGAGGGGGGAAGGAAAGCAATTCTGCAATCTTGTCAGTGTTTCCATACAGCTACATTGACAAATATGTGTGCTAGCTGCATTAATTTTGTCTCAACTACACCGTCCTGCAGTTTTGTCAAAGCTTGTACATGTAGCTATATATAATTGGCACAGGAACAGACTGAAGCAATACAAGAACTCTGGCAGGGCCCTATGTATCACCATGGTTACTTTGGGTCCTAAGTGAAGGTAGAAAACCAGTCTATAATAAATTATACAAACCTGCCCAGGAAGAAAAGGGAGTATCTCCTTTAGAACACCTATGATGTGAAGTGTTGTGACTGCTCCCTGTGAAGATCCTTTGGTGAATGACAAACAACCAAAAATAAATAAACAGGAAAAAATTAATAATTAATTACATGATTGTATAATAAACCAGGTCATCAGACCAGACTTGTGTTTGAGTGTTTTTGTTTTGCTTGTGACTGTTAGTTAGCTGCATTTTGTGACCGACAGTGTAAGTGGCATAAGTTCTTAGTGCTTTTTGAGCACATATTGAAGAAAACTTAGAGAAAGAAAAGAAAAAAGGAAAAACTGTGTATTACAAAACATACAAGAATGCAAGACATCGATATTTTGAGACACTTGCATATTGCTCGAGAGTTGGCATGCACACTATGTACTAGATAGTGAAGGAGCACAAAGAGATCAGGCTCTGTAAGTTGCACAAAGTGAATATAGTTTGTACCTCCATGTTCCTCACTCTGTTGGACACAGAACTTGACAGTTGCAGAGGATGCTGGGTGAAATGGCATGTCTCCTGGTGGCTTCTTCAACAGCAATGTCACAGCCTCTTGTGCAGCTTTGCGCACCTGAATTTACACAGAATCAACAACACTATTTAACACTACACTGTACGCAGTGGGAAATGAACAAGAATTGAAAAAAAGTGTGAAATTGTTTAATTAAGTTTTTACTACATAATTAAATGTATGTTTTTACCCAGAGGTGTTTAAGTGTGGTGTTCAAATCTTCCCATAGGAAATTGCTGATCAGCTGTACATGGATACAGCAAGCTACTTAAGCGAAATTTGCATCACAGATGGCTCACACGGAGGAATCGCAGCCTAACTCGGTTCATGTACCACGAAGGTACAAGGAAGGTTACTACTCTTCCCTTGGATGGAACGCAAGGCCACCATTGAGTACACCCCTGCATTTTTTGCCAGTCGGGTGAAGAAAGATGAAATGGAGTAATTAAGTTTCTTGTCTACGTAGACATACAATGACCAAACTTTGAACCACAAACCCTCCAATGTTCTGATCAAGACTCTGATTAAAAGTGTAACTATGCACCAACCACTACATGTACGTTCACCACCAAACTTTCACATTCATACAGTACCTTGGGTTTACTGTGTACCACAAAGCTGAGCAGTCCACTGTATGTCGTCACTGTGGATGACTCTGACCACACAGCTCCTTCTTGAACACTCAACAATCTGCACAGGCAAGCTAGCAACTGTGATCATAAAAGTTAAATGTGGATTAAATCAATTAAGTCACATCACGTGTTGTACAAGTAAATTTTGGGTGTAGGCTGTAACCAGAAATGAGGATTTAAAGAGACGGTCATGAATAATTGCCAGCGAATAAAATTAACAGTTGACTGAATGTTTTACTTGATTTTCCAATCCTGCAAAAAATTAAAGACTTGACATTGTTTTGTTCTCATTGATAAACTCTCGTAATGGGCATCAAACTAGACGGGTATATTGTTTCATACTCACTATCTAATTTTGTAGCATGGGATATGTTGTGTCCAATAAGAATGTGTAGAAATTAATAAGTGGGTCATAATAAATTTACAATTCCCCCAGTTTGATGATATTGCTTCAAGTGATGCCTGCAATTCATTCAAAGGCTAGCAAGATATCATTGTCAGCCTAACTATAATTCTTGTATATATACATGTACAGAATCAGTTAACCATACAGGTCTGAGCAGCCCAGGGGTGCCATCTGCAGTGTGAGATGCCAGTAGCTTAACGAGAACCTGACAAGTCTTGGAAAACTTTGATTGGAGAATACCATCAGGGACACTAGAAATGGTAAAAATAACATTAAATTAAGATTTAAAAAATATTTATAATGGTTATGATGTATTAATTAAGAACCATATTTGTCTGGCAACAGGAGTAAAGATAGAACATAAAGTGCATACATGTACAGTGGTCATGTTTCACCCCTGCGTTCTAACAGTTGGGTGTTTAAAGTGCTGTGTGTTTCATCACGTACAGTACAGTCATTTAGCACATGTAATTAAATAATGTCCTTGAATACTGTACAACACCACTGCATTAAATTCCTAAACATGTAGTACCTTTTAATGACCAAACTCAGCAAAAATGTTATTGCAGTTACAGCTTCTATTTCATCAGCTGATTCCAGAGCAGTCATCTGAAGAAAACACAACAAAACAATATTTATGCACATGTAGTCCAGTATGGTCTTCACACCATTAACTTTCCAGCCTTGAATCTGACATGTTGACAATATTAAAGACCACCGCTAACCCGGCCAGTCAACAGAGTTCCAGATTACTTATAAAGGCAGAGGGTCAATAAGGAATTTTGAGGGGTCAGCAGATGTGGATCTACTCAAATCTTCTCAAGTTGACCATTTATTTTGTCAGGTCATGTTGCCAGCTTTGTCGGGTTTTTGACCCGAGACCCCTCTCTTATCTGGAACACTGAATCAACTGTTACTCTAAAGGCATTCCCCCCTAGTTGTCAAAAAACCGATGCTGTTTTTCAGAAGGTGACTTGTTAGTCTAAGCTCCATGCATTGTTTCCCTATAGGAGATAGTACATAACTACACGGTTTCTTTCTCCTGACCAAGGTGTACTGTATAAGTCAAACAGTAATCATCAGTCTTGTCTCGTTTCTTGCTTCTTGTTTCTATTATCTCTCAAATCTAGTGACTCATTTGACAACTTAAGAGACATGAAAAGCAAGCTGCAAGAAACAAGAATCATCGTGATTGCAAAGTTGGGCATGGTGTCCAGGAAAAACAACAGAAGATGTCATTTTTGAAATGACTTCAAATGGCCAGAACACAATCGCTCATCATTTGTTCCTTTTCCCTGCTGGCCATGGGAATAAAGCTGGGAATGTCACTGTCTGGCAAACCTAACAAAATGCTCAGCGTTATACAGTGATGGACTGAGCTACACGTACCGTGGAACCGACTTGGTGTAAGGTAAAGTTGACACGAGCCAAGGTGGCCCAGACGAGCCACAGCTTAACCCGGTTTCTGTGGCATGAAGCAACTGAGAGTATTGCCACTCCCTCCCTCGATGGGATGCTAGTCCATCACAGGGTTACCCCCAGCAGTATGTCGCCGGTACCCATTTATACACCTTGGTGGAGACAGACAATGTGGGGAAAAGTTTCTTGTCTAAGAAAACCATACAACGGTAAGGGCTGGGCATTGAACCACCAAACTTCAGACTTGAAGTCCAATGCGCTTATTCCACTGTTAATACCCTTATGCCCCCAGATCCAACTTGGTGGGACAGTACTTTAGCTATAGTCTAGTTCAGCAAGAGTTCAAGTAGAATAAATTTTGAGAGATTACCCCATTGAAACTGAATAAATCATGAAACAAGATTTAGAAGGGCAATCACATGGTTATTTTCAGAAAAAAATTGTATCCACAGACATCTCAAATAGCCACATGCTTGACTTCAATCTTTCTTCCTGATAGTGTTCTAAATCAACTTTTACTGGTAAAAATGGATTAAATTAAAACAAAGCCTGTTTTGAGGAATTGCTCACAATTTTTCTGCTACATGTAAATATTGACACTACTTGTAAGGACTTGGAAAGTTCGTACACAAATTGTTCGAGGATTATGGTGTAAGAGATAACAAATTCTATCAAATGGCACAGAAAATTCACTTACCAAGGCTGCAAAGTATTCTGTTTCTGATTCCTTACCACCTTTTGATTTGATCACCTAGGATGGAAAATTACATACTGTCAATTTACTTAATACAAGAACACGCAGACCAGGCTGCATTTTATGACGACCACCCCGAAGATCTCCGGCGTGGGTTTCAGTTTTTGGCGTACAATTTCTTAGAAGATTACGTATTTCTCCAGCGTGGCAATGAGATGGAGTGCACCTAGGTATGCAGACAAGAAGATCTGCTAACACAGTAAGCACATACAATGGGACTTTGTCTGTGGGACCAAGGATGACTCTACATGTGTCCTTTTTTGTGCGCACTATTCACAAGTCAGAGCAGTCCATACAACTGAATGAAAATTAAAGTAAACAAGTCAGAGATTAAATCAATCTGTCCCACCAACAAGTTCCCTCATACATAAACCTACACTGTAGAGCATCGAGGGGCATATTGTTGAGTATGCAAAAAACAGGCCCTAAATACATGTATACATAATGCTTACCTCAGTAACTGCGGCAAGAACAGCACAAACCTACAGACAAATTGAATGACCTAATAAGCCATGCTGTAATGTGCTGGAGATAGAGAAGCAAGAAGGGCATCGAGCAGTACACAGTACTAGTGTATTACTACAGTGAAAGCAAAAAGGCCCTTGTCAGAGCACAAGAAAATCATGTGCAACATCCCACATCATCAAACAATGTCTAATACATGTCTTACAAGAAAAAGGAGAACTGGAAATACACATTGACACATAAAAAGCAGGTTATTGATTGTTTTTAAATTCTACATGTATCTCTCCAAACTCTTTATTACAAAGGAATGGGGAATGGCATCCATATTACAGAGGTTGAGTTCATAGGAAATTTGGTACAATTCTTTCAGACCCAATTGTCTATAATTCCGCGGGGTGGCCTTAAGACACAGGTATGGTTAATATGAAATTTGACCTCTTCACAACCAAGAAAACTGTCTGTAATGAAGATGTGTCCATATTATTGGGGTGCCAGTAAAGATAATTTTGACTGTGATATAATCATGTAATCACTACTGTATTCAGTTAATAATTCTCTTTCAAGTTGATATACAAGCCAGGTTATCTGGTACTCTTGGAACAAACCCATTGACTGTGCAGATGACAAAAAAGGAAAACCATTGGTTACTAATATTATTATAATATTATTATTGATGGAACACTGTGTTCAGAGGTTTATTTCTTGATTGGCCTTCCATCAAGGGATCAAGACGATGAAAGTGTGCAAGAAAAACCTCCAGTACCAAGGGAGACATGCTAATTTACCGTACCTAAGATCAACATTCAAAATCTCTATTTTCCTCTCTTCTATCTACAGTACCACTCGAAAGTATTGGTGCATTTTCCGCGATACTGCCGCGGTGGAATCGCAGTTTGTATCTCCGGTTTGACCTCGGGAAAACCTCGTCTAACTTCTTTGAAAACTCCGGTTTTACCTCTGCAGTTTTTTGCGGTCAAAAATACCGCGGTAAAGAATAGGACGCGGTGGTGTTTGAATAGCCTTTTGCTTCCTTTGTTTCAAAGATTAATTAACTTCAATAGGCGAGACGTCGCGCGCCGATGATTTTATGATGTGATAGATTTCACATGATTATTGCTTTTACCGTGATTCACAAACGGTGACTTCTGAGCACTTTTGCCGAATGCTAACGTTAGTCGAAGAAAGAAATGGAAACTTGTGCCATTTGCAACAGCTAGAAGAAATAAAACGGATATCATAGAGATAGAATTGTTGCGTTACTTACCATCTGACGTCCATTGAAAAGGTCAGATTTCACCCGTTATGCAAATTTGATGCGCTTTTGAACTGAAACTAACTCCAGGCTATATACCGCTATTTCTTACAAATTCTTTTACAGTTGGCATTGTCTTTGAGTTTCAACATGAGTTTCATTTACTATTTCAATTATCATCGAAGGATTAAGTGCGCAAAAGATCTAGAAAGGTTCGATTTGTTCCCACATCGTTCGCACAATTTATTTTGAGACTCACAGTATGCAAATTCAAATTCAGTGCAATGCTCCGTGAACTAAAAATAATCTCAGCAAAAAACTTGCTATTTTACTCTAATTCTCTTTCTAACATCATAACTTTCGCTTTTTAGTTCAAGTTACATTCAGCAGTTTCGCTTTTGACGGCATGTTTGAGTATGGCGAAGGCATATTTCAATTCTGAAAAATTTAGCTTACGTCGCAGTCGGCACGCAAATTATTCACGCAACGCTTGGCAACACATAGTCATGTGTTTGCCGACTAAAACTCTGTTTTTTTTAACCATTAACGTCCATGCCGGCCTGAGCCGGCCTTGATTTTGCGCGTGTTCGCTTTTGGCCCCAGCCTCCCCTAGAAAGGCTTTTTTGGTCCCCTTTTGTCCTAGTTGTCTTTGGGAATGTTCAACCAATCAGAATCCACCTACTGCGCATATATTTGAAGGCTTGAGGGGGTCCTAGAAGGGAAGACTTCTTGTCACTCTCCAAGAAGATCACATTTCACTCAAAATGGCTGCCGTGCCCTTCACGCGTGAATTTTCAAGATGGCAATATCTCACTCTCGGAAGGAAGGATTACCTTTTAAAACTTAAAAATCGAAAGAAGAAGCTCTAAGGAACACTTGACAACTTAAGCGATGGAATTTAGAGCTTTTAGAGCGAAGAAAACATCTTTCGAGGACGAACGGCTGTTTTGTCAAAGCGAAGGACAATCTTCCATCGCAAGAGATTTTTCAAGCTGCGGACTTTCTGGGAAATGCTCAAGCACTTCTACGAGTCTACGGTAGAGTAAATTACACATGTGATTGTAAATTTTTACCGAAATAACGTCTTAATTGAAGGATTCTTTGTATTTCTCAGAGTTTTCGTAAAAGTTTTGAAAAACGTGCACAGTTCGCATCAGTAAATGCTCTTCAAAATAACTTGCACATTGAGCAAAATCGCTTGCGCGTAGCTTCCCTCGAAGAAAGAATTGAACGCGTTTGGTTTTCAGAAACGAATAAAGGCGTGTATTAATAAATGTATTATTTAGAAAAGCTTACTGTCTCCTCTCCTGTGAATCTTCGTTCATGAAATTTCGAAAAATAGTAATCTGACCTAAACAGACACAAATCCTCTGTTGTGGTTTGATTTCACGCGCGAGACAACATGTGAGATCTCTTCCGTAAATTTTAAACATTTTTACTTTAGATTGTATTTTTGGCTAATTTTTAATTGACAACTGGTGTATTTTATTCGAAAGTTAGAAATTTTAACTATTCTAGATCAAGTAAGTGTTGTTTTTTTGATCCTATAAATTGTCGTTTCGTACTGCACATGGGGTTGTTTATTACCAACTGCTAATTTAGCGAAGCGATCAAAAAACACGCGGCCGGTAATGGGTTAAAAAAAAATGTTTTACTTTACTATTGAACGTGTCAGCTTCTGTTCTTTCGCTCGAAGTTTGCTTGCGGCTGCCCGACAATCCATTCTATTGTGATTGTGCATGATTGTGGCGTCTTGCAAAGTCTGAAACGAGAACCTCTCGTGTTGTATCGCACGGACTACCAGCTTGCTCGAAAAACATTTAAATACATCGGCTTGCTCATAGCTCTCCTTAAACGATCTAAAACCAATAAAAGCACGATCTTTAAAGTTCTTTATTTATAATTGCACTTGGTGATAAAAACACCTGCAATGCCAAGCCGGCGTGACAGTACACGATTGAGTCCGAAATCGGTTTTATCACGAAGCATAACCTTGTGAAATTATACTGCTAACCTTTTGTCTGTTTGCTCCTTTGAGAATATTAAGTATAAACAATGCCAAAAAAATAGAAATTAGCCACTATTGTTTGGTTACCGAGGCATTGCCGCGTCAAGTCAGCCGCGGTGTTTGGTCGCTTTCGTCCTTACCGAGGTTGCGGTTTTCGTCCCACTGTGGCAAATTTGAGGAAAGCAAAATGGCGGCGGATGAGGTTTCGCCGCGTGCTTATGCACCAATACTTTCGAGCGGTACTGTATATCTGTAGGGAGTGAAGCAACACAAATAACACTTCTGCTCTGCCATCACATCCTTAATCATGTGCTTTTAATTACAGCCTGCTTAGTTGTAAAACAAACTTTAAGGCCCAGTTCAGATGCCATACTTCTAATGTGCCGTACCATGTAGTACATACAGTGGAACCTCCCTTTAACGAAGTGCCAAGGGACTGGGAAAATTGGTTCATTTTATCGAGGTTCTTTTCCATACAATACACTATTACTGGGTTGGAAAATATTGTTTGTTATACCGCGGACGTGTTATATCTAGGTTTGTTAAATCAAGGTTCCACTTAGTTATTTGGCAGTGGTACGGGGTTGATGCATATCAGTTTTCTAGACAATTATGTACTCTTTGAACAAACCCATTGA
The DNA here is from genome assembly GCA_964030785.1 of Siderastrea siderea. Lineage (NCBI taxonomy): Eukaryota > Metazoa > Cnidaria > Anthozoa > Scleractinia > Rhizangiidae > Siderastrea > Siderastrea siderea. Next base: position 70,869,229 of record OZ034968.1, on the reverse strand, counting down.
TTGTGCAGATGATAAAAAAGGAAAACCATTGGTTACTAATTATTGTTGATGGAATACTGTGTTCAGAGGTTTATTTCTTGATTGGCCTTACATCAAGGGATCAAGACGATGAAAGTGTGCAAGAAAAACCTCCAGTACCAAGGGAGACATGCTAATTCACTGTACTTGAGATCAACATTCAAAACCTTTTCTGTTTACATGTACATGTCTGTATAAGGGGTGAAGAAACACAACTAAGAATTCTGCACTGCCGTCACATCCTTTATTATGTGCTTTAAATCATGGCCTGCTTAGTTGTAAACAAACTTTAAAGCCCAGTTCAGACGCCGTACTTCTCATGTGCCATCCCACGTAGTACGTAGTTATTTGGCAGTGATACAGGGTCCATGCAAATCAGTTTTTTTTTTCGGCATTGCCGCTTAATACGACGTCGGAGCGAAAATGTATTTGGTAGGGCACATGAGAGGTACAACGTCGGAACTGGGCCTAAGATAAACTTGAAGTGCAATGCATTTAACACAATCACTGACCTCTTTGTGTTGTGAAGAAGGAGAATCCCAAAATCGCCTGACAGTAGCAAAAACAGGATTAGAACAATCCGTCAAACCACTCACGCTAAAAGCACCAAACGTCTGCCCACTCTTCACACTGAATCCTTCCTCGTCTTTAAGCTCCACGTCGCCTTCCTCATCTTGTTTCTCCGCATGTCTAGCGACTGCTTCAACAGTAAGGTTAGAATTGTGTGTAGCTTGTCCAACAATGGCGCCCCTCTTGGCTGCTTCTCTATACGTTGTTGTTGCTGGATTTGACTCACAACTTTGGCCCTTTCGCCAACGTTTGTTTTTGCTTTGCCGCAAACGCACCATGATATGAACTCTTTATAACATCTTATCTTAAAATATATTTGGTGCGAACATACAACAAGAGTTGTTTTCGAAATCCTCGTGGTCTTACTTAACTTGAGCCTGCAATTTCACAGTCAAGTGAACAGCAGTTATATGACGAGTGGAGACTGGAGTTTAGGGCGAGTTTAGGAGTTTAGTGTCGTCCCCGTCGTCCCCAGGTCCTTAGCACGACTCGGTGGTTCTGTTTTGAACATTTCAAAAATGCAATTTTAATTTAATTTTAAAAAATGGGGTCACCCTAGTAATCAGAAATGAGAACCATAATTTCTTCAAAACATTATTGCTTACATTGAAATATTGGAGCAGTTCATCAAAATAGCTATTTATCTTGCATTGTACTATTCGCGGACTATTTTAGTTGAACAGGAATTAAGATTATGCAGGATTATGAGATAAATTTGAGAATTTGCTGCGAGCGCACATACCCTGCTGCACCTAAAGACGTGTTATTTTCGGCATTCTAATAAAAATATTTCAAAGCAGAGTTTTTAACTTTTCTTAAAATCGCGATGTGCCGCACTTAAACATATGCCATTTAAATTCATACATTAAAAATTGGGGTCCCTGTCCTCGTTTAGGAGAAAACGACCGCTCATTTCGAAGAAAACCTACCAAGTTCTGAACTTGCCCGCGCTCTCGCACGAGTTAGTGACGCAAAAACTTATGCACAGAAAGGATGAGCAATGCAATTGAATGGAATCACCTTAAGCGCCACTAGTCACTTTCAATTCATTATTTCAGCTTGTTTTAAAATCAATTCGAAGATATACGATCAATGTTTGTGTTGAAAATCACGCTATAGAAATTCGTGAGTTAAAACTCTCATTTTTTTTTCACGCTGTCTTAGTATTCACGACCATTCGTTGATCGAATAGCTGCTCAAGAAAGACTCTACCTTCGAATTATGACTAAACATTGAAACACAAAAACGGAATATAAATAGGTGAAAAGGCTAGTCTGGTGCTCAAGGTTCAAAAACACCATAGCTGGGGCTGGGGTATGGGTGGCACTAGAAGGGAAAAGCGGGAGGGGAACAGGGAAAATAAACAACAACAACAGCAACAATTGATCTGAAAAACTGTACCGAGAAAAAGCAACAGTGTCGGTTAGCACCAGACAAGCATTGTAAAGGAAAAGGTTTTACCGATGTTGCTGCCTCAGTTGAGCGAGTGCTCTGCCAAGCTATCCCTCGCCAATAAAGCACGGGACTTTTATACCCCCTCCACACGGGTGGCAAATCCGTGTTCAACAATGGTGACAAATGTTTCGCAGACGTCTGAGACGGAATGAGGGGATTTATGAATTAAACGTACAGAAAAACAATTTACAAACCAAACTGAACCCTTTTCAGTGAAAAAATGTAAAAGTCTGACAAAAAGCAGTAAATTTAAGTGTTTATTTTTACTACGCGCCAAACAATTCCCCCTTATCTTGTAAAGGATATCACAGCTTATCTATTATAGTGACACAACAAAAAATCAACGATCTAGCGTATGACATTGCTTATAAGTAAAACGTTTAGAAAGAGAACAACATTTTACACCAGTTGGGTTATTTCTCGGCATATCTTGAGTTATAGTGGTAATATACAAAGTTGAATACAACGAATAGAGCGCTTTCAGCTGAGTGTCGAAGGCAATTCGCGTTAGCTTTGTTTTCGCTGAGCTGCACTCTCTGTTTGGTTAACAAAACTCGCGCCTCTTTATCAAACAATCACCAAGTAATTAGAAAAGCAAAGAATAGTGACTTCCTCGCACACGTTTTCCCTTTCATGACTAGTTACATATAGTCGCTTTTAGCCTGCGGGCTTCGTGCCTCGCCCCATTCTTCTCACCGGCTCGCTTCGCCCGCCGGCTCGCAAATCGCGGTTCCGCCGCCACGATAGTCGCGCAAATCACATACTCAGTAAGTGAGCCTAAGTTGCTTTGAGTTTGTTTGGTTTATGGTGCCGTTTTTCGGGCTTATTAAAATTGTTTTCATCAGCTGTGATAGGTCAAATTTTGTTTTGGGTTAAAGGCTCTCAATTGAAAAGTTCTCTAAAAAGCTCTACACATTAATCTGGAGATGCCTTCTTTTGCATTTTGTTTAGACAATGAATACATTGCAGATTTAGTTTAGTCAGAATCGGCTCAGACGGTTGCACCAGCTGGTACAAAAATTTCGAAAAAAAATCAATTCATATAAGTTCACAAGCTGAATGGCGTGAAATATGGTACATTGAGATGAAGGCTCGCTCTGTCAAAAAGGAATGCTTAATCCGAAACGAAACTGACCAGGTTCAGACACAAATCTGGATAATCAAACTCCGTAAGTAGATTTCTCACATTGCAATTTAAGATTGGTTTGTTTCCGCCCGAAAGGAAGGGAAAATCGAATTTTCGATCGCAGGATCTTAATTAAAATTGCTTAAGACCCCAACCTAAATTAGCAATCTCCACTCTACGTTTCTTATGACTCTCTCACTTTTTCTTAATTAGAAACATTCTTTCAAATTACAGTTGTTATTAGAATTATTATTTACTGTCAGCAAAAGCATTCAGTAACTAGCCTATAGTAAATTCCTTATTTTGTACCTTTTGAACTTTCACGCCCTTAAAACTAATGAAGAGGTCAACTGGAGGACCGATTTGCGGGCGGATTTCGCTAATGTGCTACTTTGCTGTAGAAAAAAAGGTAAAGTCGCTCATGAGCCAAGGTGGCCCACACCAGCCGGGAGCTTATCCCGGTTTCTGTAGCATGAAGCAACTGATAGTATCGCTACCCCCGTTAGATGGGATGCGTGTCCATCGCAGGGTTACCCCCCAGGAGTATGTCGCCGATACCCATTCATACACTGGGGTGGAGAGAGACAATGTGGGGCAAGGTATCTTGTCTAAGGAAACAACAAGATGGCGGGGACTGGGCGTCTAACTACCGACCTTCAGATCTGAAGTCCAATGCGCTAACCACTACACCACCGCGCCCCCACTTCTACTTTGCTGTACTTGACAATTATTTCACGAGCGCACGTTGGGATTGAGGCGGTAAATAGCCAACGAGGCGCAACTGCTGGCTTCGAGTTGGTAATAGCCTCCTTATCTACAACAAGAGAGAGTGGAATAACTGTTTACAGTAATTAAATTCTAATTTTCGATAATCGTTGATGATTTTCTTTCTGTTTTTTTTTTTTTCATATTTTTGCAACGCAACGGCACTTCATATGGCCGGGATTCAATTTCCTTATAAGGCCAAAAACAGGATTATTTGCCATTCATTGGTGAACCAATGGCAAAGCTAGAAATTCAAAAGCCGAGATCAGTTTTATAACTGCTTTGAGAAAAAGGCTTTACCGTTTTATAATGAATGTTTTTGGTTTTCATGCTCCATACACTTAGTTTCTAAATCCTCCATGAGTAGTCCTAAAACGCACGCTGTACAAATGATCACTTTTTCTGAGTTACCTTTTTAGTAATAGTCTATCTGCTATACATTCCCACTTCAACGAAACTAAAACCTGAATTATACTACCAGCAAAAGGCTAGGTAGCAGAAAAGTTCTTTTTTTGTTAGATTTTCTGAGTAATTATCACAACACATGATTGTCCAATTGCTGTTTAACATCGCGACGTTCTGTTGTCCCCGGACACTTGAGCATGCTCAAGCATTGCGCATTGCCCATTCTATTATCATTGCGTGAACCAACTTTGTAAATATCACCTTTTCTGAACGACCAGGAGGATGATCCACTTTTACGAAAACTCTGGCGATGTGCTTCCCGATTCCTCTTCGAGAGGATGCTTGTGATTCGCGAGAGGCGCATCTCGAGCTTCCTTTTCTTTTGGTAAAAACCACATTGACTCATAACGATACGAAACTCTCTCCGAAAGTTTTGGCTGAGCAGGATATACAAACATGGGTCAATGGCACTGTTTGTATGCGAGATCCACATCAAAAAGGGGAAGAGATACGAAGGCATTCTTAAGTAAAAATCGCTGTGGAAAGCCACGTAGAAGTGCATCAGATGCGCGGGAAGCCAGCACAAAGCAAACACTGCCACTATCATGACAAGTACTTTGACAACTTTACGTTTTGATCTCTCCACTGCCATTGTATAGGATCGTGCTCGCGTGTGGCCTGGAATATTACGGTGATGCAGTTTGTAACAAACAAGTGCGTATAGCACGGCGATTATGAGAAGAGGCAGTAAATAGAGAACGACAAAAGTGAGGCTGTAATACACTTTAGAGAGGATTTCGGCGAGTTGAGGATCTCGTCCGCAAGACCATTTTCCGTCGTTCCAGGAGACAACCTTGAAAATTGCAAGGGCTGGGCTCATGAAAACCGCAGAGCAAATCCAAATCGTGGCTGTCACGATCTTAGGCCTACGAAACACTTGGCCCTTTAGGGGATAGAACACGGCAAAGAAACGGTCAACGGACACCACCAAAATGGTGAGAATAGAGGTAGCAATCGGAAATAGAAACAGGTACTGGGCCAATTTGCAAGTTATAGCTCCCGCGATACCTCCATGCCACCGGTGCTCGTTGTACAAGAAAGATACCGACATTGGCATGACGATTAAGGTGATAAGCAAGTTAGAGCAAGCAAGATTTGCGATCAGCAAATGTGTGGCTGCTTTGATGCCGCATTTCCTGCAGATGATGTACATCCCAAGGGAATTACCCAGTAGTCCCACGAAAAACGAGACCGCATATAATGACGTCATCATAATCTTTATGTTGTCCGTCATTGTTTCACTGGGAAAGGAGCCTCGAAGAGTGTCATCTGGAAAAAAGAAAAGAGAGAAATTTTAGATAACAGTTCTAAACTAGGGTAGTTTCCTCTAGCCCTTTAACGCCACCAGTCAGGAAAATAGATATTTTTAGCTTGACCCAGAGCTGTGTTCATGCTCGTAGTAGCGATCAGTTTATAAGCTTTGGAGTAATGTTTGTACTTTTTTGGATGGAAATGTTGCATGGTCGGATTTGCCTAGATCTTGCATGGCTTATTCTCAAGCCTTCAAGCTCATTTCGGTGAGTATCCGAGACGAACAGCTTAGGACACGTGACCCAAAATGCAGACCGCGGCGAAATAAGGAGTACTAGACTAGACAAGGTCAGATTCATGATAGACTACCTAAGTTTCAAGTTAGAATTTTTAAACAAGGGTTTGTCACTTTATAAGTGTGTGCGTGTGTATTTACGATTACTTTTGGTTTTCGGGCGGGAGAAGAATGACTATCGAAAAGGGGAGGGGGGGAGGAGGAAAGGAGGGATGGAGGGACGGGAAATTTGCGCAAGAAGTATAAAAGCACAATTCTGTGATTACTCTGGTTGTTTATCCCTTTCATTGCTAAGTGCTACCAAACAGCCTTTATTTCAAAGGCCCTACTTTTTCATTTCATCCACCGCGCAAAATAACTAAACAGCACCTAACGGGAAAAGAACTATTTAGTAACGTTCAGTGATTCAGTGGTCACTTGAGTATTTCATCCGCAGACTCAAAAGTTGGAGTCAAGTTGTGTAGAACGAAAAAGAAATTACTGTTCATAAGTTTCACTTGAATGGAAGTCAAAATCACATAACCTGATGTTTAATTACGGAATAGAAAGAGCTCAGTGTAATGGTCAATGTAGAGTCTCCATTGCTTTCAGTAAGGTGTGTTATTAAATTCTCAGTCTCGGTTACTGACTTTCTATCTTTCTTATTGTTCACCGAACGATGGTTATTAGCGAATATAAACACTGCCTTTTGCATTATAGGGAAATTAGATGCTATGCCAAATGTGCGTCTTGCGTTCAAACGTTTCGGCCGTGAAGCCAAAGTTTTGTCCAAACTTTTGGCAATAAAAGCTAACAACAATTATTATTCAACAAATTGTCACTATGCCCATATATGGTAAAGAAGCCCTCAATATCTGTCATCCCACATGACAGATATCCTGCGATATACGTAAATGACCATATTTGGAAGTGCATTGCAGATTTTCTTTCATTGCTTGTTTGGCGGCCATTTTGAAAAGCGAGGCAGTTTTAGCAGTGTTCTCCGTTAATTTTAACTCTCTGGAAGAAACTTTCCACGATTAAATGCTCTCAAAATGTCAACAAGTGTTTGCTTCAGCTCACAAAGATATCCAGAGGTTGACTTGGAATTTTCATAGTGAGAACTCAACCAAGAAAATGCTATTGCGAACGAAGCAGAACACTTGCTCACGGAAAGTTGTAAAGACTAAGTTGAAAAGATTTTAATTCACAGGAAGAGGACTTATTCTCGGTAAGGTAGCAATATTTTTTTTCCTTTGTCTTGTCATTTCCAAACATGAGTTTGTAAATAAGTCTTTTTAAGTGAACGGTAGTAAACTTCGATTTCTTGAAGTTCTGTTTTGATTTTTATTAAGCTTTAGGTGTTGCTAGCTTTTAGCGTTTTTATCATAGAGCCGTAGTTTTTCTCGTTCTGGAAATGGTAGTCGATGGGAATTTGTTGAATAATAAAACAATTATCCTGCTCAATCTTGCGGAATATCCCCTGATTTAGCCAACTCGGCCTACGGCCTCGTCGGCTAAGTATCAGGTGATATTCCGCGCGATTTCGCAGGATAATTGTTAATTATTCAACTCACGCTAGTGGAATATGAGGTGACTGTAACTGACCAACGATCTCATATTCAAAGGTCCCTCGTAGTTGAAAATGAATTTTCTCACGTTTAGGAATGCACGCTTGTTTGAGTGCTTGTACGGATGTGTCAGTATTTACTATGGAGTAGCAATTGTTTGGAAGCGTGCGTGACTATTTGTTATTAGGTATATAAGGTATTTTTGCAGTTTTCAAGATCACTCGACGGCATCTCTCGCTACGTTTTTGTTAATTTATGGATGAAACGGGCAGTGAACTTTCCGCGGTACCAAACGTTAATCCTGAACAACCTATTCAAGAGAGTGGCCTTTCCGGCGAAGAAACGCTGAGTTTAATTCCCGTCTCCTCGATTCGAAACTCGACAAGAAGTTTTCTGAGTTCAAGCGGGGACTTGAACAAAAGGAACTTGCGACTAACACGCAAATTAAGAAATTGAAGACTGAAGCGAAGGCTTCCACTAGCTTTCAGTTTAAAGGAAACAAGTTACAATTCGAGATTAATTCGAGTTTGTAAGACTCTATTAACTCGGCTTCCACTCATCTTCTTGAGGGAAATTTGTCCAGAGTTAATACGGAACTGGAGAACGCTAAAACTTTGCTGAATAAACGGAACAAAGTCATACGGTTTGCAGACAAGAGTCCGGCGGGATGGACGGCGGTTGAAGAGAATGAATCAGACGGGTTAGCTGACGATTCGGATGATGAAAAGAAACTTCGATCTGCTGAAAGAAGGGCGCTTACCAAGCTTCGTGCACGCAAGCAGAATCGCAGTTCTGCTCAGAACCGTAAATTTTCTCAAGACTCATCTTTGGTCGCTGGGCATGAGTTCTTTACATCACGCTACTCCTCAGCCATTCCGCCCACAGAAGCTTCCTCAGCAGCCATTTCGGCCACAGCCTTTTCGGGGTAGACAGCCTCAACCTTCCGACATGTGTTTCTCCTGTGGTCAGTTCGGGCATTGGGCAAACTCCCCGTTTTGCCTAAACTACAGTCGCTTATACAGCAACTGGGCCTTGCCAAGCACATCCAGCGCTACGTATACCGCCAGCAAGTAGTGAAACATTTAACAGACTTAGAACAGATGATTATTTCAATGTTGTTGTAGATTTGTGTTTTCATGATCAGACTGTTGGGATTGAAGAAAGAGACTTACTGGAACGTAGTTATGAGGACTACTTATTAGAAGGCTCTGAATCAGTCATTGCTAAGGGTAGGCTTAGAGTTAATGTTGATTTTTGGGAAAGCATTGGTGCTTCCCAGTTTATCCTCAGCGTTATTAAGGAAGGTTATAAGATACCGTTTTACTATACTAGCTACGACAGTTATTCTTCATAATAATAAGTCTGCCTTACAGAATTCTGATTTTGTTCTTAGTGCAATTACCGAACTTTTTAAAGTTGGCTCGGTCGTGGAGTGTCCTTTTCCGCCGGTGGTTGTTAATCCCCTGACAGTTTCCATTCAACCCAACAGGAAGAAAAGGCTTACATTAGATCTTAGGCACTTTCATTTTTTTGTCAAGAAGTCTAAGATTAAGTTTGAAGATGCGAAATTGTTCCTCGAGTGTTTGATAGCCAGGCCTTGCGCTTGGGCTTGCTCGTTTGTTATCAAATCGGGTTATCATCATATCGAGATTTTTTAATCCGATCAACCATTTTTGGGTTTCGCGTGGGTTTTTGAGGGCGTTACTAAATATTTCAAATTTACGGTTTTGCCGTTTGGGCTGTCTGTGGGTCCATATATTTTTTCCAAAGTTATGAGACCGTTAGTTAAATATTGGCGTTCTAAGGCCATCAACATTGTTGTGTATTTGGATGATGGCATTTCTGCGGCCCAAAGGTTTTTCTAAATGTGAAGAGCATCCACTGCTTGTTAAGTCGGATCTTTTCAAATCCAGGTTTGTTCCCAACAAAGATAAGTGTCAGTGGGTCCCTATTTAGGTGATTTGCTGGCTGGGTATTTTCTGGGATTTCAAGAACAATTGTATGTTCATGCCATTGGGAAAGATTTCAGGGATCCTTGACGAAGTGGTTGAAATTATGTCTTGCAAGAGAGTTTCTGCAAGGAAACTTGATCGTGTTACGGGGAGAATTATTTCTAATTTTTTGATCATGGGTGATGTTTGTAAGCTCGTGACTAATGCTATGCATCGGTTAATTGAATGCAGAAGAGGCTGGGATGCGCAGGTTGTTTTAGACTCTGACGTGCTTGTGGAACTCAAATTTTGGCGCGAGCAGCTGCCGAACTTAAATTCCAGACCTATCTGGAGGAAACATGTTTTACCTTCTCTTGTTGTTTAATCCGATGCTAGTGCGATTGGTTGCGCCGCCTTTATTTCCATGAACGGTAAACCAGTTTCACACAAAAACTGGGATGCGATTGAGATGAAACAAAGCTCAACGTGGAGAGAGCTTGTCAGGTGTGTAAAACACGCTTTACAGAGTTTTGCTAATTTGCTCAAAGGAAGTCATGTGAAGTGGTATACAGATAATAAGGGTGTAGCTTCCATTGTTAAGTCTGGTAGCAGTAAGGTTCACCTGCACAAGTTTTCAATGTAAATTTTCTAAGGAACACAAGGTAATCATTGATATTGAGTGGATCCCGCGTTCAGAGAATGAAGTTGCTGACTATTTGAGTAAAATTGTCGATTTTGATGACTGGAGAGTTCAAGATTCTTATTTCCGGGCTGTTGATTCCATCTGGGGCCCCCTCAAAGTCGACTGTTTTGCCAATTCCGTGAATGCTAAAGTTTCTAGGTTTTGTTCATTGTTTTTTCAACCTGGGAGTTGGGGTGTTGATTCCCTAGCGTTTGACTGGGGTCTGGAAAACTGTTTGGCTTGTTCCGCCGATATATTTGATTCCTCGCGTCCTTATGCTTTTCTTTATTGTCAGTCTCGTGATGTTTTGGTTGTCCCATTCTGGCCTTCGTCCCTGTTCTGGCCATATCTTATTCGGGAAGACGGCGCGTTCAAGAGTTTTGTTGTGGATATTTTGTTCGTTCAAAATGGGAGCGATGTTTTTCTCCAATGGGCGAACAAAGAAACTTGTTTTGGCTCGTCTTCCTTTAGTACTCCAGTGTTGTTTTTGAAACTCGATGGTACCAAAACTTCATTAGTCCACTGGGACTAGGACAGTGTTTATGGTCCAATTCATAGTTTTCCACTGGGATGTGGGCTTAGTATTGGCGTTTTATTATTAGTCCGCTGGGACTACGATACGTTACATTGTGTGTTTTCGTCACTGGTTTGTTTACATTTTGGAAAATTAATATATCAGCCCGGGGGGACTCCCATATGAAAATGACGGGGATGCTCGTCGGAAAATTAGAATTACACCCCTAAAGGAGACCAATCTGGGCGTGGTTCAGGCGTTATTTGACCCCTAATGCATGGTTCAATTCTACCTGTTACCATCCACCCCCCGGGCATACCCCCGGGGATTTGCAATTTTTTCTCACTTGGTGGTCTATTCCCCACCCCCGGGCACGCAGAAAGAGACAATTCCCCACCCCCGGGACTCCTCATCGACCACAAATACGTTGTTTATAGATCACGATATTGATTTCCGTACAATAGCAAAACCAGACGTTTTGACAAGAACTTAAACTATTTTCTAGAGTTTATTGAAAGAAAGACACTACCTGTGTAAAATACTAAAAACATGAACACTATATTTGAAAAGGAAAACTGGAGAAAAACTCTAACCGCACTGGCATGCGGCTCACGAGTAAAGAAACATTCTTTGACACGTGTTTTATTCTAAATATAGCACATACACCAGTGAACAAATTGGTGGCAGCATTTTAAAGGAGTTTTTCTTAGCTTGTTTCGTAAGAACACTGGACTGACATCCCTCTTTAATATAAATCCGTGCATCCCTTTTATACAGAGTCTATTAAAGTCGTCCTAATATATTTTTTTGTATATAAATACGCTGAAGAAATATTTCTTTGTTTGCGACGAACGTCATCCATTCGCGTACGCATCAAACGCACATTCGTTTAACAATTTATAATAAATGTACCTTCGAATACAGATTTTAATTTTGAGAGATTATTCTTCACTAACCAGTCTCCTACAAATTCTAGAGATTTTCCCTGGAAATAGGCAGTCTTCACGCGGTCCGGTGTCAGCCGAGAAGTGACATATACTTCACAAGAACAACAAGAAGTTATTTTCGATTTGCCCCACCCCCCTACCCCCGGGACAAGACGGCTTCGAACAATTCCCCACCCCCGGGCCCGGAGGGCTGGACTTGTCCCCGGGGTTGCCCGGGGAGGGGATGGTAACAGGTAAAATTGAACCATGCATAAACGAGACCATGCTAAAACAGAAAACCAAATAAGAGCTTCAGTGATTTTAAATGCGCTAAAGATTGACGCTAAAGATTGACGTCGTTTGGTTTTTTCATATAGATATTTCTTTACGCACACCCTAAGCGATACCTGAATGGGTAAAAATATTGGCTTTCCTTCCTAAAAACCCTAAGCGAGACCAAAATCTGCAATTTACAACCCTAAGCGAGACGACGAGCATCCCCGTCACTTTCATATGGGGGTCCCCCCCCCGGGTATATCAGTCCACTTGGACTTTGTTTGGTCCACTGGGACCTTTTGTTTTTTGACAAAGGAACGCCACAGTTCTGGCAGAGGTTGGTTTGTACTTATTTTTTGTTTTTTGTTTGTTCATTAAAAGTTGCAAGGGCTTTATCAACATTCGTGGGTCGATTTAAGGATCCCGAACTTAGTCGATTGGCAAGTTGTTACCTTTACGCTGTTTAGGAGCTAATTAAAAGCGGATTCCACTACGGAGCGCTATTCAAGAGCTTTTGAAAAGTTTAGAGTTTGGGCTGCTAGTTATAAGGAAATTAGCGTTCTTCCATCTAATTATTTGTCTGTTGCTACTTATTGAGAGTCCTTACTTCAAAGTAATTCACCGTACTCGGCTTTAGAAGCCGCTGTGAACGGTATTCGCTGGGCGTATAATCTTTTCGGACTATCTAATCCTTGCGAGTCTAATCTTGTTAAAGGTATCTTAGAATCCGCTAAGAGAATTCCGTCTAGACCGATATTTAAAAGAGAGCCTGTCACTCCCGATATGATATTTAATACACGTCAGAAGTATGCATCGGTTTACGCTAGTTTGTCTGACTTACGCACTGTCGCCATTTGTGTCACAGCTTACGCTGGGCTTTTACACTTAAATGAATTGGCTTATTTCCGCTGTTGCGATGTTAAGTTTTGTGACGATAAATATGTTGAGCTGTTTATAGCCAAGAGCAAGACTGATATTTATAGAAATGGAGATGTTGTTATATTAGCCAAGACTGGTCATATAACTTGCCCATTTAGTTGGTTGAATAGATATGTTCAGGCTGCTGGTATTGATTTATCATCAAACTTAAAGTTTTTTCGTACATTACATTTTGTAAGATCTGAAGCATCTTATACTTTAAGGAGCACGGGTATCTCATATACCCGCGCTCGGGAGATTGTTTTGGATGTATTTTCTCAATTAGGTTTTCCTGCTAAATTGTTTGGCCTCCATAGTCTTAGATCAGGAGGCGCTACTGCCGCTGCAAACGCAGGTGTTAACGACATGTTATTTAAGCGCCATGGTCGTTGGCGATCAGACAAAGCTAAGGATGGTTATGTTAAGGATAACCTAGAAGCGTTGCTTTCAGTCTCCAATCCAAAAGTTTGGAACGTTAGTTTTTTCGTTTCTTTATTCTCTTTCTTTATTTCGATTATTGGGTTTGATAGTCTAGCTATCAATAAACGAGATGCCTATTCCTGATTCTTGTCTGCGTTGTATGATATTAAGTGTGAAAATGATTCGTTCTCGTTTCACTGCAGAGTGATCAGAGAACAACTAGAAGAACTGATTAGTTACTTACGGCTTGTCAGGTTTGTCTGATTCCATGAAGAGTTTCCCTTGAACGTCATGTTGATACTTTGGCAAAATGACCGACCTGAAAAAAAGGGTTTGTTGTATTAAGACAACTCTATCTTTCCAATACTCAAGTCAATTAATCTTCTTCTCCCCAAAGGAATTTAACTCATTACGACGAGAAGAATAAGTGATCAATAAAATGACCATGGCAAAACTCCGAAATCAGGAGCCCGTATTCACTTCAGCCGTACTATAAACTACAAAATTTCGACGTGATAAGAATCACCTGTAAGTGTGCGAAATGCTTTTGGTACGGTCTTGTGGCCTTAAGAGAACCGACAAAAACCTCCCCATTCCACTTTTTGAAAAATCTAGCGAGTAATGAGCGTTTGCTTTGAGCAAAGTATCAATTACATTTAAGGAATATAGGCTCCTTCGTTACTCTTGTTTTTCTCGAAAAAGAACAGTCATTTTACCTTTGTCAGTCCCAGATGTTCGAAAGGTGAGAGACCCGGTAATGATCGACCGCGGGGATAAATGGGACGCCTGCCTCGCACTCTCATTGCAATTTTGAGACTCCCTATCATATCATGAATTGTGTAAAATGAAAATAAAAAAAGGGTAACGCCTCCATTGTTCAATTACAGCTCGAAGACGTTTCCCAGAACCTCGAAACCAAATTTCGTGTTAAATCTCTGTCGTTTACAGATGCGCGTTATCTCGGTGACTCTTATCACAAAGAGCTTCCCCGTGCATCCACAGCGCAATAAACCGATGACTTGTTTTATTTCAAGATGCCCTTTTGCTAGGTGCACGAAATAACTGCACGCTTTTGGCATGTTTGCTAAGCTTTTGAGAGGGCTTGAAACAAAAATTTCGAACACTCATGGATTTGAACATTAATATATGAAATTCATATATTTGAACTGCGGATAAAGATAGAATTACCTGTAGATCATCGCAGTAAAGGTTTTTCAACCACTTAGGTTGAAAAACCTTCACTTCGATGATCTACATATAATTCTACTCATGGATTTGCTGTCATTTTTGTGTATAAGCTATGCTTTCTACTCATTAAACAAAACTGGATTACCCCTCTTGAAATACATCTTTGGGTTAAGAGATTGACCTTCTATCTGCTGGAGTCCTAAGATAACTAAGATGTCATTCGCACTGCGCTTGAAGGAAATCAATTATAGTGCTATATATTGCTCTTATTTGTATTCACATTTCAGTGGGGACTCACAAAATGTACAGGAGCCACGTCACTCCAGGAGTACCCAACGGCAAACTTTTCCAATTTTAAAGTTTTTTCGCCCAAACGATCCCTGGGCATTCGCAAAGACATTTACGGTCAATATTTAACTACCGTGGGAAAAAAACAGCCGCTCTACAGAGCCAGCTAGCAATGGATTAACATTTTTAGTAGCCAGCCAGGATCCATTTCACGACTCATTTTGCCAGCCAGGGAAGTTTAAAAATCATATAATTTTCCCAGCATTCTTTATGCCGCAGTCTTTACCAGCCAGGATATTACTTCACTTATCATACCCTCCAATAAATAAACAAATAAATAATAATAATAATAATAATAATAATAATAATAATAATAATAATAATAATAATAATAATAAACTAAGGCTGTCACTCCCAAAACATAAAAGCAGCTTACGTAATTCTTTAAGACGCAACTGTGCAGGGGCCGTTTAAAATTAAAATAAACTTCTAAACTTCTTTCCTTTGAAAGGGTCATCAGATCTGGCAGTTACGTTAATGGAACATTTCCACGGCCGGCTATCTGAGAACAAAAGTTACCAGCAACTAATGAGACGTAATGACTGATCTCATTAACACTTACTTCCTTTCATTCAATCAAGGTTATATACTTAACAAAATGCTTCCAAATTAGAATGAGAATGAAGTCCGCCTAATTGATTGAAATAGCAGTGCATGTCTCGACTCAGCTTTTGATAGGCATAACACAAACCAGGGGCAGTTTATGGAAGATAATAAACGATGAAAGATTCATGTCACAAAAGATATATGGGGTTGCAGTGAAAGCTCAAAGTACAAAATCAAAGTTATATGAAGCAAAAAAGAAGACTTTGCCTTGTTTTCAGTGGTGTCTCAAATATGCAATAAGATTGCGAGGCAGGAACTGAGTTACTGTCAAAGTTATGTACTTAACAGGACAATATACAGGGGCGGATTTAGGGGTAGGCCGAGGGCCCCTCTTTTGTCCGGGAATTTTTTTCTTTTGAAAACAACGTCTGTCGGATGGTACTTCGTGCTTTGTTACTTTAGATATATTTTCTGCGGCCCCTGATGATCGGCCCTGTCATAAGTGCAACTATGGAACGTAGCAACTCATCACTGCGCCTTGTAAAGAGTGGTTTTAGAAGCACCATGAGAGAAGACCGCCTCAACGCACTGTTGCTGCTCTTTATTCGATTCACAAGGACATAGCTCTGGATTATGATGCAATTATTGACGACTATGCCAAGCGCAACCAGAGAAGGATGACATTTATCAATCCCCTGCAATGAATGTTCTTATAATTGTTTTTAAACCCCTGCAATGACCGTTCTTATGATTGTTCTTAAAGTCATGTCCTTGGGATACATTTCGTTTGTTAAATTTTTTGATAAATCCTCTTAGAATCTGTGTCCGAAGCCTACATTTTTAGTCGCAAATGACCAATGGTCGGTCTCAAAGAAACTAGATTTGTCAATTTTTGAGGCCCTGTTAGGGGTTTTAGGGATAAGGGATAAGTGGACAAATAATTCAAGGGATAAGGGATAGCTGACAAAACTTTTGGAGATAAAGGATAAGTGGAATAGTTTTAGGGATAATGAAATTTAGGTCGGCTTCCACATTAGTTATACTTAATTCGTACTTTTTTCGACTTTTTCCCGTGACTTTTACCATCTCTGACCATGCATGTTCAGTTAATAATCGATTAGTCATTCGAGGCCACTCCAACTCCTAGGCTACCGCTTTTGCCCCCAACAGACCTCGAGATGACCTTTGTTCCCACGTGCGCATTTCATTCTCATTAAGCATGGCTTCGGCTATCACTAGTATGAAAGACCTTCACGAAGTTACAGCGTGTATATACAAACAAGGAGATGAGAAACCTGCGATGAAATGGTCTTTTTTGACAAAAATAGAAGAGTGCAACCTGTCATCTTTTCTTCGATATCTAAAATCGTGCGGCTTTGACGACAGAGAATAGTAAAAAAGGGTGACGGGCCTGCGCGGCTCCCACGCGCGTGTTTTAGCCTTTTAAATGGCTTATAAATTTAAGCCAGAAGTTGTAACTGCAGTTTTGTGATCCTCTTTTTAGTGTCTAAAAGAGTAACAGACCTGCGCACCTCCTGCGCGCGTGTTTTAGCCTTTCTAAAGTTTTGCTCTCACGAGTATATCTTTGAGGGAACGCCCTCTTTTGTACGATATTAGGGGCGGTACCTTGAAAATGTCGTTTAGCAATGGTTGCTGTGTTATCAAATGCCAGCTGTTCATGGGTATTGGTCTTAAGGTAGGTACTGCTGGGTGATATTGCGTTACAAAGGGCAAGATTCTCTTTTTTTGTTTTGTTTTTGTCGGAGGGCTTGATTCCTGTCTTCAAAAGTAACTTCTGAGAGGGTCGTTTGAATAAAGATTTCTGGGTATCCTCTCTCAAGAAGTTGTGTTTTGAAGTTTGTGATGCTCTTTTGAAACAATGTTTTAGAAAAGTCCGTATTTTCTTGATTAAACGCCGGACCCCGGCGTTTATTCAAATAAACGCCGGGTCTACAGGGCCGAGTTTAAAATAAACGCCCCCGGCGATCATTCGGGGTCCCGGCGTTTCTTTGAGGTTCTGGCGTTTCTTTGAGGTCCCGGCGTTTATTCGAGACGAGTATATTAAATCAGGATTATGTGTCGTAAGTGCATACTAGTTCCCTTTCTACCATTTTATTTGAATTTTATCCACTAATAATCAAACCTAAACTACCTTTTACAATTGTTCTTCTAACTATGAAAACGGAGAAACAAACGACGCATCAGGTATCGTGTCAATTTCTTTTAATCATGGTAACTTTTCGGCAGGCTTGTCATCAATCGAGGATCATCTTGAGGGTTTCTCCAGCGTTTTTCCAGCAGTTTCTCGAATCGTTCCATAATTTTGCCTTTCTCAGAACTCATGGAGCAGGAACCTCGACACCACCTTGCTCTCAATTGCTTGCAAAGTACGTTTGCTGTCGAGCAGTTAACCACCGTTCCTGTCAGTGACGTTTTTTGCTAAATGACGTACCAAAATGATTCACTAAGCATAAGACAAAGTTGGTGACATTGTAACCTGCGTAGCAAGCGTTTCCGTAGGGCTTTCGGCCCGTTGGAGGCGTTTTTCGCTTTTTGGCTGCGTAAAAATTGGGGGCGAGCGCAACACTAATGGGAGCAAACAAAGGAGACTAATGTCGCGCATGCGCACAATTCTATTTGAAATGCCTTGAATTTCATTCGAAACGCGGGAAAAGAGGAGATGGCGGCGGTCGTGCTGACAGCTTTGATTTCATTGAATGTTTATCCTGTGTTCTGGGGCAAAGGACGCCGTAAGAATGTATAGTTGTTGAATAACTTCCAAATTTAGGTCATCATCTCAGCTTTTCCGTCAAGATAATTCATCGTGAGGAAAATCGCAGCAAGGGATTGCAAATCTGAGAAATGAGACGAGTCAGAAAAGGCGACGGTGAATTGAAAACTCGTGATAAGCAGACGAAAGTTTTGCCTTCCTGTCTTTGTTCTTCGTCATCATAACAGGCTTCAACGCAAGACCAAGTACTGTTTAACAATAAAGTAAGTTGAACGTGAATGGAAATGCATAATGTTTGCCGCATTGAAGGACTGAATTTGTGCTTGAAAGGGGCAGAAAGACAAATTCCTTGACAAGAGGGAGGTAAAAAGTGGCGTCCGCCTCGTAAACTACATGTTTTGGGGTTGTGAATGATTTCTGACGTTAAAAAAACGGAACATATAGCCGAGACAAAAGTAAAAATGGATATGATAAAGGAATTATATGATTTTTGCTGTTTAAACGAAAATATTGTGCCCAGACGCAAGCAGTTAACAGCGCAACTGCAATAGAAAAGCTCAATTTTATTCCAAACAAATATTTTGCTTCAAGTATCCGAGACTTTTGTCGTGGGTTTTGGTACACGAAATCCCTTTTGCTGGCAACAGTTTATTAATTAAGGAAGCGACTTTTCAAGAAAAGATATTGATAAAAGTGGCAGGGCTCAACAGGGAGTCGTCAAGGAGTGTATCACTGTCAACGACATAGGATGAAAATTACGCTACGGTCGCACCTCAGTCTACTTTGCTTCGTTCACTCATTTGGCTACTTTGATTTCTAAAAACTCCAGCCATGAAACAGTATGAATTATCGATTCTTATCAGGGGTTTTTTAATTGTATTGCCACGATTTGTAAAAAGGAAACCCAACAAGATGACGCGCCAGCAGAAAACTGTGAAAAAAATAACTCGAATCTTGTCGCCAGATAGGTATTGTTTGGGCTATATATCCTACAATAGGGCTTGGTACAGCGATCGCTTTCAACCGAGAATAGAATAATAAGGTAAGAGTAAGTTAGGCTAAACAGTGTTAACTTTAAAGTGGCAAGGCGTGCGGAAAGGAACGGGGAAAGTGAGGCTACAAGAACATCAAAATAAGTTCCGTGAGATGAAAGAAACAAGGACAAGAGCTACAGCTGTTATCAATAAAAGCACGCGGAATGAGAGATTTAAACTTAAAGTGATCGGTACTTCACCAAAACCTACGAATTAGTTATAATACTGAAGAAAACTACCCAGTTAGTGATGTTCTAGGACCTTTTTAAAGTTTATTAAGGAACAATACATAGAAATTTCACCTCCATGTCTTTTAAACAGGCCTATTCATGTGTCGAATTTGCTCTTTACATGTTAAGCTTAAAGTACATTGTGAGTTGTATTAATTTTAATGATTGTACACTGTGTTTAATACTAAACAAGATTCATATAAATACATTTCCAATTAGAAAAGTTTAATTCCAGACGTAAAATGTACACATAGCATCTACTAAAAATAGAAAATATCATGCCGAAAAGCAGCACACACAGATCTAGAAAGAACAAATAAATTATTTGTCCTACTCTTTACTTTTCTTGACTTTTAAAAGGAACATAATTAAAAAATTATTTACCTTTAAAACCCAGCAAAATAACCAGTAACAGTTCTTTTGTGTTTAATTTACACTGTAAAATTTACCTGTGATTGAAGTAATGAAACATTTGGTTCTCTTTTATTTTAAAAAAATACACATAACCTATCTAGAAGATCACTAAAATTGTAGAAAAGCCGCTCTTTCTTTTCTTACCTAAAATACTAATAACTATATTTGTAACATGAACTCTCAGTATGAAAAAGAATACATGCACATGATTTTGGTTTGTCTTTCTTGGGAATATGTCTGAATTCACACAAAGACCAACAACTCCAAGCTGGCTTGATAGCTCAGTTGGTAAGAGTGCTGCACTGCTATCATAAATAAATAAATAAACACTTTATTTCAGTAGGGTGCATAATTACAGTCAAACTGTAGTCTCCCTTATGGCCCTACGAAACGTCCAGGTCGAATTGGAATTTGGAAATGTTGGTTTTTATGGAGGAAGGAAAACCGGAGTACCCGGAGAAAACCCTTGGAGCAAGGACGAGAACCAACAACAAACTCAACCCACATAAATTATGACACCGGGACCGGGAATCGAACCCGAGCCACACTGGTGGAAGGCGAGTGCTCTCACCACTGCGCCATTCCTGCTCCCCCATTGGGTTTACATGTATATCCCAACCAAGCCTGTATTTTTTCAGACTATTTTTGCAGTTGCCTAAGTTGCACACACAGCTGCCATGGTCTTCCATTTCGTTAAACTCCTAATCTGCTAAAATGAAAACCTAGAGTATGTGGGACCAGTTAGGGACTCGTCAGTTTTCTAAAGGAGCAGGGAGAGGGCAATGAAATGTTATGGACCGAAAATCAATTTTGACCCCTCAGCGGACTGGTTGTTTTGGATGACCATAAAACAAGGCAAGTTCCTTTATTTCCTTTAACAAACTTAGGAGAACAACAAGGACAAAGTTACAAGTTAAAAGTTAAAGTTAAGAGTTGCCAAGTTTTACTTGCCATTTCTAACCACTTGCAATGTATTTCGTGGAGTCAGCTTCTTGAAAACTTACTGACAAGACAACAACTATGTAAAAATCCTTTGGTTCACAAACGTTTTCTAAGAATATAAATCAACAGCCCAAACATAAGCTCATGAACTTATATTCAAGGTTACTGGGTGCTGGCCTTCTTTAAAATCTCCTCCTGAAAGAAAAGGTTTCAAGACTGGTAAGACTGATGGAAAACTATGATAGGTGCTAACTGTGTACATAACCTAAGGCTTCCTGTTGCCATTAAAATAAGACTCCTTTATTTAAAATTTTAAAGGGTAGCTCTTTCAGAAGTCAAGGCATTTACTATCAATAGGAGCCCTTATAGTGTTAAAGCATAATTATGCATCGTAATTGTCCAATCAGGATAAAGCAAGACTTTCCTGGGATAAAGCTATTAGTATTACTCGATTCATAAGTGAGGTGCAAAGTAACAGTCGAGTTGCTTTTTGATGCTTCATGTTGTGTGTGAGCGTGTGAATTAAGATACTGATTTTTAGATGCTCGCAGACCACTTCATTTAGAACTAATACCAGGATTCTACTGCCCTGAATAAAATTATACAACATAACCACCTTTCTGTCAAAAAACTAAGGTAGTTTTAGATTATGCAAGGCAAAAATTGACGGGAAAAACACTTTACTGGTGACAAACACAAATGAAATCATACAAAACTGAGTTAACTCTAACAAGGAATTCTTTGGTGTAAATAAGGCAACAAGAGGCCCATTGGCTAATGAGACAAGACTCTTGCTGTACAAATTTTAACGGCCAAAAAGTCAATGTTTGTAAACATCAAATGTTCTCTTTATGTCCTTAAAATTCTTCAAGCAAAATTATTTTGCATTTCCACTTTCACAAATGGCCTTTTGGGTCGTTATAAAAAAACTTAAACAGTCCATCGGATGACTACAGAATGAAAAACTTCTAAATGAAGATCAAACGGAAAACCGAGCGGGCCCTTGTAAATTTTATTAGCTGAAAGTGTGAACTGAAATGATATTGTACAAGTTTATTTTAATGTTATTTTAGCTGAGATAATTCCCGTTTGCCTGCATTGTTAATCAACTAGTGATTAACTGCAGGTCTTCTAAAGTAGTTTCATGGTTTTTGCACCTCTTTGACTCTGAGATTACTTGACCGCTGAGTGACCGCCACGGCCCCTTCAAACAAGGAAAGTTCACTGATCGATTGATGTGTAGCAAAAGCTAACAAAAACTTGCAAGCGAACACTAATTTTTAAAATTGTGAGTAGGATAGCTTACCTGCTTCGGTAAAAACGGCAGCTGTAAGACTTCGAATATTCGCAGTATCGAGAAAAACCTGCCAGGATTTCCTGTCGCAGAGCATTTTAATGCCAACGGACATACCCTGCAGGACGCACAAGTCCGTGGGGTCATGCTCTGCGGCGGAAATAAACTACGTAAACGCCAGGAAATGCGCCTAATCAAGCTGGGCACCAGTCAGCCACATGGTTTAAACTCAGATTTTCGATATCTTTAGGTTGTCGCGCGCTCTTTTCGCGAGCGCGCCTTTTGAACTCAAATTTGTTTTATATGGCGCAAGACAGCGTTTTTTAACTGAAATCTTGACTTTCCACTGAAGAAGGGCTGAGCCCGAAACGTATGGAATTTTATACGATTTTTAGGCACTCTTAACTCATTAAGTGAGAAATTTTTTATATTTTTTTATATATTTTTGTACTTTTTACAAGTGCCACGCAGCACAAGGAAATTTATTTTTCCACTTATCCTTGAGACTTCGAATATCCCTGTCCTCTCAGTTTTTGAATCCCTCCTGATTTTATTATGACATCTAATCTTGTCTCCCTCACTTCATGGAACCATATATTTTCTTGCGGTGTGAAGGAAAAATTTTCCTGCTCACAAATGCAAAAGCCCGTGCTAAACACTCGTTTTCCGCTTTAAAATACCTTAAACCAATTTCTTTACGCCACTGAGAAGTTAGAAAAGCCCCTGGAATTGCCATATGTACCAAAAAGGTTAAGAATAAGTGATCAAGCAATGAAAACTACGCCTTTTACTCAGGCCGCCATCTTTGTTTATTTCACTGGCGCGCACGTTTCCATCCTCGGAGACCCAGGGGCAGCTAGTCGGGACGACAGGATTTTCATGGGCGAAAGTTTACAACAAGAGCGGGAGAGCCCCTGGGCACTTACTCTTACCGAACGAGTTCCAGAAGCGTTTGAAATCCCGCCTTCTGATTGGCCAGAAAAATTTTTTTCTGGCCAATCAGCGAAGAGGAACAGCCAGGCGACTCTCATGTCTTCTTACACGAGGTAGTAGCGTGGCCCGTTCAACGGGAACATTTTTGAGGAGAGCTTCAGAAAAAAAAAATTAATAAATAAACGAAGTCGAGGAAATCGCAAACTATAACGTGGCCGCAAGAAAACAAACACTCACAGGGAATTTTTCACGGCGAACTTATCGAAGGTATCGCAAATTTTTAGAGCTAGCGACTTCCCCTTTCTCCAATGTAACTAATTATTTCTCCTTCTTCGTTGATCTTCGTCCGAAACTTTCCAACTCTGATGCACGGGCCACGCAACTATGTTGATCGAGCATGTCATGTCACATACTAGAGAGAACTAGTTCTCTCTAGTACGTGACATGACCTCGCATCGACCGTTAAGCAGAAAATCGCCCAGATCGGCCTCCAGAAGCTCGGAAAAGCATATATAAACACAGCAAACACACAGCAGGTAATGTTTTTCAAACTGTATTTCCATTTTAATGCATTTTCAGCGGAAAACCGGCGATCATTTTCGATCGGATTTCAGGTCCATACAAACACTCATCTTACGCTTTGGTTAACTGTGGTTCCCACGCTCGATCGACATAGTTGCGTGGCCCGTGCATCGGAGATTCCCGTGGAAAGTTTCAGACGTAGTTCAACGAACAAGGAGAAATAATTAGTAACATCGTTTACTCGAGTAGCTATTAGCCTCATGCAACACTTGAGAAAGGGGAGTCGTTCGCTCTAAAAATTCACGATACCTTCGATAAGTCCTTCGTGAAAAATCCCGCTGAGTGTTTGTTTTCTTCCGGCCACGTCATAGTTTGCGATTTCTTCGACTTCGTTTATTTATTTAGTATTATTTTTTTCTGAAGCTCTCCTCAAAAATGTTCCCGTTGAACGGGCCACGCTACCACGGCGATTGATGAGGAAAACAACCTCGTGTAAGAAGACATGAGAGTCGCCCGGCTGTTCCTCTTCGCTGATTGGCCAGAAAAAAATTTTTCTGGCCAATCAGAAGGCGGGATTTCAAACGCTTCTGGAACTCGTTCGGTAAGAGTAAGTGCCCAGGGGTTCTCCTGCTCTTGTTGTAAACTTTCGCCCATGAAAATCCCGTTGTCCCGACTAGCTGCCCCTGGGTCTCCGAGGATGGCACGTGTCAGGAATCTGGGTACTAGGAAAATGATTAACCAATCAGACAAAAGTCTCCTTTGTTTTAATGGGAGCACTTCTTTGCGCCCGCCCCAATTTTCCCGCGGCCAAAAAAGCGAAAAGTGCATGGAACGTGCGGAAAGCCTTACCGAAACGCTTGCTACGCAGGCTAGTGACATTGCTTTTTGTATTTTTAACGTTTTTGGTGATATTTGGTTCTTAATTCAACAAACCTCCAGTCCTGCTGAAGATAAAAAAAATGAATGGCTGAAAAAGGTCGAAAAGTGCACTCATTAAATAAACGCCGGGTTCCGAATAAACGCTGGGTCTACGAGGCCGAGTTTTAAATAAACACCCCCGGCGTTAAATCGAGAAAATACGGTAGTTCTGAGCAGTCTTAGAGCCTCTCCTTTGATGAAGCCTCTTTTCACTTCTGATGGATGGCAGGTTGAAAAATGGGTGTACTGAAATGTCTCAGTGGGCTTAAAATGGGTGCGTATATCTAGCACCGACTCATATCTAAATCTTTCACCCTTGTAAACAGTAGTGTCCAAGAAGTTTGTTTCTGTTTCGGATACTACAGCCGTAAACTTGATGGTCTGATGGTGTTTGTTTGCTTGTTCACTGAACTGTGTGATCTCCTCTCTGGTTGCGGTCCAGAGGGAGAAGATGTCGTCAATGAATCGTTTCCAGACGAGCGGTTTTAAAGCGCTTTAATTAAAAATCTCTGTTTCTTCCTTAGCCATGAAAATATTGGGGAAAGTAACTGCCGTTTTGGTGCCCATGGCAGTCCCATGTATTTGTAGGTAGTTTTTTGCCATTAAATTGGAAGGAGTTCTCCGCAAGGATAAGTTTGAGCGCTCTTTGCAGCAGTCGTGTAGGGATAGGAGGTTCGTTTCTGTGGAATGGGTTCGTATGCGTTGCAAACTATGTTTATTCCCTCCTCTTGTGGTATATTTGTATATAAGCTCATAACGTCCATTGAAACATTGTGTTTTCTAGTACCCTTCTCGGTACATTTTTTTAAACCTCCTTTAGGAAAATTAGAATAATAATTCGAGTGCGGTAAATCAGAGAAGGTTTGAAGAATGTTAAATACAAGTTGTTGGTTTAAATCAAGTATGTGACGGAAAAAAAAACTAATTAAAAATTTATAAGTAACACTTACAATCTAACCTTCAACGATGTGGAGGACGGTACTTTGAACTTAACCTGCGATCAGGCTCTATTTTCGTTTCGCTTGGTGAAACATTCAGGCGGGACGGGCGAAACGAAAAATAGAGCCTGATACAATTCTTCTACGGAACGTCTGCCGCCCACTTTTTTTGATTGATTGACATTCAACAAAACAGCCAATCAAAATTTCTTCTGCTTGCACGATCCTCGGTACGCAAATTTCCCATAACGGCAATTCGCAGAAAGTCACGTAAATGTCGGGAAAAAAAGAAAATCATAGGCTACGATATATCTTCTAGGCACAAGTACTCAAATTTACACGATTGCTAACTTGAAGGTTCCGGTACTGTACATGGTTGCTCTGTCTGATCTGAAACTGAATGAAAATTCAAAACACGACGAGGTTGTGATGTACCAAAATATGCTGCATGCTTGAATCATTTCCCATTTCAGGTGGTATCTGGAAATATTCTCTTCTCAATTGTACCGATTTTCTGCGTAAAAAACCTTGGACAATTAAGAGAAATACCTTCAGTTTCATTCTTTAGAATAAAAATATAAATAAAACCGTTTATAAACAAAGGGGTATTTTGTAATTTAATTCGAGAAGTGATAAATATTTGAAATTAGCAGCGAATTTTATCTCTAAGCAGCAGCGAATTCTAAAACGAAGAACATCTATTATAAAACTAGTCAGATCCTTTGATGTCAATGTCAGAGATCAATAAAACGACATAAGTATTAAACAATGAATGAATAAACTGAAAATCGTTATTGCGACTTGATTGCGGTTCTCGCCAAACATTACCGTGCGAGCAGAGGCCCTTCGATCTGCTCGCAGGGTAGCCAAACATTAGTTCACCGTTAAGTTTACCGAATTATCGGTTGACTTGTTGATCATTCTTGGCGAAAGATACTTGCTCGTCTGCTGTTCGTTTTGTTTCGTAAGACGCGGAAACAGCCACTACTCTGTTCATGTTATCAATACTAGTTGAAAGCCGTCAAATGAAAATTCCGCGACACGATGCGATAAAACAGAATACATACTCCACTGTTGCTGTACTTCTCTGCTCCAGGTGAGAGACAGCTTGCGTCAAACCGAACGCCATTCTCAGGAGAGAAAGAAATGGTGACAATTCTCCTAGAACGACGAGAATTTATTAGAGCAACACATTTTACTTCGGCAGACTTGTTCCTTGGTTGTCCCTTGGCGATGGCGGTCGGATCGAAATCTCGTAGACAATTTACTTCCGTTGACAGCTCTATTGTTAAAGGGCCAATCAGATTGCGAGATTCCGCGGCCAAAATTTGGCCGCCGACGTGAACTTCTGTGAGAGATTGTATCAGGCCCTATTTTAGCGAGCGACCAACATAAGAGAATATGAGAGCGATGCTAAAATTCGGCCTGATCGCAGGTTACTTTGAACTGGAATTCTACCTGACGAAGCTAAGAACCTGACGATTCAAATGACTGGCTGTATACAGGACTGAAATCTTTCCAAATGTCACATGCCTGTGGCGATATCAGAACTGATGTAGCGTCAATCTCTTAGGTATGCTGTTTGTTGTTGTCGAAGAAAAACATGACTTAAATATATCTCTTCTCATTTTTAAAATATCATTCGTTCCGACGTTTATATTCAAACTGGGGCACTTTTCGGGATAACAGTCTTGGCACTCTTAGGGATAAGGGATAAATGCTCTCAAATTTACAGGGATAAGGGATAAACGCTTTCAAATTAACAGGTATAAGGGATAACTAGACCCCCCCTAACAGGGCCTCATTTTTCAAGGAGAAAATGTTGCCGCCTTTGCCGGAAGGTTGTGCTCTCGCCGCAATTGCTACGGCCCCTGCTAGCATCACTTTCATCCAGGCATTTGCTGAATTTAAGCGTCCAGAATGCACTAGATTGCATCTCAGAGAACTTCAATTTCAAAACTTTTCCCGGGGGAGCATGCCTCCGGACCCCCTAGAATATAGCGCCGTTGGTGGTCCAGATGGGGCTATTGCGCCCACATTGACACTATACTATATCTCTCGGCCCCCTCTATCAAAATCCTCCGTCCGCCCCTGATATATACCTAAGAACTCTCACGCCACATGCTTGATCCTTGCAATCTGCCTTTCGCATTTTACAGACCAGTTGCTCACGTTTTAGCCACAAATCTTATCTGGTAGATCTAATGAACACTTTTGAGCAATACCTCCAATCGGTCCAACTTGGGAAAAAAAGTATAGCCCTTGCAATCACGCTGGCCGTTCACGGGGTTCTTAAACAAATCGATCTTGGTTTGAAACTGGTTTTGGAACTATATCTGGACGGAATTTCGTCGGAGATCTTCGCTTTAGTTTCGGCAGTCTTCGCGGAAATCTTCGCAACTGGTCGTGTTAACTTTGGAATGCTGTCGCGCTCATTTCAGTGACTCAGGAAAAGTTGGTAAGAAAAGCCGTACAGAGAACCAAAACAAACCGCTTTCGTGAGTCTCAACTAAGGTATATCATATATGCCCTCAGATCAATCCACTGTTTACTGTAAACTTGTCTCTAAACTGACGTAATAAAACCAGTTATTAACGACAAACGATCAGGTTTGAGCAGAATTCTGTCACTTCAGTCGTCGAATTAACTGGACTCTTTATCTCCTCGGAGATCACGTACCCAATAGAGTTTTTGATTCTCTCAGGCAAACATACTAAAGTAAAAAAGATCAAACATTTGACATTTAAAATCAAATTTGACACTTTGATCCTTATACATTTTATTACTTTAAAAATATCAATTTACGCACGAAAAAGGGGTTTTTGCCAATTTTCATTAAAACAATCGACGCAGAGCAACTATTGATATATTATCCTGATTAAAGAAAGTGGGACGATTTCAACGGGGCGTGATATTATTTTACACTAGTTTTTAGAAAATCAATCGTAATATAAAACAAAACCGAATATTCCTCATACACAGTCTGGAATAAGGCGAGTGGGACGATTGCCACAGTCTCTCTAGGACCTTGACAAATAAATTTGGCCTTTTTATGACGATCCTACCAATTTTAAATTTAAAAAATGTGCTAATGGCATCTAAGTGTCAATCCGGCCGTCGGTCTAAACCACAACGCGGACTCAAGTTTGGGATCTGGCAGCCTTTATTACAATAATACACTACACGTAACATAATACATAATTTCTAAAGATTTTACGGATCACAAGTTATTAACTGGTACAACCAATAGCCCACAGTAAACAATTCTTATTATTATTATGATTATAATTATTATTATTGCCTTATATATATATATCATAAATATATCAATAGACCCTTATAAGCCTATTAAATACTGATTACTAAGGCTAGATAAAAGTTGCCGTTGGCTAGATGCCGTTCGTGCTAAGGCTTGCATTGAATGGATATCTCGGGTAACTTGCCTAATAATGTGTACTGGTACAAAAACTAGTGTACATATGATTGGCTAAAAGTAATCTTGTGACTATCATGGCGCACACTTAAAGTCTGCTTCTTCTTAGCAGTGGAAACCCAAAATGGCATAACTCGCTTAAAACGCCTCGGATCAGCCTGAGAAGCGAGATGACAACAGACATAACGACAAGACATTGAGGTAAGTTGATTTTATTGTCAAAATATCATTATATTTAGCTATAAATTCGAAAGCGTTTTCTCCCATACAAACCTTCATAAATACGAACCGTTGTAACACAACACCTCCATATGCCACCAGGCGAGAGTCACGTTTCGCGTATTTCAAAAGAGTATTATGTTAATTATTTCAACTCCTCTCATCGTGAGCTTGGGCCGCCTGTGTCAATATCCACAATATTCTGCAATAGGCAGTGTTCCTCTTTATCTCGATTCAAACACAAGTATATTAGTGCCGTCAGCAGGTTCACTCAAGGCTCTTCTTCCCACACGGATTTCCTTGCTTTTTACCGAGACTATTAAGAGGTCATCACTGTTAAAATCTCCCTTCCTCAGTTATGTCGCCTAATTAACCGGCCGTCGCCATGATGGCGACCGCCGGTTTATAAAATGGACACGGTTTTTGGTGAAAGCAAGTTGGCTTAACATACGAAGAAAGTGCTGTAAAGCTTGTGGTACGGGTACTCAAGAGCGGTACTGTCTTATACAAGACGCATGCGCATGTTAGTCTTCTGAATGTTACCTTCCTATGTTTTTGTCTTTTAATTTACAGTATTTAAGATATGAACGGCGAAGGGTTGTTTAAGTTTGGGGTTTTTTGTACAGTACAGCCCAAAAATAATGCACGCGCAAGAACTTCTTTTTGCGTCCGCAAGCCGAGAACTTCTTGCGGCTACTTGCAGGATGCCTGCACTTGAATACTGCAAGCCGCAAGAACGTCTTTGCGTTTAGAAGTTAAAACCACAAGAACTTCTTTGTGGTAAGATATCTGGACCGCAAGTAAGCGCAAGAACGTCTTTGCCCTAACACCTTAAAAACCCGGAACCCGGAGAAGGTAAAAAAGAGACCACTTTATAGCGCAAGGCACGTTCGAAATTGGCTGCCTTTGTAACTTGCAGTCAGTTGTTTATTTGGTCCCTTGTAAGTTTTTTTCTTCGGTTTTGAATTTTTTATCCGATAAAGAGTTCACTAGGTTCCGAATTTGACACTGGTCGCCTTCTATGTTATTTTTTAACGGCTAGGGAGAAACGAGACTCAAACGAAGCACGCGTGTTATTGTTTATGTGTCCCGGAGTCCCAGACATGCGGTACGCTTAGCGGCGCGAAAGGTTTCGCTCGATTTATTTCACTTAAATGAGGAACAATGGCAAAGCACAGTCCATCAGTCACATTATTAAAGAACCGACATTCACCTGTTCAGTGTTGCTGTACTTCCACCAACATATTAAACTCGGACAAATACTTTTAATTAGTTGCGCTCACACGTGTGAGAAATGAACATGGTCACTCAGATGAGAAGAAATAATACCCGAAGTCTTAATTGGAAAAACACATTATGTTTGTAAAAATAGTTCCACTCATTACGCTGAAGTCGATATCACATTTTAAATCTTCGAAGTAAACCAAAAAAGTCTGAAGGAAACTAAAACTCCGCGATCTGAAAGAAATTCGGCACGTCAATTCTAACCTGAGTAAACACAAATCTGCCGTATGCAAATTTGGTATGATTTGCTTGAATGACATTTTGTAACGCAATGCATGAGCAGTTCTCTAAGTCGTCAAGACAGCAAGCCCCGGGCAGCAAGCTGTGTCGAAAGGCGAATGTGTAGTTGAAATCATATGTCTATGCTATTTCTTCGAGTATCCCTTTTTTGCTGGGAAATTAAACTGGTAAAGATGCAGGGATTCTTGATGACTTCACCCACGCGATGGCATGACCTCCTGCATGTGTAAGTCCGGTCTTGTCTTGCCTGTCAAAGAAGAGTTCGCGCAGTTTGCCGCAATTATAGCTTTTGGACCTGTTTGTTTCTATTTCTTGGATGGAATGAAAAACTGAATTGAGTCAGTTCTGAGTTGAACCCGTATCACTGTATCTGAGACACGCTTAAAAAAATTGTTCATGTTTTGTCATGTGCCGGAGATCATGTTTACCGGGTGTTTATCTTGCAGTCGGAAAGCTGGCGGATATTCCATTTCGTGATGTGAATTTTCTTCGATACTTCGGTTGTTCGAACATTTGCTTCCTTGATTTTTTGATTAGCCTTGTGAACTTTCGCTTGACTTGGCGAATTGTCGCGCCAACACGCCAACACGACGAAAAATCGCTCGAAAGCTCGGTGATATTTCAAAGAGAATAGAGCGCGAGATTCGCTCTCATTACTTTTGCAATACCTCACACTAACACGAGCACTACAAGTTTCTTCGGCTGGACCCTCAGTACTTCTTGCGCCTTCTTGCGGCTTGCGGTAACATTAGTAACTTCTTGCGGCTAGATTTTCAACTTCTTGCGTTTCGAATGTTCTTGCGGGTAAACTGCAAAAACCTAGCACTTTCACGCCTTGCGCGGGCTTGCGTGTTCTTGCGGCGCAAGAACTTCTTGCGCCACTTCTTGCGCGTGCATTATTTTTGATAGGATTGAATGCGAAAATAGGATTGAATGCGAAATTGACTGTGTTGTCTGATCTAGTTAGTGGCTATGGTGAAATTTTTTTTAGCGCAGGAGTATTTTTTATTGGGATTGACATTTTGAGGGGTGTAAAAATGTGGGAGTCAGAAGGATTTGTGAATGTCAGGACCATATCACGCTTCTGTGAATGTGATTTGCTTTGAAAGTTGCGTTTTGCGTGAGAGGCAGTTTCCCTTGGCGTTTTATGGGGGGGGGGGTGGTTTGCGAAGTGGATTGTAAGGTTTCTGATTGGCTAACTTGTATTTCGCAGCGGACAAAAAGGACAGTTGCGTTTTGCCGGCGTGGGCAAGGAAGAGAAGGAATTGGTACTAGTATGATGATGCAATATTAGTTGATTACACATCAGTACATGATAGTTCTTGTGAACGGAGAGAAATGAGTGTTTATTTGAGGCGAGAAGTTGATACGAAGGAATCGTCATTAATAAGGAGTTTTTTTATTAATAAGGCAGGTGTTACGAGTCTTTTTGCATTGAAAGAACGAAAATATCTGAATATTATCGACGGATTTGTGTGGTTTGCGTGTGGTGTTCGCTAAAGGCTACGAGCAGTCTCACTTTCCTTTCAGAGGTAGATAGTGAAGGAAAAGAAAAACAGGCGAGTGAGCGCGAAATCGATTGCGGCTCGACAGGCGCGTTAGCTTTCAAAGACGTGGGCGACTTTCGTCCCCGCTCGCTTGTTTACCTGGTTAGCGGGTTAGCAAACTGGATTTAAACATCACGTCATGAGATATCTTGACGTGCCCCATACTCTGACGATCTGCTCGAGCTCGTGTTTTTTGATTCTACTGCTATGTTCACTGTTTGTATTTAAGGTCTAGGCACAACAGTAAATACTTCGTCGTCCCTGTGTGAGCATTCTCAGTTGTGGACGAATTCATATCGACATTCAACGTTTGAGTGATTTTGCGTTTTTCAGCACAAATAAAGCGATAAGAAAGATAAGCTGAGTCATCAGAGTTTAAACATTACGTCATCCAGTACTGCTATAGTCAAAATATTGTGTCACACAATCACACTTTTCCTCACGCCGGTTCGTAAAAAAAGAGGATCGCGCTAACATTTGTGAAACCTAGGGGTGGGGAGGGTCAGAATGGCCGGTTAAAATGCCCAATGGGCTTTCTTGTTATTAATAGAGCGAAAAATTAAAATGTTTTCATGCTTACAAACACTCATTGACAGGAGATGTTCTCTTTGATGAAGAAACTCGCTTCCACAGTTCGATGCTGCATTCACCCATCCACATATATGTTTTCTTGTCTAAATTATGTTAAAACAGGGTCTGGAAGGGTATTTCCGGGATCCGGGATTTGACCAAAATACAGTGCGGGATTCGGGAAAACGCAAAATATTTTGACGGGATTCGGGAATTGACTACATCCCGGGAAGCGGGATTGAAAAGAATTTGAGCACGGGACGCGGGAATTCTTGCCCGATTGTTGGGAATTCGGGAAATTTTCACCGCCTAGATGAACACAATGACCGCGAAAGCGAATCAAACAGGCGAGTGCTAACTGGCAAGTCTCTCCTGTTGAAAAACAAAAACAAACAACTGTCAAGTGTGACTAGTTAATAGTTATCTAATTGAAACTGTCAAGTAATCCTCAAATAAAACAGAGGGTATTTTGTTACAAGCAGATGCCTGATGAGTGAACGTGTCGCACGTGGTTTATTTAATACTCGATAAATTCTAATATCGCTCTTGCTCTTCGCTCGTTTACTTTTATTATAATCGAGAGGTTCCACCAGGATCGTTTTGCCGCTTGATATGGCAAGCAATGATGCCAGCTCTGCTTCAATGGAGAGCACAGTCAGAGTTTTGGTGTCATTCTTCCTGGCCACAGACGAAACTTCTAGCGCCAGAAGTACGGGGGCGACGCACAAAGAAAAGTTTAATGTTCCGCTCAGCGAGGATCACAAGGATCTTTTTAAATTTCAAAAGTATTTGAAAACTTTTACCGGACTAGATGACATCGCAAGAAGTAAAGGCCTCGGGGAAAACCCTGAGGTCACGATTGCCAGAGTCAAAAAGGCATCATCAGGCAGTGGCGTCGAAACTTTCTCCTGTGCGCACGCGTACAGGAAGACCCATCACGCTTTCATATCGGGCTCTTTCATCGTACTAAGGTATGAAGAGCTAATTCCATTTTGCCCACAACACACGTAAAATCAAAGTAACAACCAAACGGGCAAATCTACATCTTAAATTCATTAGCTTATACAAAAATTAGTCCTTTTGTAAATGAATTTTTGCGGAAAGAAAAAACGGGATCCGGGAAAGCGACGACAAAGAGTGCGGGATTCGGGATTCGCTTGAAAGAGGAGCGGGAATGCGGGATCAGGAGCCCCCCTTCCAGACCCTGTTAAAGCTAATGCTGTCCGACGTTTCGATGGTCGAAACGTCGAAACGTCGGACAGCATTAGTTTTAATTTTCCTACTGAAGTTTTTAAGGAAACCTCTTATTAAATTATGTTACTATACATATTTTACGACGGGAACTTTAGTGCGTGGGTTATCTTCAGCAGGACCGTCGAATACCTTAGCTGAGAGAGCATTTTCCGGCCAGACGAAGGGTGACAATTGTTGAACCGACAAATAATAAATAAATAAGTAAATAAATAAATATATAGTAATAGATTTTGAAAAACATTTCAACAAGAAAATCAACGATAAAAATGTAACTTGACGTTTCGATGACTTCATGTCATCATTATCAAAAGACAGCAGGTACAAACGGTCACTTCTGAGAACTATGCTAGACCGTGCAAAACGCTTGTCGTCTACACCGGAGTTCTTTTCGCAAGAATGTAAGAACTTGAAGGGGATATTTTTGAAATTAAAATATCCAGAGAGGGTCATCGGCTTGGCTATCAATCGTGTCCATCACCCTCCAGACCTAATTCACACACCATCTGACAGCCCCATACGGATCATTGTGCCTTATAAAGAGCAGAAATCCGCCGATGTGGTTCGCAAACAACTTCGCGACCTTGGAAGAAAAATCGATCATGAATTGCAGCCAATCTTTATGAGCAAGAAGATCGTTGATGACCTGAGAGAAACGGAACTGAAGCCTCCCATAGTTAACCAGCAGAGCGTTGTTTATGAATTTAAATGTAATTTGTGTGATACAAATTATATTGGGTACACACGCCCCCATTTACACCAACGTGTTGAGGAGCACAAACATTCCGTAATCGGAAAACACCTTAAGGACGAACATAATGTAAGGCCTTCCAACCTCTGTGAGAACTTCACCATTCTTAAGAAATGCCGAAGCAAGCTTGAGTGCTTAATCTTCGAAATGTTATACATTCGAAAGAAAAGACCGAAACTGAACACTGAAGCGAACTCGATTCGCGCGAAACTTTTTGCTTAAATTTAAATACACGCTAATCATGCTTTATTAAATTATGTATTTCTTTTTTTGTAGATATATCTTTATGTTAATTTTTTCCACATTCTACTTTTGATAATGATGACATGAAGTCATCGAAACGTAAAGTTACATTTTTATCGTTGATTTTCTTGTTGAAATAAATATATAAATAAGTAAGATAAGATAAATGAATGGGAACACTGAAGGCGTTTGATATCCACTTCCAGTAGAAAGAGGTTAACAAATTTCGCGACCTCAGACTTCCATTGAGTCGGGTTGTCTGTCCCTCTAGTCGGTCCGATTAGGTTCGGATGTATTGGTCATGAGTGAAATCACCAGAGTGGAAATTACCAGAGTTGTTTTCCTAGATACTGTTTGTAGATCGAACTGTCAAGGGAGAACACACTAGAACCTTGGGGAAAATCCTCGGAGCAATAATGAGAACTCAAACAACAAACTCAACCGGTACAAGGCGTCAACTCCAGTACGAAACGGGGCCGCTTTGGTGGGAGGCCTGTGCGGTACCATCCCTGTACAGGCAAATGGGATACATACCCCCATAATGCACCGGCAAATGGGTGCATGCGCTAAATGGTTTGACATAAAGTGTATGGTCTGTATAGTAAGTCGATTGCTCTACCACACTGCATGTATAAGTTCGTAGATCTAAAGGCCAATACGACAAATAGAGTTTTAGAGTACATCTGCTGTTTACTATTTAGCGCAACCAAGAGAACGTGGTACAACAAGTCAAATCATCACACAGAAAAAACAAACAAACAAACATCATGACAAAGCGGCCAGACTGATATAATATCAATACATAATGGCCGATTTCTTTGGATTGTTCTCCTGCTATATCATGTTGTAATGGTGTTTTTCATTCTCTAGAGCAAAAATAAAAAGAGATTTTCTAGCTATTAACGTGTGTGGTATATACTAAAATATTTATTTATCTCAGTGTCGGCGGTAATGCAAGATGGCAGGGACTGGGCGTCTAATTACCGACCTTCAGATCTAAAGTCCAGCGCGCTAACCACTACACCACCGCGCCCCCACTTCTACTTTGCTGTACTTGACAATCAGGGCTCGAGACTAACGGTAGCCAACTAGTCACAGACTAGCAGAAATTCCGTTTTGGCTAGTAAGTTTTGCACTTTCACTAGCCATTTTGGCTAGTGAAAATTTCAAAGCACTAAAGCACCGTATGGAAACCAAACTAAATATTGCTTCTGATGATCGGATCCCAAAAGCAAATTGAGTGAGCAGAAACTAAAACGTATTCCGTAGGAGGATATCATAGTGTTTGTATGATACTTGTTTTGTCCTCTCAACGTTTTTCCTTACTAACTCTTGTCTCAGATGGCAACGTTTTCTCCGTCATTTCTACGTTCAAACGAAATTAGCCGTCTTCAGAACGTTTCCTTGAAAGGTCCATAAGTGCGTTCATATGATATTTGTCTACACGTTAGTAGCTTCACACAATTCTTTAGTCTTGTGTTATCAACTTTTTTCCATTAATTGCTACGTTCGTACAATAGTTTCTCTTCCCAGCGTTTCTCTTTACGCAACGTCTTCACAACGTTTCTCCGTACGTAAGTAGGTTCGTCGATTTATTAGTCTAGCCTTCTCAACGTTTGTTTGTACGTCAGCACGTTCACACGACATTGTTCTGCTCTTCCTAAGGTTTTCAGTGTGTTAGTACATTCGTACCATAAGTCGACACTGCTTAGTGTTTCTCTGTACGTTAGTATGTTCATACGGTATTAGTCTTGTCTTCTGAACGTTTATCTGTACGTTGGTGCGATTTTAGTTGTCTCATTTACGGTTCTCCGTAATTTATTGTCCCACTATATTCTTACGGAATAGGTTTTGTCTAATAACCTTTCTCCGTAAGTTTGTAGTTGCGAATTTTGTTAGTCTCTGTATTTTGGTACGTTGGCAGTGTTTCTCCCTACTGTAGTGCATTTGCAACCAACGTGTTTGACATGACTTCTCAACGTTTCTCCGTACCTTAGTAAGTTCGAACCTTATTAGTTTTTCTGCTCAATGTTTCTCCGCACTTAAATACGCTTGTAATTTGCTAGTATTCTCTTGTAAGACGTTTTTCCGTACGTGAGTTGAGTGCTGTATCAGTCTTGTCTTTTTGACGTTTCTCCGTAGCTTGCAACGTTCGTACAATGTTAGTCTTGTCTTCCCAACGTTTCTCCGTACGATGACATGCTCATATAAGGTTAACTGTTCGAGTTATTCGTCCTGATCTGACCGAAACGGAAAAGAGAGGCGTGAACTACATCGTGCCTGGGAATTTGCCCTGAAGGCACGTAGTACTTTGTATTCCGCGTGTGAGGATCTTTAACCGTTGGAAAGAATAGTCAACATTCAAGTTCTTCACTCTTGAGATTACAGAGAGGCATGTTTACAGTACTTAACTCGGCTAAAAATTAGACACATTGAACACAGTATGAGATTTTGCAAAAAAAGTCTGGCTAGTGAAAATTTATTTTGGCTAGTGAAATCAAACCTCTCACTAGCCACTTGGCTACTAAGCTGAAAAGTTAGTCTCGAGCCCTGACAATTATTCCACGAGCGCACGTTGGGATTGAGGCGATAAATAACCAACGAGGCGCGACTACTAGCTTCGAGTTGGAAATAGCCTCCTTATATCCAACAAACGAGAGTGGAATAACTGTTTACAGTAATTAAATTCTCAATCTCGATAATCCTTAACGATTTTTTTTTCATATTTTTGCAACGTAACGGCACTTCATATGGCCGGGATTCAATTTCCTTATAAGGCCAAAAACAGGATTATTTGCCATTCATTGGTGAACCAATGGCAAAGCTAGAAATTCAATAGCCGAGATCAGGAATAATACATAGACTACATAGTGTTAAAACTACTTTGAGGAAAAGGCTCATGCTCATGAAAAGGTTTTCATGCTCCATACATTTAGTTTCTAAATCCTCCATGAGTAGTCCTAAAACGCACACTGTGCAAATGATCACTTTTTCTGAGTTACCTACTTAGTAATAGTCTATCTGCTGTACATTCCCGCCTCAACGAAACTAAAACCTGAATTATACGACCAGCGGAAGGCTAGGTGGCAGAAAAGTTCTTTTTTTTTTCAGATTTTCTGAGTAATTATCACAGCACATGATTGTCCAATTGCTGTTTAACATCGCGACGTTCTGTTGTTCGTGGACACTTGAGCATGCTCAAGCATTGCGCGTTGCCCCTCCTATTATCATTGCGTGAACCAACTTTGTAAATATCAGCTTTCCTGAACGACCGGAAAGATGATCCACTTTTACGAAAACTCTGGCGACGTGCTTCCCAATTCCTCTTCGAGAGATTGCTTGTGATTCGCGAGAGGCGCATCTCGAGCTTCCTTTTCTTTTGGTAAAAACCACATTGACTCATAACGATACGAAACTCTCTCCGAAAGTTTTGGCTGAGCAGGATATACAAACATGGGTCAATGGCACTGTTTGTGTGCGAGATCCACATGAGAAAGGGGAAGAGATACGAAGGCATTCTTAAATAAAAATCGCTGTGGAAAGCCACATAGAAGTGCATCAGATGCGCGGGAAGCCAGCACAGAGCAAACACTGCCACTATCATGATAAGTACTTTGACAACTTTACGTTTTGATCTCTCCACTGCCATCGTATTGGCTCGTGCTCGCGTGTGGCCTGGAATATTACGGTGATGCAGTTTGTAACAAACGAGTGCGTATAGCACGGTGATTATGAGAAGAGGCAGAAAATAGAGTACGACAAAAGTGAGGCTGTAATACACTTTAGATAGGATTTCGGCGAGTTGAGGATCCCGTCCGAAGTAAGACACGCAAGACCATTTTCCGTCGTTCCTGGAGACAACCTTGAAAATTGCAAGGGCTGGGCTCATGAAAACCGCAGAGCAAATCCAAATCGTGGCTGTCATGATCTTAGGCCTACGAAACACTTGGCCCTTTAGGGGATAGAACACGGCAAAGAAACGGTCTACGGACACCACCAAAATGGTGAGAATAGAGGTAGCAATCGGAAATAGAAACAGGTACTGGGCCAGTTTGCAAGTTATAGCTCCCGCGATACCTCCATGCCACCGGTGTTCGTTGTACAAGAAAGATACCGACATCGGCATGACGATTAAGGTGATAAGCAAGTTGGAGCAGGCGAGGTTTGCGATCAGCAAATGTGTGGCTGCTTTGATGCCGCATTTCCTGCAGATGATGTACATCCCAAGGGAATTACCCAGTAGTCCCACAAAAAACGAGACCGCGTATAATGACGTCATCATAATCTTTATGTTGTCCGTCATTGTTTCACTGGGAAAGGAGCCTCGAAGAGCGTCATCTGGAAAGAAAAGAGAAAAATTTGAGATAACAGTTCTAAACTAGGGTAGTTTCCTCCAGCCCTTTAACGCCACCAGTCAGGAAAATAATTATTTTTAGCTTGACCCAGAGCTGTGTTCATGCTCGCAGTAGCGATCAGTTTATAAGCTTTGGAGTATTGTTTGTACTTTTTTGGATGGAAATGTTGCATGGTCGGATTTGCCTAGATCTTGCATGGTTTATTCTCAAGCCTTCAAGCTCATTTCGGTGAGTATTCGAGATGAACAGCTTAGGACACGTGACCCAAAACACCGACCGCGGCGAAATGAGGAGTACTAGACTAGACAAGGTCAGATTAATGATAGACTACCAAAGTTTCAAGTTGGAATTTTTAAACAAGGGTTTGTCACGGTATAAGTGTGTGAGTGTGTATTTACGATTACTTTTGGTTTTCTGGCAGGAGAAGAATGACAATCGAAAAGGGGAGGGGGGGAGGACGAAAGGAGGGATGGAGGGACGGGAAATTTGCGCAAGAAGTATAAAAGCACAATTCTGTGATTACTCTGGTTGTTTATCCCTTTCATTGCTAAGTGCTACCAAACAGCCTTTATTTCAAAGGTCCCGCTCTTTCATTTCATCGATCCACCGGCAAAATAACTAAACAGCACCTAACAGGAAAAGAACTATTCAGCAACGTTCAGTGATTCAGTGGCCACTTGAGTATTTCATCCGCAGACTCAAAAGTTAGAGTCAAGTTGTGCGGAACGTAAAAGAAATTACTGTTCATAAGTTTCACTTGAATGGAAGTCAAAATCACATAACTTTATGTTTGATTACGGAATAGAAACGGCTCAGTGTAATGGTCAATGTAGAGTCTCCATCGCTTTCAGTAAGGTGTGTTATTAAATTCTCAGTCTCGGTTACTGACCTTCAATCTTTCTTATTGTTCACCGCACGATGGTTATAAGCGAATATAAACACTGCCTTTTGCATTATAGGGAAATTAGATGCAATGCCAAATGGGCGTCTTGCGTTCAAACGTTTCGGCCGTGAAGCCAAAGTTTTGTCCAAACTTATGGCAATAAAAACTAATTAACAATTATTCAACTCACGCTAGTGGAGTATGAGGTGACTATAACGGACCAACAATCTCATATCCTTCGGTCCCTCATGGTTGAAACTAGAAGAACTGATTTGTTACTTACGGCTTGTCAGGTTTGTCTGATTCCATGAAGAGTTTCCCTTGAACGTCATGTTGATACTTTGGCAAAATGATCGACCTGAAAAAAATGGTTTGTTGTATTAAGGGGCTGTTTACATGGAGGGAGGAGGATCCTAGCACTAGAAAGATCCTAGAAGGCGAAACAAATTTTCGTTTGGTTTACATGCAGAAATTTCGGTCGGGTTGTTTGCTGGAAATCAAATAAAACTATCGGCCTTTAGCAGCTGAACGCCCGGCCACCGCCATATTTGTTTTTCTGTCCCTAGTACCAGGATCTTCCGAGCGAAGGTAGTTTACATGGTGCTAGGATCTTCCTATCTCTCAGATAGGAACATCCTAGCGCTAGAAAGATCCTAGCGCTAGGGCCAAGTCCAACATTTTGCATGTAAACTGAATACAGAAAACATATGGTGCTAGGACGATCCGCCTTCTAGGATCTTCCTAGCGCTAGGATCCGCCTTCTAGGATCTCCCTCCATGTAAACAGCCCCTAAAACAACTCTATCTTTCCCGCAAAACTCAAGTCAATTACTCTTCTTTTCCCCAAAGGAAATTAACTCAGTACGGCGAGAAGAATGAGTGATCATTAAACTGACCATGGCGAAACTCCAATATCAGGATCGAATCAGGAACCTGTATTCACTTCAACTGTGCTATAAACTACAAAATTTCGACGTGATAAGTATCACCTGGAAGTGTGCGAAATGTTTTTGGTACGGTCTTGTGGCCTAAAGAGAAGAGACGACAAAAACCTCCCCATTCCACTTTTCGAAAAATCTAGCGAGTAATGAGTGTTTGCTTTGAGCAAAGTATCAATTACATTTAAGGAATATAGGCTCCTTCGTTATGCATCAGTCAATGCCAGCAGTGCCCATCCCCCCGGGCCAACCCCCGGGCATTAGCATTTTTTTTTTAAATGGCAAATTCCCGGGGGTGGGGATAAACAAGTCCGTCAAATGTCCCGGGTTGGTACCAAAAAAGAAGGCAAATGCCCCACCCCCGGGATCATATAGAAAGCAACACTACTCAAGATTTAATAAATCATAACAAGAAAGTTTCACTCATCATCAAAGCCATTAAGGCTGGTTTCCATATCATTGCTATGATTGCTGCAATCGCTGGAAGAAACGTTCAGCAATCGTTGTGATCATATGGGTACCACACCTCAGCGATCGATCGTAGCGCTCACATCATTTCACAACGATCGTTTCTATATGATTGAAGAGTGGTTTCTATATGAATGCAACGATTGCGATCACAGAGATCGTGGCAACCGTACGGAAACCAGCCTTTATTTTCAATACATTTCGGTTGTCTACCCGTGCGTCTATCCTCGATCCCGTTGTTCATTTGCTTTAGTGCCACTTATCAGTAACACGCCAAATTGTGTACATGACAGTTCCTTTTGGTTCAATTATTCATTCATTTATGTGATTTTGACCTGGACAATTCATGTGTTTATTTTTAAAATATACTAAGAAATGCTTAAATATATTAAGTTATCGAGGAACTGAAAATGCATTATCCGTATTTATCAAACTGCCAAAATCGTAAAAGATTTTTACGAAAGTGATCATCTTGGATAGCTTTAAAAGTCACATATTACATGCGAGACCAAAACCTGACAAAGATGTCAAGTGTCCCGGGGTCGTCCCGGGGGTAGGCAAATGCCCGACCCCCGGGCAGTGATAAAATTTCAAATGCCCCACCCCCGGGATTGACACATGAGCAAATGCCCGGCTAATGCCCGGGGGGGGGGGGATGGGCACAGCTGGAATTGACTGATGCATAACGTTACCTTTGTCAGCCCCAGATGTTCGAAAGGTGAGAGACGCGGTAATGATCGTTTGCGGGGATAAATGGGACGCCTGCCTCGCGCTCGCATTCCAATTTGGAGACTCCCTATCATATCATGAATTGTGTAGAATGAAAATAAAAAAAAGGTAACCCCTCAATTGTTCAATTACAGCTC
The DNA here is from genome assembly GCA_964030785.1 of Siderastrea siderea. Classification (NCBI taxonomy): domain Eukaryota; kingdom Metazoa; phylum Cnidaria; class Anthozoa; order Scleractinia; family Rhizangiidae; genus Siderastrea; species Siderastrea siderea. Next base: position 70,826,982 of record OZ034968.1, on the reverse strand, counting down.
GAAGACGTTTCCCAGAACCTCGAATCCAAATTTCGTGATGATGTTATCTTGATTTTAAGTTAAATCTCTGTCGTTTACAGTTGCGCGTTATCTCGGTGACTCTTATCACAAAGAGCTTCCCCGTGCACAGCGCAGTAAACCGATGACTTGTTTTATTTCAAGATGCCCTTTTGCTAGGCCGGCACGAAATAACTGCACGCTTTTGGCATGTTTGCTAAGCTTTTAAGAGGGCTTGAAACAAAAATTCCGAGCACTCATGGATTTGGGGCCATTTTTGTGTATAAGCTATGCCCTCTACTGTAAACAAAACTGGATTACCCCTCTTGTAATGCATCTTTGGGTTAAGAGATTGACCTTCTATCTTCTGGGGTGCTAAGATAACTAAGATGCCATTCGCACTTCACTTGAAGGAAATCAATTTTAGTGCTACAAATTGCTCTTATTTGTAGTCATATTTCAGTGGGGACTCACACAATGTACAGGAACGACGTCAATCCCAAAACATAAAAGCAGCTTACGTAATTCTCTAAGACGTAACTATGCAGGAACCGTTTAAGATTAAAATTAAGTTCTAAATTGAGTAAACAACCGACTCACCTTTACTTTCTTTACTTTGAAAGGGTCCTCAGATCTGGCAGTTACGTTAATGGCAAATTTCCACGGCCGGCTATCTGAGAACAAAAGTTACCAGCAACTAATGAGACGTAATGAAATCTCATTAACGCTAACTTTCTTTCATTCAGTTAGTGTCTCGACTCTTAGCTTTTGTCAGGCAAAACACAAACCAGGGGCAGTTTATGGAAGATAATAAACGATGAAAGATCCATGTCATAAAAGAAGTGGTTGCCGTGAAAGCTGAAAGTACAAAATCAAAGTTCTATGAAGCAAAAAGGAAGACTTTGCTTTGTTTGAGTGGTGTCTCAATAGTGCAATGAGAGCGCGAGGCAGGAAGTGAGTTGCTTTCAAAGTTATGTACATAACAGGACAATATATACCTAAGAACTCTCACGCCATGTGCTTGATCCTTGTAATCTGCCTTTCGCATCTTACAGACCAGTTGCTCACGTTTTACTGAGCCACAAATCTGAGCTGGTAGATCGGATGAGCCCTTTTGGGCAATACCTCCAATCCGTCCAACTTGGGAAACAAACGCATAGCCCTTGCAAATCACTCTGGCCGTTCACGGGGTGCTTGAACAAATCGATCTTGTTTTGAAACTTGTTTTGGAACTATATCTGGCCAGAATTTCGTCGAAGATCTTAGCTTTAGTTTCGGCAGTCTTCAGTTTTCGCAACTGGTCGTGTTAGCTTCGGAATATTGTCAGCTGTTCATTTTCACTCCAAGCATTAAAATCGCAGGCTCTCCGGCGACTCAGGAAAAGTTGGTAAGAAAAACCGTACAGAGAAGCAAAAGAAATCACTTTCGTGAGTCTCTACTAAGATCAATCCACTGTTTACCGTAAACTTGTCTCTAAGCTGACATAATAAAACCAGTTATAGTACAACTCCAAATTTTGGCGTGCTCCCATTGGTCGAAATCGATCACTTGACGAGATAGTGTCTCTTCTCAGCGGGATCCTTTCACTGCATAGTGCCTGTTTTTGGCAATTTTCGCTCAAAATTTAGCGTTTACAATAAAAACAATAAAGTCCTTCTGTTTTAGGCCCTATGAGTGATAGGTTACTTCGAAAATTTGTTGTTCAAACTTCATATAAGCCTTCGAACTACGTTCTCGGGCTACTATTTGTTGTGTACATCAAATTTCCTCGGGCAACCTCTCACACGATAGTGCCTTCGACAGACGAATTCTATTGTTTAATTGTTAACGACAAACGATCAGGTTTGAGCAGAATTCTGTCAATTCAGCCTCCGGTGTGGGGTTTTTGATTCTCTCAGGCAAGCACACGGCTAAAGTAAAAACAATCAAGCACTTGACATTTGAAATTAAATTTGACATTTTGGTTTACATTTTATCACGTTAAAAATATCAATTTACGCACGAAAAAGGGGTTTGTGCCAATTTTCATTAAAACAATCGAAGCAGAGCAGCTACTGATATATTGTCCTGATTAAAGAAAGTGGGACGATTTCAACGAGGTGTGATATTATTTTACACTAGTTTTTAGAAAATCAGTCGTAATAAAACAAAACCGAATATTCCTCATACACAGTCTGAAATAAAGCAAGTGGGACGATTGCCACAGTCTCTCTTATTTCTCGATGTTTCGTTCGTAGGACCTTGACAAATAAATTTGGCCTTTTTATGACGATCCTACCAATTTTCAATTAAAAAATGTGCTTGTGGCAACTGAGTGTCAATTAGTGTCGGTAATATTCTGCAATAGGCAGTGTTCCTCTTTATCTCGATTCAAACGCAAGTATATTAGTGCCGGCAGCAGGTTCACTCAAGGCTCTTCTTCCCACACGAATACCCTTGCTTTTTACTGACACTATTAAGAAGTCATCAGCGTTAAAATCGCCCTTTCTCAGTAATGCCGCCTTATCTGTTATCGAGAGCAAATTAAAATGTTTTCATGCTTATGAACTGTCATTGACAGAAGATGTTCTCTTTGATTAACAGACTCACTTCCACAGTTCGATGCTGCATATACCCATCCACATCTATGTTTTCTTGTCTAGATTATGTTACTATATGTTTTTTTACGACGGGAACTTTATTACGTGTTTTATCTTCATCAGGACCACGGAATACCTTAGCTGAGAGAGCATTTTCCAGACGAAGGGTGACGATTTTTGAACTAACAAAATAAAAAAATGAAATAAAATAAAATAAAAATGTAATAAAATAAAACTAAATGAATGGGAACACTGGAGTGTAAATCACCAGATTGGAAATTACCAGAGTTGTTCTCCTAGTTACTTTTTGGAGATCGAACAGTGATCGGAGAAAAACAGGAGAACCTTAGGGAAATCCTCGGAGCAATAATGAGAACTCAAACAACAAGCTCAAGCGCTATATGGCGTCAATTCCAGACGAAACGGGGCCGCTTTGGTGGGAGGCCTGTGCAGCACCATCCCTGCACAGGCAAATGGGATACATACCCCCATAATACACCGGCAAATGGGTGCATGCGCTAAATGGTTTGACATAAAGTGTATGGTCTATATAGTAAGTCGATTGCTCTACGACACTGCATGTATAAGTTGGTAGATCTAAAGGCCAATACGACAAATAGCGTTTTAGAACACATCTGCTGTTTACTATTTGGTGCAACCAAGAGAACGTGGTACAACAAGTCAAATCATCAGACACAGAAAAAACAAACAAACAAACAAACATCATGACAAAGCGGCCAGACTGATATAATATCAATACTTAATGGCCGATTTCTTTGGACTGTTCTCCTGCTATATCATGTTGTAATGGTGTTTTTGATTCTCTAGAGCAAAAATAAAAAGAGATTTTCTAGTTATTAACGTGTGTGATATATACTGAAATATTTATTTACCTCAGTGTTGGTACTGGATATTGACCTCGCTGCCTCGAGGCCTGGGAAATTTTCCCCACTATTCACCTCCAATTGGTTGAATAATTGTTTTAACAATGGCAAACATCAGATTCAGATGAAGTCCAGTGCTTTTTCTAAGTAACTGGACTGATTTATTAAACTGAAATTAAAATATAACGTCTGGTAGGAAATTGATGACGGTACTGAGGGGCCGGCACTTTCATCAAAACCAGTAGGAAATAAGTAGTTTTTGGCTAAAAGCCTTCAAGAAAGGAATCATTACTTATGATTAGTTATTTTTAGCGATTCAATTTATAACCGTTTGCAACTGTTGATAACGGTTCAAAACATATGGATGGCCTGGTACATTGATGTTTTTCCCATCATGATATGCCAAGACTGGAATTTTTTCTCGATTCGAACTAGGGCAGTCTTTCGTGATAATAATGTTATTTTAATTTACCAGGGTGACCTTATCAGCACGAAGGTGTTGTTATTAACAATAAAGCCCGCGGAAATTAAAATAAAAACAAAAGACTATACAAATAATAATGGCACAATTAAAAACCAATGTAAGCTTATTTGAAAACTACGACCTACAAAAGACTAAGCAAAATATCCATAATTATAATGAACTAGTTCAGCTTCATGTTTATGAGGGATGGAGTTCGACGACAGGTCACTCAGGAGTGAGAGATACAGGATTTCTAGACATCAATGGAGAATAATGGCAATGATTCTTGGCCTTTTTGTCTCGTAGTATATATTCCTACATTCACTATGTTGCATTACATGCTACATTTAATTGCATTCATGAGAAATGAAAGATCTTTTACAGTAATTTATATAAGCTCAGAGTAGAAAAAAGAAATCAAAACCATAGATTAATTCGCCATAGTCAATGTCCAAGACAACAATGATAACAAATAGCATTAATTGCGAAAATGCTATGTATATAATAAGTAAGTTACGAGGAAAACAATTCTATTAAATGTGTTGTCCCTTGTAAGAAGTCACATTAAGCCATATCCTTCAATGAGGCAAAGAATTTCCAAACGTCTTCATGAGAGACTAAACGAGGAAAAACAGTTAACTATTTTCATCTTCTACCACAAATCCACTCGCTTACATTAACTTGTGTAAATGAAGGGGAAAAACAGAAAAAGAGAAAGAAATAAGAGATGATTTACACCGTCAGTATGAAGCTTATGAAGAAATTAATGCACTTAAATTCGAGTAGGTGTTAATAAGAGCTAAAGAAAATTGTCGCATAGTCTGGGTGATGATGGTTATTTCATGAAAAAGTATGGATCTGCATACTTACCGTTTCCTTAAGGAAATGACTAAAGAATAACTTCAGCAACCACTTAGGAAACGTTTAGTCTCTCGATTGCATGCTTTTCCCCATCAGGTAGCTAAGGGTGACTGAGATTGCTTTTTTCCACGTTTTAGGCCATTCACGCACTTATACAACTGTCAAATCAACTTGAATACATCGCAAGCTGTTAGGCGGCGAGATCCGCTATCGTAGTAATTACTACAGTAGGCCGCTATCAAATAAAACCAAATATTGGCCAATAATAGCATGACCTTTTTGGGTCAAAAGCGTTTTTTTTTTTACTCTTTTGCAAATTAAATAATTATTTTTTAAAAAGGTCAGATTATAACATCTGACGGTAATTGTTTTATTTGAACACCTTTACTAAATAATTTAAATCCCGAGCCATCGGCCTTTAAAGGATAAAATTGAGCCACTTGATAGAAGCGAGGAAAAATAGAAAATATGAGGAACGGAGACAATAGATTAATGAAAATATGGAACAATCCTTTGTCAATACATTTGGAAGCTGATTTCTACATTTTTAGTCTACTGTCTTCATTTCTCGCATTTTTTATTTTCATATTTTCCTCGCCTCTTTAGCTATTTAATTTGACCCCTGGTGTTTCAGACAGGCGAAGGCACGATCGCTCTGATGTAAAAGAACTTTTTCAGTATATTTTTAATTATAGCCTACGGTATTCGCGGTCCTCAAAAATGTCCATATACTAAAAAGTTCTTAAAGACAAATGTCACTCCGGATGTGGCAAAGTCTAAGAGTGTAGGAGTTGGGGGCGATTTAAAAATCTATCAGAGAACCTCTGCTTTTTGTTTGTTTGTTTTTGCTTTTGTCGTAAAGAAAGAGAGCTGAAAGGGCTAAGACAGCTAATGCACTGAGACAGAAAACGACACCATGATTTACGGACGGTGCCCCAACAACAAACTTTCTCTCTGATCAGGAAACAGATCACGCATACTACAACTCGTTCATTTTAATCTACATCGGTCACACTGTGTTTATGTAATGGAAAGGCTTCATTTGTGAGCCGGCATCCGTTTGAACCTAAAAGAATAATTTTCCCTTTTCAAACCGCAATTTAAGTAATATTTACTTTGAGAATGTTAGATTGCAAACGGGAGGGCACGTACTGTTTACTTAATACAACTTTAATTGTAAAGGAAAATAAGACCAGAATTTGACGAGTACAAAGAAATGCTCTTTCTGTGGTATCAGTCGAATATTTGATAAAGGATCTGAAAATCGAAATTGAAAGCCGGTCGAGATCGATTGGTTGCGGTAAATTGTCAAATATACAATTTTGAAAACACCTTCTTATATCTTAGTAGTTACTTCAGCTAGAAGATTTTTTTTATCTCTGAGCCTTGCTATTTGTTTCTACTTTGAATTCGAATTCAGCGGCTAAATTGTATTCGGCGAATTTTGATTGAGTGAGTATAATTTGGTCCCGTGGGCAAAGTGCTCGGTGTCTAGAATCTGTTCGTTTGATATATCTTATACACTTCACATTTTTTAAGCTTGTAGGATGTCTAAGGCAAGCGATACTAATACGATAAAACCAAGACGCAGTGATAAATAAATGCACAAATACATACGGGCGCACACGAAAAAGAAAATACCGAACAGAAAATACTGCCCAGTGTCAGCCTGATGTAAGACTAAAAGAGATAATTTTAGGGTTTTAGGGTTGTAGCTGAAGACTTCATAGTTATCGCCGGTAAATACTTTAAAAGAACACTCTTCGCAGGTTTATCTATTTAAAGAATCGATTTCAGTATTTTATACACACCGTCGCTTGTTATAATAGACAAGCAGGATAGAGTTCGTGAATATCGAACAGTCCCGTGAGAAAAAAGTGCGTTTTCACTCAACCAACTTTAATTTATTCTGGGAGAGTTTATTACTGCAAAGAAGCAAAATGTTTGGCAAAACGAAAAATTGCCTAAATTCGCTAAGTCTAAGCAACGCCAAGAGAAATCTAAGATCACTCGGATGCAATAAACAAAAAGGCACTTGGAATGGAATAACGGAGTTGCATTTTCGGTGAAAGCCATTTTCCACTTACCTATTTCTCAGGATCGGCAATATTAATCTCTCGAATACCACGATGTCAATCTTCAAAATTAAGTTGCGAGTAACTGTGGTTTCCTTGGCAAACCGTTCAGGGCCGGTAAAAACGGAACAGAACTGATGTTTCGATGCTTTTACATTTTTGCAGATTTTCTAATGAATGTCAATCAATTGACACGTTGACGCTTAATTTGAATAAATTAAATACATAGTTGCGTGGCTACTGAATCTTTGCAATAGGCTGGACTTCAATAACTGTGCACTCAATTCAACTAACACCAAAAATGCTAGCTGCCTTTGTCGGCATATTGTCATCCATTAAAAGAAATATTTTCATATTTTCATGTCAAAGACAGCAGTTAATTCCGTTCAGTTGCGTGCGTAGAATTTATGGCTCTGTCAGGTATTTTGGCATCTTAATTTTAAGTAGGTCATGTAGGAACTACGTCAAGACGACAATGAAACAAAATCAGATAAATGTTATATACGCCTATCACTTCAAAGTAGAGATTTTAAAAACTTGAAAAGAGCGCTATAGCACACTTCCGTTCTTTACTGATAACTCTTTGATTCAAATAAGTGACGTTTAATTGTCAGTTGAATAATTGACCACTTTTCCAGGGATCTCGGCGATAAGATTGAAAAATAATAAATCATTGCTAGACCAGATTGTCATAATGACAGAATTTCGGAATTTCAATGTCAAACGGCAAATGAAAGTTCTTTCGTTGCCTATCAACAACTGTAACCTCTTCATTAGTCGGTTCGATTCCCTATCTCTGTGACAAATTAAAAAATCCAGACATCAATCGAAATATGTCAAATTCAAACAAGGTGGCGGCCATTACGTTTCACTTCGTTTCCCGGCTGTTACGTTGTTTGGCTTTTTAAAGATTTTATGTAAGAGAAGTACGTGCCAGTGAGTGTGCATGTTGAAAGTCGATTGCTATATGGAGCGGTTTTCAACTGAGTGTTGTAAAACCAAAACAAATGCAACTACTTTGGAAGCCTGCGCGTAGACGTCTCCTATTTCCTTTGGCCATCTATTTGTCCATCTATTTTCAATTTTCCTAAAATTCATCAATTTCCTCCTTTAGTTTTTTAGAATGACTTGAAAAATGGCAAAAATTCTCACAGATTTATGGGAGCTCGCACTATGACCATTTATAGTACAACGCTAGATTTTGGCGTGCCCCAGTGGTCGAAATCGATCACGTAACGCGATAGTGTCTCTTGATGTTCAAACTTGATATAATATTTGTTGTGAACATCAAACTTCCTCGGGCAACCTATCAAACGATGGTGCCTTCGACAGAAGAACGCTATTGTTTAAATAGAAGCGTTTTTGGACTGAATGAAATCTTATGGCGATAATTAAGAAAAATTAAGGGCTAAAACGTTGGGAAAACAGGGCATCTAGCCTGAGTATCAGGCCCTCGGAAGGGGGAGGGGGAGTGGGGGAGGGATAGGGGAAGAGGGCCTGACACAAAGCCATTGATTGGCTGATGTTCAACATCCAGAATCTGGATGTTACGCTGATTGGCCAAGAGACAAAGGAGCGCATCACGTGGGTCACGCCAGAGTCGGGAAAAACACAATTTGAATTTTCTCTTTGTGAAACCTTTGAAAGCCGCGTAGCCTTTTACATATTGCTCTTGAGAGCAGTTCTCTTCAGGGATTATACACTTTTAAAATGTAGGAAAGGTGGTTATATTGTCGTTGTTACAGCTTATTTGTTGCGGGCAAAAACGGCTCGGTACAATTTGTATTCAGCGGAGGAAAAATATATGTAAGTTTAGCACCTATGCGACAGACAATTTTATTTCAGCGTGTCCTGCTGAATTTCTCGTCAGTTTTGTAAGGTACGTCTGCTTAAAATACCTGCCATTTCGGGTAAGCAAAAGCAATAATATTTTTCCGTATCCGCTGTGATCTCTGGAATCTGCTTTTTAAACTCCGTACAGTTGTGATTTACGCGAGCACGATGTTTTGCTTCACTCAGGATGCATTCTGTAAACTGATATATCCAGTCTCGACACTGGTTTTTTGGTATGTATCACGCCTTTGGTAGAAGCATGAATAAAATGAGTTTTATTCATGCTTATGAGTTTTGCAGTGCGTTTTGATATATGCAGTGCGTTTTGATGTAGGTTAATATAGCTTCATCGCTTAATGTAGCAGTTATTGACAACTGGAGAGTATAGAAAAGCCCGATATTTGAAACTCATTAGCATATAGTTTGTTTACCAATCAAGCGACTGGCTTCTTTGTGCCACTACAAAATATATGTAGCTAAATATAAGTTTAAGTTTACAAGCAAGAGCGCGGTTTCGAATCTGTTGTTACCGTCACAGTCTTCTCAGGAGTTTTGGGGACGGCAGAAGGATTTTCCTCCGAGTAACCGAGACAACTCACAGTTCCTGGAATAGCCTGAGTATAAGGCCCTACTTGTATTCATTAACAGTTTACAACCATTCGAGCGTATTTCTTGCAAACAGACCACGATAACCCGGGGACAGCAAATACTCCAATACTCTGCAACAACTTTCCCAATACGACTTGTTTTCCACCCGAAACACGTGGAAATGTTTTGTTAGATGTCTCTAAAAATAGGGATACGGAAGCTGCACAAGAGCTGAATTTAGGGAGGACGTTTTCTCGGCAAATTGTGCAGAATTCTCGCTCAGAACCCATGCGAACAACTCGACAGAAAACATACCAATCTTCCCTCAATCTTAGCCGTGACCTTCATTTCGCGCAAGTACACACATGACAGTTTATTGACATGGCGTGCGACCGGAAATAATTCTGATTGGCTGCTTATCTATAAGAAGCGTATCGTTTTTCAAGGGGGCTGAAGGCTCAAAACTGGGCTGTTGTGTCAGGCTTTCCTTTCCCCTTCTCTCTCTCCCCCCGCCCCCTCCGGAAAGCCTGATACTCAGGCTACAGGGCATCTGCCTGGACTGTCTCCTGAAGCAGTTTCAAGTTGCCTGCTTGATTCTGGAAAAATTGGAAAACAATCTCAAACTCCATTTTCAAGAGAAAATAATTGAAAACCAGCAAATTCTCGTGAAGATGCGAATGATAATTTTCAAACTGCGCTCACTAATTTCTGAAGAGTTTTTTGTTGTTGTTTTCCAGTCGCAAAAATGGAGTTTATTTTTTAAGTCCAACATAACCCTTTCTGGTTGTGGAGTACGAGGAGTTATGCCACTCTTTGAAAATTACTGTTGCATGCTGTATTTATTATCTTATCAACAGATCTTTGGAGGGTAGGGGGGTGGGTATATGGTGTAGCAATAGAGTTTCAAATTAGTTTAGAAAATAAAGTGAAGACGTTTTCAAACACGAAAAAAAAAAAATTACCGGTGCTAGAGTTCATGTTCAAGTAACAGAAAAACTATATCACTGAAGTGCTTTATGAATTCTTGACACTTTACTCCGAGGGTAAATATTTTCTGATCGGGGCACCACCTGCCTTCTCGGCAGTTGTCGGCTTATCCCTACATTTTAGCGCCGTTTTGGTCTCGAGATATGGCGTCACAAGCACCATAAGGGCAAGCCTCCTCCTTTTTCGGCATTGTGCTACGCTGGGCCCTGTCCGAGTACTGACGGAGTCCTAACAATTAAGATCAGTGGTCGCCAACAAGATCGAACAGATACAGACACTGATCTGTTGGAATAAAACGACAAAAACCAGCTAGTCCATCCTTTCCGGATAATTTTCAGTCGTGTGCTCCATGAAACTGCGTGGAAGAACCTCTTTTACCCAGTCTCCAGTTGCTTAAAATCTCTGCGTACCTTTCTTTCTTTCTTTTTTCTTTTGCTTTGTAAACGGCCTAGGATATTGAACTAACCTGCGATCAAGCTCTATTTTCGTTTCGCTCGGTGAAACATGCCGGCGGGAAGGGCGAAACGAAAAATAGAGCCTGATACAATTCTTCTACGGAACGTCTGCCGCCCACTTTTTTGATTGATTGACATTCAACAAAACGGCCAATCAAAATTTGTTTTGCTTGCACGCTCCTCGGTATGCAAATTTCCCATATGTGTATGTAATGGCATTCGCAAAAAGTCCTCAAATGTCGGCAAAAATAAGAAAATCACAGGCTACGATAAATCTTGGCACTAGCGTTCAAATTTACAACTTGAAGGTACGCGCTCCGGTATTGTACATAGTCGCTCTGTCTGAGCTGAAACTGAATGAAAATTCAGAACACGACGAGGTTGTCATGTACCAAAATATGCTGCATGTTTGAATCCTTTCTCATTTCAGGTGGTATCCGGAAATATTCTCTACGAATTTGTCACCGAGTTTCTGCGTAAAATAGCTTGGGAAATTAAGAGAAATACCTTCAGTTTCACTCTTTAGAAAATGAGATATCAATAAAACCGTTTATAAACAAACGTGTGTTTTGTAATTTAATTTAGTTCCAGAAGTGATGAATATTTGAGATTACCAGCGAATTTCATCTCTAAACAGCAGCGAATTTTAAAACAAAGAACATTTATTATAAACCTAGTCAGATCCTTTGATATTAATGTCAGAGATCATTAAAACGACATTATTAACACTGAATGAATAAACTGAATGTCTTTATTACTTAGGTAAAAATAAATACAGCATCTCGCTGAGTGCGGCTCTCACTAAACATCAGCTTATCGTTAAGTTTACGGAATTATCAGTTGACTTGTTGATCACTCTTGGCGAAAGATACTTGCTGTTCGTTTTGTTTCGTAAAACGCGGAAACAACCACTACTCTGCTTATATTTTCAATACTAGCTTGAAAGCCTTCAAATGAAAATTTGGAGACACGAATGCGATAAAACGGGATACATACTTCACTGTTGCTGTACTTCTCTGCTCCAAGTGAGAGACAGCTTGCGTCAAACTGGACGCCATTCTCAGGAGAGAAAGAAATGATGACAATTCTCCTAGAGCGACGAGAATATCTTTGAGCGACACGTTTACCTCGGCAGACTTGTTCCTTGGCCATGGCGGTCGGATTGAAAATTGTGAGCAAGTCTCGTAGACAATTTACTTCCGTTGACAGCTCTATTGTTAAAGGGCCAATCAGATTGCGAGATTCCCGCGGCCAAAATTTGGCCGCCGACATTAACTCCTGTGAGAGATTGTATCAGGCCCTATTTTAGCGAGCGACCCACGTAAGAGAATATGGGAGCGATGCTAAAATTCGGCCTGATCGCAGGTTAATATTGAACAAGAGCGCAAAGGGACACGTTTACGGCAAACTGGAACGAACGTCAAGGCTGCCGTTTAATTACCGGCCGTTTCGCCGTAGCCGCATAATTTGAGCGCCTTTTCGTGTAAGAATTGTCAGCCTCTGTGAAGGTGACAGCCAAAAATCCACTTGATTTTTGGTACTTGTATCTTTCGGCATGTATTTGTGTAGACGAGACTGGGCCGACAGTTATGGCGGTCCGACATGATGGTGAATTTTTAAGCTTGGTGAATATATGAGAATGATGTTTATTTAGCCTGAGAAAACCTTGAGCCTTGAGCCCTCGTGAAGCGACGTCTGAGTAACGAGCGCAGAAATCCCATACTGATGACGTGTCACTACCCAGATCTAGGTAGTGCTTCTGATTGGTTGAAACGCGAGGGAATTTCGTTTCAACCAATCAGAAGCACTACCTAGATCTGGGTAGTGACACGTCATCAGTATGGAATTTCTGCGCTCGTTACTCAGACGTCGCTTCGCGAGGGCTCAAGTGGCGACCTCGCGAGATGTCGGCTGTTTTCTCAGGCTAATGTTTAGTGACATAGGCAGCTCGGAAAAAGAAATCCGAGTTCTCCCAACAGGAGTCAAACCTATGACCTTCTAGTTACTAGTCCAGATGCTCTACCACTGAGCTACAGGAAACTCGTAGGAACTAAGGCCATTAAGACAAGAAGAAAGAGACCTGAAGTGGGAAAACATTGTACTTATAAAGGCAGACATTAATGGGAAGGAATACCTGGTATACTCGACTAAAAGGCAAACTAAGACAAGACCTGGTGACAACCATCTGAACAAACAGAAGGCCAGTCAAGCCACGTACGTAAGAGAACAATGCAGTCCACATCGAGTGAAATCCTGTAATTGCGTATAAACTGTGCAAGATCAAACGTCAGGAAGAAACCCTCGCGGACCACTGGCCTTTTTAACTACCAATAAACACGAATAAATCATGTTAGCAGCCAAGCAATATTTTTTCCAGGTATCAAATGGTTTAAACCTCGGCAATAGCCCAGAAGAAGAACGCATGGTATCCCATAATCCTTTGCCTCATGGAATTTCATGAAGATGGCGAATGTCTTGTGACACGTGGCGGATTTTGCCTGTTTTCGCTTTGGATTTTTTCACAGATAAAGCGTTTCGCTGAGGATAGCACACTTCAAAACACAAACTTGCAACTTTAATCATGAAATAGGTGTTGTTTCTTTTGAATTTAGCACATTAGAAATAGGTTTTTAGATAATTTGAATAACAATGTCTCACGTCTTCCGTTACCACCGCTTCAATGAGTTGCACGAAGTTAATGATAGGTCTCTTTATGCTTGAGTAATTTACAGAAACAGTGAAAATCTGAATAATTAAAAGGTATTTGGACAACTTTGTACTATAGTGACCCTTAGTGACCCGACAGTTTCAAATTTCTGAAGGTTTCGAAAATGGCCCAAATCCCTGCAGTTTCGAGTATCACGTTTTAACTCACATGGCGATTCCGCGACAAACGTAATAGAGTAATAAACAGGTTTAAAGGAGTTTAATTGCGCTTTTTCTTTATTGTGCTTTCCGTGCGAGCAAGGAGTGAATTAATTGCTTGTGCTTTGTTCGATAAACTCAAAAGGATCCGTGAAGATTACCAGTTATTAGCCGTTGCTTTCTCCTCGAGTATGGTCAACTGGGTGACAGATATCACTATTTATGTCTCTACTTGAAATGGTCGAAGTAGTTTGACACAAAACTTCGAGATCGCAAATTATTGTTCCAGTTAATTGTCCATTGTCCTGTGCATTTAAAAACTACTCGTGGAAGAATTCGAGGAAGCGATTTTTGAAAACATTGCCTACAATCATCAACAACATCCTCGGGTAAACACATGATACAACTCGCTGGATCTTGTCTTTAGCAACAAATTCGAATCGATGATCGGTACATGACAATGAACAATAGCCCTTATGGCAATAGCCCTTATGCGTCTTTATGTCAGATTAGATAATTTCACCACCAAGCCTCGCTTTCAGAGTAGAAACCTGTATATTTTACCACGAAAAAAATCCCAAAGTAGCAAAAATGAAAAGAACATCCACGTGCAACGTGCCAGAGGATGAGAAGAATGTAGTGGAACCGAGGCTTGGTGGTGAATTTTGGACAAGTGACGTAATCATGCATATGGCCTATTGAAATTGAAAACGAGTTGCATTTAATGAAAATTGTTTGTTTGAATTGAACTGAAGTGACTTTCATCTTCTGCCTATAGGCTTATTGTTCTTCGCCTTTACATTATGATTTTAAGATTGTTTCAGTAATATTGTGGGCTTTTTGTGTTTACATAATAAACACAGTAATACATGGTCGCTTGGTGATATGGAATTTCTGTTCTTGTGCATGTTTTACTCGATAAGTGCTCACTTGTGAGACATCGTGTTGAACACTTGAAAAGAAATTCCATATCCCAGCGCACCCACGTATTATTCTCTATCTAAATTACTAAACAACCCACCCACTCCGATCCTCTGTCTCCCCCCACTAGGATTACCAAAACAACAACAATCGCTCAACTAGCTAGGGTCGCATTTGACAAAAAGGAGTCTTGACTCCACATCTTCAAAAATTATGTAAGTTACCAATAAAAATATTACGTGACTATCTACATCTTCTTATCTAGGTTATCTATCTTGCATCAACTGAAAACAAAGTGCATGGTCTCTAGAATCACCCCACCCCCCATTAGCCTTGAATCTTTTTATTGAGCCTTGCCCAGTCCTCCCAGGCTGTATATCAACAGCGGATGGAAAAAAGCTGTTTGTATTTCTGTCAATGGTCTTCTGATATTTTTGCACTGTAGCGTTAATATTGCAGTTTCTCCTCTTGTGATGCAGGCCACTGCAAATAGCAAATGAAAATACAATTCTTGAAGTTAAATCATTTATTATTTTGCCATAAAAATGGTTATCGCCACTGTGATAACAGGTGACAAATTATTCATTATTTTGAGATTCATCGAGCTACTCGCGTGAAATCACTGTCATGATTGACATGTGGAATTTAACAGCATGCACAGGTAATTGTTGAGGAGCAAACTGACTTTTGTGTGAAAGAAATCTCAAAAAAAAAAAAAACTACAGTCAGGCCCTCCTGAAAGTGTATGTTTGAGTGCTAGAAAGTGAGCAACACAGCCCTACATAATTTACCCGGTCAAAGAAAAATCTTTTGACCCCGGCGGGATTTGAACCCACGACCTCCGGATCAGATCAACTAACCAACTGAACTACGAGGCCAAGCTGGGAGCAGGTCGTGAGAATTAAGATATTAAGGTCGCGGCAATGGAAATGTGTGTATGGTAACGTGTCGTACCGCGTGGCACTCTGTAATGAAATTACAACATATAATTAGAGTGTATGTATGATTGTTAGAAGAGGGTCTGAATGGGGTTTAGTGTTTAGTGTTATTCGCCCATGATGTTTAGTGTTTGCTGTTAAATTGGCCAATATTTTAATGTTTACTGTTTTCGGATAAAATACTGTTTAGTGTTTAGAAGGTTTTTCTTAAAAGAAAAATCATAGTCTTTTAGCATGGTAAATACTTATCTGCTCTGCTGAAATCGCTAATAAAACCACTCAATCGCCATGCTGGCCTAGCTTTGAGCCTATGCTCAAAGGGGCAGTTTAAAAGGAGCAGTAGTCACTTTTTCTATCCATGCGCATCAGTATTTTGGGGAAACCTGGAGACCAATAGCGTACCAAGAGCCCGCGATTCTTTGGTCAGAGTCGCGTGCGAACTGGGGTGGACGAGGTTGGAACTCGAGGTCAAATCGGCAATAGCCAATAAACAACATGGCGGCATCCGATGTTGTTAAAGTTCTAGTGAGCTTCTATATGTAAATTAAGCAAGGAAGGAATTACATCTGTCATTTTTGTTGAGCATTTAATGGTAAATAATATCCCATGTTATGACATAAATTAGTGAATTACAAGGATTTCTCTCACTGAGAAAAATTCTGTCCTTACACTGTAAAAGATGTATCTTTCACATGTGAATATATCGATCACGTCATGTTTGCTAATTAACGTCTTTTCCTTGTTTAAGTGATGAATGAACTGTTTGTCCTTGGTATATAGTCGAAACATTTTCGGAATTCTCCTCGGAAATCTTTGGTACTCTTCGGAAATCTTCGGAAATGATCGGAAACGTTCGAATAATCTTCGGACTGCTTTCCAACAATTTTGGAGCCGATTTTGTTTCTTTCTGGATGAAATTTACTGTTACAGTGAATTTTTTTACTGTTAGTGTTAAAATGCCTAAAGTTTCACTGTCTTATGTTGAAGAAACCAAAAATTAAGTGTTAAGTGTCATCGAGGTACCCCCATTCAGACCCTCTTAGAAAGTGAGCAACACAGCCCTACATAATTTTCCCCGGTCAAATCTTTTGAAATCTAATTTCCACATGGAAATTAATTTCCACACACAAAAGTTAGATTGAAATCTAATTTCCACACGGCAGGCTACTTTTACGCGTGTTAGCACGTTCATCTCGCTCAACTATCCATGAGCAGAAGAAGGGACCGCTTGTAATCTGCATAACATGGTTGACACACTCTGACCACACCTTGTAGACCCGCCCTTGTAGTGACCCGGAGGAGTTTACATAATAATGGCACGACTTTCATACCGCAGTACGAACACATCACAATTTCCGCTTGCTGTAGCTTTGCACTTTTTTATTTATACTGGTTTAGCTATACTGTTTGTTGCGAATAGTACAAAAGCGAGCAACAAACAAAAGGAGGAGGAGAATCTAAGCCAAGAGAGAAAAACTTGGCTAATAGTCCAATTGAATCAGTTATAACTTATTGCAAGCGACCAGCACCAAACACCACACATGCTAAATAAAATCTCTCCTGGAATCGACAAATCTACCGAAAAAGGAAAAAAAACCGTAGCACCGAGTGTAACCTATCGAGAGTCAAACACATCGATAATAAATAAATTACACCAGAAGGACTTAGTGCAATATCGCAGCGAAAGAGTAAGCATTTGTAGAGGTTTATTTTACATGTTCGAAAACTTAAGTTTTTCTATGACTTCAACCGTTTTAAATTGAATCATGTCATTGCTTTGGGGATCCGTTTTAGCATCATACATCTTTCCATATAATGTCCAAACTCTCCACTCATTATGAGGTAAGCTTCTTGTCTCGCAATTGTCAAAACAACTTGGCCCTCCGCACCGTTAAATTTGAAAGTACTTACGGTCGGCGCACACGATGGGACTAGTCGCAGGAACTTGTTGCAGCGACTAGTCGCCTGTAATGTTTACACGATGGGACTAGTTGCGGGGAGAAGTCCCTTGAAGGGTTTACACGCGGGGACTTGTTAATAGCAAAATAGCAAAAAGGCGACTGTTCGATCAAGACTCCCAATACAGACAAATACAAGATTTATTCTCTACGCCAACTGGAAAAAAGTAAAAGATCCGATGAAATATTTTCATTTGGTTGCAGGGACTTGTCCCACGAACAGTTCACACGAACAGTTCCCTGCGACTACATTTCTTGACTAAAATCGGTAGTTCACACGAAGGGGCCAGTCGCAGGGACTACTGTAGTCCCCTCGTGTGTGCCGACCTTAGTAACCCTTGCCTGCGGCTCCACTCGGGATCACATAAAGTATCGAATTCTTCCAAAATCTCTCATGTTTACTTTAGGTTATTCTATTTCTTAAGGTATCAGAAAGTGGAAAAATTGCCATTTTTCATAATTTGACTTTTTTAAATAGCTAGATAAATTTCCATACGATCTTTCATTTAAAAAAAAACTGCATAAGAAAATGTTATGTCTGCCGATAGTAATTGCGCGTAAAAGATTTTTTGCATGTTAATTACTTAATTGAGCGTTGACAGGTTCTGTCATATGGAAAATTAGCACACATGCGAAGTTGACACACGATCGATGCGCTTTGGTGAAGCCTGGCAAAAGAAAGAGATCTTGCCTGTTTTCTTCGTCAAAACGGAGGCAAAAGGTAGCTAAGAAAAGTTTCAACCAAGAATGTGCAGCCATTTTAGCTGCAAGCGACAGAGGGTCGTATTACAACCAGCAGGAATGGCTCGAAGAAGTGGAAGACCATGTAAACAATAGAGAAGTGAGCGAGCAGACGGTTCACCAGATGAGCGCGAGCCGCGCAAAAATACAGCTAAATGAAGGTTTTCCGGGTTTTATTTTGTCTTCCACGCTGATTTCCAGTGAAGAAGCAAAATGACTCCCATCTTAACTAAAAGAAAGTAAATCATTATTAGGGACTGACTAAAAGTAGCCGCCAGCACGTGGCACGGTTTGCAATCCGGCGGACCATGATTGTTTATATTGACTAGTCTTTCTTAGAATAAAAGAATCACCGGTCAAAA
The DNA here is from genome assembly GCA_964030785.1 of Siderastrea siderea. NCBI lineage: Eukaryota > Metazoa > Cnidaria > Anthozoa > Scleractinia > Rhizangiidae > Siderastrea > Siderastrea siderea. Next base: position 70,808,475 of record OZ034968.1, on the reverse strand, counting down.
ATCTTTTCTTCCTTACCCAGCTAATGTCATTTCTTCTAGCATCTTTTCCTTTGCATCGCCATCGGAAGTCAAACTCTCGATGACGGCGCCCGTTCGCTCATCTGCCGCGTTTGCTTTTGTTCGCTTGGACGTTCTCGGCGACTTTCTGCGGGCCTTGGGCATCGTTAATTGACCAGGTCAGAATTTCGAAGATTAGCCACGATTGTACGTTAACTCCCACGTCGAAATTTGAACGCCGTTATGGTAATTCAAACGATAATTTGCGTTTACTAACCTGAGAGTTGTGGCTTCACACGTGCAGAAAGCGGTGTATTCAGGAGAATAATTTGCCGCCTTCGCAGCAGTTTGTGCCTGTTCCATGTTCACTGTCATAGTCCCATTGTTAGAGAAAACTGATTCCTCTGTGGTGTCTCCTGAGGTGTTATAATCCCGAGTATAATCTCATTACTCTTGGACGCAGCCGAAATTATATTTTCCCTGTTTTTCGAAAGTAAAAAATAGGCCAATTGAACTTGCATTTTGAATTCCAAGTCAGCAGCCCCTGGACCAAATTGGCTGAAATTTGGAGAGACTGTTGTCAGATAATTTTCCCACAATACCGTGTCGGCGAATTGTTTTTATTTCTCTCATTAAAAAGTTATGACTTTTTTCCGCAGGTAGTTCTATTTTTTTCTCTTTTCTAACTTTATCTTGTAGTAGAAAAATAACAAACGCACGTGTCAAAAATCTGAGACACAGTTTTGGAGGTCAATGTGTGAAGAAACGAATGCCATGTTAATCGTTTTCTCCCGGCTAATTTTAGCGGGCGTATAACTTGATTTATGCAGACATGCAGTTTTGTAGACATATTCACATTTTTGAAACACGGTGAATTTTAACGGTTTAAAATAGAATTTGTTATAATCTGTAATTATTAAGCTTTCAAAAAATGTGGTTTATAGGGGTTTTTGTTAAAATAACGAGCGCTAAAGCGGACCGCGCGCAGACAGTAAAATGGGTTATACTGATACCTTAAATAGCATAAAATATAGTTAAGGGTACAACCTACCATTCTCCAAGATGAAACACTCTGGGTCCTTTGAGGACCAAGGACGTGAAAGGCTGCGACAAGCAGGAAATACTCATCTTCATCAATGACCAGTCCCAATTGTATTCATCATAAGTCTTGCAAAACACCTGCAATATGGTCAACAATTATAATAAGCAATCAATTACATGGATGCTAAAACAGCCGTTGGAAGTAAATTGCCTGCAAACCTCACTGCAGTTCTTGATTTTGTTCCAAGTGGTCCTGTCAAATGCAAGCCCCATGTTGTGCTCATATGAACGCCAAACAGAAAGTTCTGCCTAGAAAATAAAACCAGATGAAACAAAAGTTGAAAAACATGATATTCCTGACCCAGCAGTCTGCAGAACTTGAGCTTCCGTGACACTACATCGGGTAAGCTGTAACGTGGACAAAAAGCAGTTTCCAGGAACTACTTCCCTTTTCACTGTAAATTTTTTAACGGTGATTTATATTGTTTTATAAAGTTGTTTTCCCGCCAATTGGGATTAAAAACAGCTAATCACATTGAATTTTGCGTTTCCATTGACACAACTCACACAATTTAACGGTAGTTAACAAGGTCTTCAGCTACAACATTGCAAGTGCAATTGCAAGTAGATGTTGCTATCATAATGTAATTGAGTTTAGTTATCAGCCACTAGTGAGGTAGGCAGAGGTTTTGGTCAATATGTTGGGTGCTTCATTTGTCACAATTGGTCATCTTTACATTGGTCAGGTTGAAAGCGATATGCGTCATTTTAGAACACAGGTAGAGCCAATTCTTCGAAGTGACACATCAGATTCTACGAAAAGATAGGTTCTCTTTACAATATATCAACCACTACTTGATCACACATACACGTCATGAGAATAAACGAAAATGGTCACCAAAGACAAGTCTCAATTGACTGTTTACGCAAATTCTACCAACCAGTACCATTAAGAAATATATGGAGAACTGGGGCAATTTTCACTCACCACATTCTCCGCACCATCTACTGTATAATTGTGGACCCTTCTGTATGTAGCAAGAGTAATCATATCACAGTTATCTTTGCACCCACTGGAGGAAAACAAATGGTGTGAAATTGAATGAGTTGAATGAGTTCAAAACTAAAATATGCCAAAATTCTTTCGAACATCAATGCAATTGTTACCTATGTAAATAGTAGATTAATGTACTGTATATAATATATGATTTTCTTTTTATTTTTATTATTAATACTATTTTATACTATTTTATTTATTTATTTTTTTCGTCTTTTCTTTCTCGGAGAAATTAGCTATACAGCTACCCTTGTAAATCCGAGGTGAAATAAAGGTGATGTTATGCTAAAGTGCACCTAACACCAAAATATTTTTTTCGCTAAAATAACTCTTTGCACCTGTTCGAAAAACATTATGCCTTTTTTTTTATGAAATCCTCTTCAGGCTTGACTTTTTATAGGCTGTAAAAGTTACGAAATCTAGCCATCATCTGGTACACGACCGAGCTAGTGAGGGCATGGGTCTATTCTGGATTTGACATCACAAACTGATTTGCATCTCCTTAAGTCTTTGTAAACATGCATGCAAAGCAGTTTGTGACGTCAAATCAAGAATAGACCCATGCCCCTTCTAACGCGGTCGTGCGACAAATGGTGCTTAGTTTGTCGTAAGTTTTGAAGCCCATAAAAAAGTCAAAAGCTGCAAATAATGGCGAAATGTTTTTAAAATAGGTGCAAAGATTTATATTAGCGTAAAAAATATTTTGGGGTTAGGTGCACTTTAAGGGTTATTAATAATAAGTTGTTACAAGCTGGTGAAAATGTCGACAGGAGCAGCTGATGTACTGTGCATCACACAGATCAAGTTGTACAGCAAACACTACCAGTTAGTTTACTCGGTTCCTTTACCCCGTGCCCCACACGCCATAGCAAAAATAAAAATGAAAATTCTCAAAAAATTTTCACAAGATAGACTAAGGTAAACTATTAACAGAAACTTGATAAGTTTTACTTCGATTCGATAATTATTTTTGACGCACATAGATGATCACGGTTTCGTAGCTCTGGGACTGGATATTAGGAGACTGTTACCACATACAAAATGGAGATCTCGATTTCAAAATCAAGACAACAGCTAATTAGGTTCAGATGATTTGTAAACATTTTGAGGAGTTATTTTCCCAGATTAAATATATCAAAATTGAATATTTTAATGATTCTTTTTATTATTTACCTAATTTTGAGAAACATTTTGACAGCTGTTATATGTTTCTGTTAATAGTTTACCTTACGCTATCTTGTGACTTTTTTGGGGGTAAATTTTCTTTTTTTTCGCTATAGCACACTTACAGTTGATATTTACAGATATCCGCTCTTTACTTTAATTATCAAACTAACTTTTACACAATTAATGTAATTGTTGTTTTTACAGACATCTGTTTAATCCAGATTAATATGGACTCCCATTACTGTGCTAATCCGTAAAATGTTAAGACATTGAAAGAAGAAAACAATTATAGAGAAAGTAGAGGACGGTAAAAATGTATTTACTGCATTGTCGCCAATATAAAACATTTGCTATACTCATGTACATGTACTTACCTCATTTTGCTCTCATATAACAATCTTAGCATATGATAGAAGTCTGGGCTCACATAGTAATCTTCTTCAAGGAACAACACTGGGCCCATATAGGTTTTTGTCACATCTAACATGTCAAACACCTTGTTTGCCTAGAGAGGTAACAGTGTTGTTTGTTGATCACTCTTACAGTCAAGGCCGGCCAAGCGTTCCTGTGGTTGACGGACTAATGAATTGGCTGCCAATGAATTCGTTAATGAAACATTGGTCTGTTCGTTGATTGAATGATCCATTCGCGAAATGAAATGAAATGAAATGAAATGAATAATGCAATATTCAATTTGGGCCTTTATTCAACAGTCGAATGTTGATTGGATTAATGAATTAAACCTACACGATATAGGAAAGGCAAGGCCAAGCATCGTACGACCAAACATGGCGGACACGGATAAATAACTGGTAGGTTATTTTAGTTTTCTAATTTTTACACAAACATTATATAGAATGTTGTTACCTTCTCTACCGGCGTTGGTACATACGATTAATTCTCCCGTTTTCGGTTAAACAATACTTTTGAATATTTACGAAAGCTTACCAGTTTGATCAATCTATTGATCTTTGTTGTCCGCTGTGATAAGCATGCACCCTAGTTATTTTACAATCTCTTCTGGCACCTAAAAATAAACTTGAACTTTGGCATTTCAGGAGAAATATACGGCAAGGCTTTTTTTCACTAATCAAATCAACATTTAATTATTGAATCGAGGCGCAATTTGAATATTGGATTACACATTTCACGAATGGATTATTCAATCAACGAACGAAATCAATTTTCCATTTATTTAATGAATTCATTAGTCAGTTAACGACGGGAACGCTTGGCTGGCTTTGACTGTTACAGAAACTAGCCCTTGCAGGAGAAAGGTGATTACACATGTTGTCATGGAAATAATGTTAACATATGAAGTTGCTTCGTTAAGTCTTCTTTTTAACCGTGATGTCACGTCAGTGACGTCAGCGGCTTATGTTAGAGCCTAAACTTCGACGATGTGTGTCTCACGCCTGTAAAGCCCAGAGGGTACGCTATAGGCTTTGGGGGGGGGGAGTGCCACGAGAAATCTAAGACTGTAACACTTTCAGCGGCGCAGAAGAGTGGTATTGTTAATAAAGGGAGTACCTGGCTCGGACTGTGAAGTATTTGGATTCGATTTTGATCAACTAGGACCTACTATATTTTGCTTCGAATCACCTGTCGAATCCGCTGTTTTTGTGCACTGAGGTTTGGCAGGGTTTTTTGCTAAGTGTACTTTCCCGAGTGATCCAAATTTCCGAAAAAAACACGCAAGACAACGAACTCGACTTGGTTCGCGAATTCCCATTCATACGACTGGTTTGCATTCGTGTTTCTTTTTAATTTCCAAGCCGAATTATTGTTTTTTTTAAGAGACTATTTTGATTTCCAAGCAGAGTCAATTGGAATTCGAGACAAACGTTTACTGAGATTGGGAAGCAAGGAGGTTTGGGGGTTCTGACACAAGGTTAGTAAAATTTATTACCCTTGTAGGAGCGAGGGGGATTTAACGTTCGATACTGTTCGAAAACATGAGAGACTTGGCGACGGCAAAGTTCAGCTTTTTTTTCCGACACCACTAGCGAGCTTTTACCTAGAATAGACAACTGCATGTGGGAACGAATCAACGCGTGCGATATGAAAAAGGAAAACAAGTTTTTCGTTCGCTTGAAGCTTAAGTCTGATCAAAGCTGACTGAGCTCAAAGTCGAGCAGAAATTTACGAAACGATTTTCTGTTGTTCTCCAGACTTGCGAAAAGAAAAAATACCCCTTAAACTGTCGGCATTAAACCAAACGTCAGCCTATAGGCAGGTAAATACAATAAAACTTTACCGGTTAGAAGTAGAAGAAGGAACAAGAAAAAACCCAGGGGTTTTAGGCCTCGCTGTTGTTCTCCCTCCCCTCAGGGTGCAAAATACATAACGGTCACTCAAGATACGAGCGAGCCCAAGTGGTGTAAATTTTTTAAGTTGGTGATTTATCGTACCTTTGACATGTTTGCTGCCATTCTCCCTTATGTCTTCTCCGCACCCTACTGCCCGTGATTATATGAATCCCTGATAGTATGATTGGACCCTTTTCCATCCCTTATTCCTTGGTCAACCACCTGTTCTAGCCTTCGCGAAGGAGAACGTGACGAAATCTTTTGGATAGATTAATTGATAAAGACAAAATTATCGTAAAATCTGAAGATACCGAAAAAACGTAAAGGTCTTTTTTCAGGCCATCATTCGATGAGTAAATCGAATCATGGCACATTATTTTACTATTTCATATGCAAAGTGCGTTGGTAGAATTACCGTTAATAAAAACAAAGGTATACTCACCTTCCACCACCAGTGGTGTTTAGTCATGGTATACTTTGCTTCTCTATAGTGACCAAACATGTCCGGTGTATCTGCATTGTTGCAGCCCATTTCCTTTGCTCTAAAAGTTGAATTTTGGAACAAGAAAGGAAAAAATTGATAATATATATTTAGCTAAGCCTAAAAGCGGAGCTTCACAATTTTTTTCTGCTGGTACCTATTAATTTCTGAAAATACTCTCATTGCATTCGTTGAATATAGCGTACGCGAAGTCGTTTTAAGAGTATGGCGTTATAGTCGTGAAAGGCGGGTGGGAAAGACAAAATTTATATCTCCCGCTTAGAATCGAGTCCCGGACCACCTACTTCGCTGATATCCCTCATGTCCATTGAACCACTCTATCAAAGACGACGAGGGATGTGTTAATTTTTGTACTTATGCCTTTTTACGTGACAAAATACCAGCTGTTGAGATAAACACGGGTGTTTACGTGGGAAAATGTGTTCGGATCGCCGCAAAAACCACGGTTGTGGACAGAAAAAACCACTTGCAGCTCTGCTATATATATATTTGGCGTCGGGACCGCTGCCAAATGCTGCAACTCAAGCGATGTGTGCCGACCGAGTTCGCTGGAGGCGATCAGCCTTCGGTTCCGAACGCAGTTCCGATGATGTCAGCTCTTTGCGTTGATTGGTTTCGATTTTCTTTTGTTACAGTTATGGTTCACAACTTTTCAGTTTACAAAGTGTTTCTGCTTCGCAACAGAACCCAACAAAAGAAGATGAAGCCCTCAAAGGCAAATTTCGTAACTTGAACTCTTTGCCTTCCACCAAAAAGACAACTGAATATACTTTTGAACTTTTTCTTTCTATTTATAAATATTAGATATGTTTTCTCAAGTTTAAAACTTCAGAACTGCCGAACAATCGTTTTGCTAAATAAGCTCAAAGCACCGGGCGATTTCCCTCCAAGAAAAGATGGCATTCTCCTCCCCCGTCGGGTTGCCTTGGGACTCCCCCCTCCCTCCAGAGTCTGTACCTACGTCCATAAGTACGTATGTACGGACATACGCTGATGTCAGAACCAAAAGTTATCGCATCGATGGGTTAACAAATTTTCTTACCCATAATACTCCGCTGGCTCGCTTCGCGCGGGAGCTCCGCTAAAATTTAATCAATCAATCAATCAATCAATCAATCAATCAATCAATCAATCAATCAATCAATCAATCAAACAATCAATCAACCAATCAATCAATCAATCAATCAAACGATCAATCAAACACGTCGCAAATTTCTGAGCCCTACTGTGACCCAGTCAGACAAACTGATCCATGTGTTATGTACATACGAATGTTGCACGGAGAATTATTATATATATATTTTTTTAATTTTTTATTGAAGAAAATAAGACTTTACAATATTGAATGTTGGAAAAAAAAAAAAGACGTACAAAAAACAGATACAATATTGATAATACAGAGAAAAAATTACACCGTTTCACTACATATAAGTACAAGTACAGAGTTAGTTTACAACAGATTAATTTAATTACAATTTTAACGAAAACAAGAAAAAAAAGAAATAGGAAAAAAAAAAGAAAAAAAAAACGCAGGTGGCACATTCTATGTGGAAACATTTTGAGGGGCTAAAGCGCATAATGTTGTCCATTTTGATCTAAATTTCGACAAGGTGTTGTTTTTAAAAGCGATTCTGCTTTCACAAAGGATCTTGTCTTTGAGAACGAGATGAAACATTTCAAAGCTTGGGGGGCTGTTATCCAACCAAGCCTGGAAAATGTGATATTTTGCGATGATTAGAACATGGTTTAAGGCGTAAAACTTAGTACAGTCTGGTTTATAGCCGTACAGAATATCCGTCACGCTTAAGGAACGATTCTCCGATCGTTTCTCATTCCACCAATTAACAATTTCACGCCAAAAACTTTGCGTAATGGGGCATTCATACAAAAGATGAACCAAAGTTTCGTTGGGAAAGTTGCAGCGCTCACAGCGAGGTGACGTTTTCAGTCCCATTTTAAAAAGGCGTTTGTTTGTAGGAAGAATACCATGAATGATTTTGTATTGGAAACATCTTAGTTTGTTTTCTACTGTGACTTTAAAAGGCAATTGGTAGATAGCTTTCGGGGATAAGTTTTTTCCGACTAGTTCTAGTTCTATTTTTGGGGATTTAAGAACTTTCAAAACAAAAAGTTCGCGAGCAATTTTGGCAGTGACATTAGAGGGGGTTAGGTTATCTCTGACAGCCATATTGGAGGGTATTTGCTTAGGATTTAAAAGGGAGTTTTTCCACCCACTAGGGATTGCAGAGAGGAGGCCGTAATATTTTAAGAAATTTACTTTTAGACCATATTTATCTTGAAATTCGGTTATGGACAAGAACCTACCATCTACCAGAAGGTCGCGTATTTTAATCACACCTTTTTGATACCATGATAGAAAAAAGATCGGTTTTCCATCTATTCTAATAAAACGGTTGTTCCAAATGATTTCATTTCCGTATTCGTCAGCAGATGAGGGGTCTGTGGAGTGTATCTCCTGCCAAGCCGAAAGTATTTCTTTGTAGAAGGAGGGTAATTCTGAAGACAGATTTAAGTCATGTATATCAAAGTTACATTCGAAAAGGAAAGTGCCACCGAGGTGGGTTGTGGCCAAGGAGAAGGCAGCGCACCATTTACTATCTCCAGCTTCACATAATCGCTTTACCCACGCAGCCTTAAGAGATTTATCCATCATAACAAAGTCAAACATGTTAAGACCGCCTTTATCAAGAGGACCAATAAGAGTGTGCCGTTTAATTTTATCCGGCTTCATTTTCCATACGAACCTGAAGCAAATATCGTTGACTTGTTTACATATGTTGGATGAAACTGAGAGAACAGATGTGTTATAGACTAGTTTGGAGATGGCAAGAGTCTTGACAATGCATATCCTTCCTATTAAAGTTAGATTTCTCGCTGACCACCGGTTTAAAGTCTTTTTCAGTGATACAATTTTTTCTTCGAAATTGATTCTGCAGCTAACCGCCGGGTCGTAAGCGAAAGCAACACCGAGAGCAATTACGTATTTCTCTGGCCACGAGATACTAAAGGGGGATCGCTTGCCTTTGTTTTGTTTAAGGCTGCCAAGCCACATTCCTTCTGTTTTAGAAATGTTTATTTTAAGACCTGAACACTCTCCAAATTCGCTTAGGAGGTTAAATAGGTGGTCCGCAGAAGAGTCGTTAAGTATGAAGGCTGTGATGTCATCAGCATACAGACTTAGTTTTATTTCAGTGTCATTAAGTTTCAGGCCACATATGTTATTATTCTGCCTGATGGATTGGGCCAGCGTTTCAACAGCCAAGATAAATAGCAGCCCTGATAGGGGACACCCTTGCCTGACTCCTCTATGAAGGGAGAAGAAATTCGAAGCAAAACCATTATTAAGTACGCAGCTGGAGATGTTAGAATAAAAGACGTGAATCCAGTTCTGGAACATTGGCCCAAAGTTCATAGCGTCAATAGCCTCGAATAAGAACTTCCATTCGAGGAAATCAAAAGCTTTTTCGAAATCTATAAATAGAAGCATGCCAGGCAAATTTTGTTTCTCGTACACATCGATAACATCGGAGATTAAGCGGATATTTTCTCCAATAAAGCGATTTTTTACGTATCCAGTTTGATCACTATTTATTAAAGTCGGAAGAACTTTCTCTAGTCGATTTGCAATGCATTTGGTTGCAATTTTGTAATCTGTATTTAACAAAGAAATTGGTCGCCAGTTTTTCAGAAGAAGATTATCTTTGTTTTTCTTTGGTATAAGCGAGATCACGCCTCTTCTTTGTGAGATTGACATTTCACCTTTTTGGTAGGCATCATTATAGCAGTCAATTAAAGGGCCCACAACATCATTCCAGAAACATAAATAAAATTCTGCTGTAAGGCCGTCGGAACCGGGGGTTTTGTTTTTTGCAAAAGTTTTGAGAATAGACAGACATTCATCGGCAGTAATAAGACCTTCGCAGATGTTTTGCTGTTCGGCATTTAGTTTGGGTACCATTTCAGGGTTTAGGAAGTGTTTGCTGGGTTCATTAAATGTGCTAACTTCAGGCAATTGTGAAGTGTACAGCGTTTTGTAAAAATGTTCCATCTCCAATAGAATTTTGTTTGGTTCCTCTAGGTACTCGTTTTCATCTGTTTTCAATTTAACAATGTGTTTCCTGTTGTGCGAGCGCTTTTCCAAATTGACGAAGTACTTGTTATTCCTTTCACCGTGCTCGTACCACCTTACTCTGCTCCTAATTATAGCACCTTTTGTTTTGCGCTCAGATAAGTTTTTCAGTTCCAATTTAACGCTTCTCGCTTCAGTTGTTAAATTCACATCGTTGGGGTTTTTACCGAGAAGAACATTGAGTTCGTTTAATTTTCGAAGTAGGTCCATTTCTTTGTTCTTTCTGTTTTTGCTAAGGCGTTTTGCAAATCGTATACAGAAATCCCTGATTTCCATTTTAATCATTTCCCAATAAAGTCTTTTGTCATCAGTTTTACTGTGCTTTTCTTTTGCGTGAATTAGAAAGAATTTCAGGTTTAAGACAAATTCTTCATTTTCAAGGAGGGAATTGTTAAATTTCCAAAATCCTGGACCAGGTTTTTTCTGTGAATTTTCGTACTGAATTTCAACATAGATTGGGGAATGATCGGAATCATGATATGCTTTAACCTCCGTTTTACATGTGCGCGGCACTAAGTGTTTAGACACAAGCCAGTAATCTAGGCGGCATTGTATTTTGCCAGAACTGTTGCTCCACGTGAAACGTTGGGAGGAGGGGTGATGAAATCGCCAAATGTCAACGAGACCCAAAGTGTTGCGAAGGTCGTTTATGCTATCAATAACGCTTCTTCGGTTGTTTGTATCTTTTCCTCCCGTCTTATCAACACTTTCAAGCGGGCAGTTGAAATCGCCACCAAGGATGATATTGTCGTTAGAGTAGGGTCGCAATTTGTTAGACAATTCATTGAAAAACGTTTTTTGGAGACTTGGATCATTTGGAGCGTAAATGTTGACAAAACAAAATTCTTCATCTTGTAGCGAAGCCCGAACGAGAAGAAACCTCCCTTTTTTGTCTCGGATAATGTCAGGGTTTTCAATTTTGAAAGTCGGTTTGATTAACAACATCACGCCTCTGCTGTGTTTTGAACCATGGGAGTAGAAAACGTCACCACCCCATTCCGCGCGCCATATGTTTTCAATTTTGTCGTCGCTATAGGTTTCTTGTAAGAAAATTACGTCATATTTACCGTTATGGAGCCAACGAAATAAATTCCTTCGTTTGATCGACTTATTTATGCCTCTGATGTTCAGAGAAATACATTTAAGATTCATGTTTGCTTAAAAACGTAAATTACTGGGCAACAAATGCGCACCGCTCAAAAGGGATATTTCCCAAGAGATGTGCCTGACTGCAACTATTTAAAAAAGAAAATAAATTAACATTAAACACACAATAGAAACTAAAAGAGCCGACAAGCGGCTTATTGTATAGAAGGGATACTAGAGAATGGCTAAAACTCATGAAGATAATTAAAGGTGTCCCCTCTACGCCTCCCCGCGACCTAATTATTAATTCTAGTTTCGTTCAACGTGATTGAAAAAAGAAATTATATGCAAGGGCGAAGCCTTATTAAATAAAAATATCTGGAAAATACATGGTTTTAGGCAATACATTTCAACTAGCTGTAACCTCAGATAATAAGGAAGTGATTAACCTAGAAATTATCTAAGTCTTCTAAGCTATAGATTCTTTCTGGGGCATCATCAACAGAAATTTTGAAAAAGACTTTACCATCAACTGTCCACACACTGTGCCAATGGTTCAACTTTTTGGTTTTCCAGACTTTGTTGAAAAGTTCGCGGCGTCTTCTTGTGAGGTTCTCATTGATGTATACGATGTCTGCTCCAGGGAAAACGTGGTTTAAGCTTTGATTCTTCAACTGCTTGCGGGCGCTGTATAGTGCTTTCTTAACTTCATACGATTTAAATCTGGCAATGACTGGCCTGGGTTTGTTTGATTTCTTATTTGCGGATAACCGGTGGCAGATGTCAATGTCATTGTTTCGAATAGGGACGTTGAGCACATTTCCGAGCTTAATAATTTGTTCGGCCAGGTTTTCTTGGGAGCTCTCTGGAATGCCGTGGAACTCTAGATTATGTTTTCTCGAGTACTGTTCTAAGTCGTCAATCTTGTTGATAGCGGTGGCGAGGTCTTCGGCCATTATATCATTGTCTTCTTTGACTTCTTTGAGACTAGCTTTTAGAGACTTGACTTCTTTCTTTAAGGTTTGGTTTTCCTTCACAAGCTTTTCCACTTCAGCTATATGAAAGCTTAGCGATTCGTGTAAGCCGGCGTATTGCTTTCGTAAAGCTTGATTGTCCTCTAACAATTTGTTAGTGTTGTCTTGTATTTGTGTCAAAATCTCGCGCATATCCGCCATTCGATGCTATCGGATGTTGAAGGCATAATTCTTACCGATTTGGCAGGCGGAGTTTTGGAATCAGGGGAGCTGCTACTGCTGCATCTTTCCTGCCGTTTGCCACGTAAATAAAAAGTGGTAAGGCCTTCCTTGTTTTTATCTTCTTCGGTCATCGGGAAGGTAAAGAAACGGACTACGGAAAAGTCCGTCCGGCCGCCATGCTGCCGTATGGGGGTTGAGACAACATTATTATATGGCATTATTATATGGCTGAACTGGTTCGGACTGCTTAGATGGACCGCTAACGAAAAGATCTCACCAAATCGTGTTTTGGAAAATTTTAGAAAAGAGAACAGTTTTGTATGAAGTCGAAACCTTGCTCTTGCTTTCTTGCCTATAATTTTGGCAAAAACCTCTGCGGATATGACATCATGAAAATCGTTTGTTCCCTTCTTTCGTCTTTGTAGAGCGCGCTTGCTAATAGAAATACGCAATATACAAGGAATTAACAATAGAGAGAAGCCACGATTTTATTGTCTCACCAAGAATTGAAACCTGATGAGAATACGACTGAGCTTAGAAACTGCACGGTCCGCGAAAAAAAGTAGGTTTGAATGGCAAAAAAATAAGCACATCCAGAGAAAGGGATGTGCTTATACTTATGCTGTTTACGTTGTCGCATTAAAATACCGGAAACCCGCGGGCATGATTGAACTTTGATGTAAAGCAGCCAGCATAATGGCCTCACTGCACTGATGTTCGAGAATGAGCAGCTCTTTATCAAACTATAGACGCCTTAAGCTATAGAGTACTATACTACTAATAAAATACATTGACAAAGGCAAAATATTCGGCTTTCCACGCAAAAACAAATTCATATTATTCCAGGACACTCTACTCTGCTTTGCCACGGATCCACACGGACTGCAAATGTTTTGGATCATTTGTAATTTCCTTGGTTTCGAACTATCTTCAAATCTTCTCCCAGGCTAGCAACACGCACATTCTAGTCTGGCGCACAGATGACATCAATGGTTTACTTTTCCCTTGTGGCTTATTTTTGAATGCAAATCGCAAATATCTTGATTTTAACACATACTGGAAGACGCGACGATCGGAAGGACTAAAGAACTGTTAGTATAGTCTCTAACTACAATCTTGAAACCTATGGAAAGCGTGCTTTTTCAGTAATCGTACCTAGATTGTGGAATATCTTACCAGCAGGATGCTCGTAATAGCGGTGGGGTGCTCGTAGTAGCAGCAGTGGTGTGTTCGTCATAGCTGTGGGGTGTTCGTAATAGCACTGGGGTGTTCATAAAAGCAGCAGCGGTGTGTTCGTATTAGCAGTGGGGTGTTTGTAATACGAGTAGTGGTTTCATAATAGCAGCAGGATGTTCGTAATCGCAGCGGGATTCTGTTCGTAATAGCAGCGGGGCATTCGTAATAGCAGTAGCGGGATGTTCGTAAAAGCAGTGTGATAGCGGTAGGGTGTTCGTAATAGCAGCGGTGTATTCGTAATAGCACTGGGATATTCGTAAAAGCAGCAGCGGGCTGTTCGTAATAGCAGCGGTGTGTTTTTAACGGCGGTGAGGTGTTCATAATGGCAGAGAGGTGTTCGTAAAAGTAGCAGCGGTGGGTCCGTGATAGCAGTGGGTCAAAGTGGGGTGTTCGTAAAAGCAGCAGCAGGTTGTTCGTAACAGCAGCGGCGTGTTCATAAAAGCAGCTGCAGTGGTGTGTTCATTCGTAATAGCAGCAATGTGTTCGTAATAGCATTGCGGTGTTCGTAATAGCAGCGAGGTGTTCGTTATGGCAGTGGCCATGGGGTGTTCGTAGTAATTACTAGTGGGGTGTTCGTAATTGCACCTAATAGCCGTGGGGTGTCCTTAATAGCAGTGTGGTGTCCGTAATAGCAGTGGAGTGTTTGTAATAGCAGTGGGGTGTCTGTAAAAGTAGCGGGGTGTCCGTAATAGCAGTGGGGTGTTCGCAAGAGCAGCGGGGTGTCCGTAATAGGGCCTTTTCCCATATTGCATGGACTTTTAAGCGATTATCTGATTTCCTGAATCCTTTTTTCACTCCATAATGTAGGAATGCCTTTTATTTATTACATTTGAACTCACGAATCATTTCGAATGAAATGACGTTTACTGCTGTTTTCATTATTTTTCATGTCCAAAACGAATCCCGCTCATACAAAGCCTGCAAATTTTGTCTGAGTAAAGTAGAGGGTCTTTCTATAATTTAGCAATAGTGCGCAACGCTATCAAACATTTAACAACTAAAACTAATACTTACTAAATTTTATATCTACTATATTAAAAAATAGTAAGGTGCCTATCTGCACACTCACTTTTCTTTTGTGATGTTCCTTGGGCAGTCATTAGGATCTGATCCAGGGAACTCATTTGGATAGAGTTGAAGAGAGAAAGGAAAGAAAATTTGAATAACCTGTAAAACAAGAACAACAATTTATTCCAATCAGAAACTCATGAGGAGTTGAAACGTGTAACTCACGTTCAATGCTCGTAAATATTCATTTTTCTAAGTACCATATTTGGAAACCCCTCGCTCCAGTCCACGAACGAGTTATGACCTGAACGGAGCTGAGGATGGCAACATACTTGGCAACATTGCTCGATAAATTATGAAGTTTTTCGGTTTCCAAACCCAACGTTGTGAAACTTCATTACAATAACTGAACGATTATGAGCTTACTGAAATAGTATTTTTTCGGCAGGATGCCACACTTCATTTCGCTTCCGTTGAAATTTGAAATTATAAGCAGTACGAATGCGCAGTTGGTTCAAAACTATACCACTAGTTACCATAAAAATCAAAAAAGAACGAGAAAAAGAAAAAAACGAGAAAGCAAAAAAGGAAAAATAATCGATCACATGACTGAAAGAAAAAGGTGCCAAAACCTTGCGAAGTGTTGCAGCGTTTCTTTGCAAAGCTGAATGGATCAACAAAACTGCTCCGATGTGAACTTCCGAGAACAATTGTTTTGAAAGAAGTCTTCCAATTATTGACTCTAAAATTCACTCACGTATTAGTGTTCCGCGCGCACAGCCGTTATTAGGGGTCATCACGAAACGTTCCTTCCCTCAAGGGGAGGAAGGGGAGGAACGTTGCGTGTGAGGGAAGGATCGTTGCGTGACGACCACTAATAACGGCTGCGTGAGAGACAAATCCTAATAATGAGAAAAATAATAATAATAACAATAATAAATAATAATAATAATAATAATAATATTTTAGCAGGGAGGCCCCTTCACCAAAATAACTACAAAAAAAAAAACACGCCAGAATCTACAGTGGGTTATTCACGCAAGTATACAGGTAACACACTTTTACAAAACACATGGCATTTCTTAGGGACCATTCATTAATTACACATAGGGGTGGGCTGGAAGAGAATAAAGCAATACCAAGAAACTTTCCCTGCCCCTCCCCCCCCATGGACTCTAAATCTTTTTTCAAGACTCCCCCCACCAATTTTCTTCAGATCTATTTCAGAGTGATAATGATATCAAAGAATGATGTGATGGAATAAAAGATGATTAAAAAATAAGTTTATTTTTATTTCAAGGCCTCCCCCCTCCCCACTCATTAGGCAAAAACAATTTGGAAACCTCCCCATTTTGTTGCAATTTTTTTCGAGCCCCCCCCCCCCCCTTAATTTTCCTTCAGCCCTTCCCCCCAACTCATAACTAATGAAGGGTCCCTTACTGTATTGTAAACTACTGAAAACGCAAGGGCTGTAAGAGAATTAATTCTAGCAAATACGGTTTGGTTTGAAGTTCTTGGGGGGTTTTATCTTTGCTATACGTGTTGTTTTGCAGTTTTGAGAACAGATCCCGCAAAATTCTAATATTTATAACACCTAAGAGAAAAAAATATTTCAGAAATTTTGAAAATTCACGTAGCTCACGAACATAGTGGCCCACTAATTATCTTCAGCTTGTAAGGGCCCAGGTTTTCTTGTTCCGAAGAGTTCCAATAACTCGGGTCGATCCAAACAGTCTGACCTTGGCAATGTGTCACGCGTGACATAGCCCTAGGAAAACGCTTGCGTCGCAGGCTATGTCACGCGTGAGACATGTCACGCGTGACACATTGCCAAGGTCAGACTGTTTGGATCGACCTGCTGAGTGGACGGTCAATTTCCGCGTTAGCAGCAATCGGGACTCTTCGGAACAACAAAACCTGTGATTAATTAAAGACAGGCCCTCATGAGCCACTATGTTCGACGAATATTGGGGCTAGCGGTACGCGTGACATAAAAATTAATTTTTAAGACATAATTAGGCTTTCATAGAACAGTGGGGCACTCATTCTGATCCAAAAATAGTAATACTCTAAAATGCTACTACTTACCCTACAGAAGTCGATTGATTTCACGAGTTTATTTGTTTCCCCGGAGTAATAATCGTTGCTAATTATAAGCAAGGCATCTTCAATTCCTTTAGCACGGCTCAGTGACCTCAACAGATGCGAGAAATAGCCAACTCGATCGTGCACTTGAACAACTATCACAATCGACCTCTGTGAAAAGTCTCTGCCGAATTTCTCCTCATTTCTGATGTACTGTTTATTATTAACGTATCTTACGATCTTCCTAAGTTTTGCTATTTTTCGTGGGACGCTTTGCTTTTGAGTTAGCTCGATGGTCGGATGCAGCGTTGCACTAATCCTCTCTTGCGGAGCAGTGTTGTTGATGTTTTCTTTCTCAGCCAGCTTTTGAGTTAGCTCGATGGTTGGGTGTAGAGTTCTACTAGTCCTCTCTTGAGGAATAATGTTGTTCATGTTTTCTTTCGCAGCTGCACTGACCTTAATTCTGTCTACGGCTGGAGTCGTAGCGGTTTTCTGAGGACGTGGACTTGTTTGCGGTAGACTCAAAGCAAGACTGCCTCTGCCGTTGTACAGAGAGTCAATGTTGTTCAACGAGCTGATTATAATGATCTCATATAGAACAAGAACCATAAAAATAGCACATACTCCCAGCGTAACCAAAATAAAACGTTTCATGCTGAAAAGGCGGATCATCGCTCCTCGATATTTGAGAATCATGGTTGGTGCCCGGCTTCGCCGGAATTCCTTGAGCAGAATTCTTGCCTATGACCTATGAGGGGTCAACTCCGCCAAAATGCAACCTCAAATTCTGTTATGCAAATCCTGTAGCTGTTATTAAATTTCATCAACTTATTTCCAAAAGAAATTGAAGCAACAGAATAGAATTTACGGAATCCGAACAGATTTTAAACCAACAAAACATAATTTAAAACATCGTACCACAACGGAACAGAAATTGACGATGTCCCATTAAATTGGAACAACAAAATAGAATTTAGGAAATCCGAACCGATCTTGGACCAACAGAACATAATTTAAAACATCGTAACACAACGGAACAGAAATTGAAGCATCCAAAAGAAAATTGAAGATTCCGTTCTGTCTTCCAACCAACCGAGTGCAACCTGGGAATGAATTAGTTAGATATTATAATTTATGCAGTATCTTCCCGCTCAAAGGAAATTTATTCCATTGTCAACATGGCTGCTCGAAGAGGAGGAGCTTCAGCAAATGAAGACCTCTCATCAAGGTGTCTTTCCCTCCTTGACGAGGTCAAAGACCTCATCGAGGCCCACAGAAGCGGAGAGAACTCTGCTAGCGACAGCACAGGTAGCCCAAGCTCCAAACAGAGCCGTCAACGTGACATTGCATAACAGCGTTATATTTATAAGAGTTTGTATGGGAATAGAACGATCGTAAAAAATAGTTCAAAATAGGGGAAAGAGATTTAATAAAATCGACTTACCCTCCCATCTTCTGTGTATAACTTGTGTTTCTACGGCATTCGGAGGCGTTTCAAAGCGATTCCAGTGGGTTTTAGGTTCTCTGTTGCCGTCAACATGACATTGCGTAACAGCGTTATATTTATAAGAGTTTGTATGGGAATATGACGATCGTACAAAATAGTTCGAAATAGGGGAGAGAGATCTAATAAAATCGACTTACCTGCCCTCTTCTGTGTATAACTTGTATTTCTATGGCATTCGGAGGCGTTTCAAAGCGATTCCAGTGGGTTTTAGGTTCTCTGTTTTCCTCTCCATATATATCAGGGGTACCCAACGAGAAGAGTCTAGCAAAATACTTGAAATATCATTTTCTGCTTTCTTAGATCGTTTCAGAGTTTTTTAAAGGCATATTTGTGTAAGCTAATACAGGTTGATCTGTTCGGCGTTTTTAGCTGAAAAATTAGGCCACAGAAAATTTTAGGAAACAAAATCCTATCCTCCGAATTTTCGAGCTGCTGATAGCTCTCCGAAAATGCTAGCTGACCTTATTTTACACCCTGGACGACATATCTGTCCTTCCAAAAACAAAAGGAATTAATAACTCCTCTTGTTACCCCAAATAAATCTCTAGTTTTCACTGGAATTAAATCCGAATTTCTCAGGTGATTTCAGTCTCCCGAACAGATTTTACCCGAAACGAACCGTTGGGTGCCCCTGATATATAATATGGAGAGGAAAACAAGGAACCTAAAACCCACTGGAATCGCTTTGAAACGCCTCCGAATGCCATAGAAACACAAGTTATACACAGAAGAGGGCAGGTAAGTCGATTTTATTAGATCTCTTTCCCCTATTTCGAACTATTTTGTACGATCGTCATACTGATTCCCATACAAACTCTTATAAATATAACCCTGTTACGCAATGTCATGTTGACGGCAACAGAGAACCTAAAACCCACTGGAATCGCTTTGAAACGCCTCCGAATGCCGTAGAAACACAAGTTATACACAGAAGATGGGAGGGTAAGTCGATATTATTAAATCTCTTTCCCCTATTTTGAACTATTTACGATCGTTCTATTCCCATACAAACTCTTATAAATATAACGCTGTTATGCAATGTCATGTTGACGGCTCCCTTTGGAGCTTAGGCTACCTGTGGCGACAGAGAAGCCCGTCCGTCGTCTTTGCCGGAGGCAAGTCAGGGGCGTTCCTGCCTTTACGCGAATTTTCTGCCGTTAATATTGTTTTTTCTTAATTTGACGGTTTATAATACAGGAGAAATGGAAAATTCATATAGATGAAGTGTAAAGGTAATATTGTGCAATTTTGATACTGACAGTTCCTTCATCAATGATGCGGAAGAAGTAGAAGAATGCGCCTGGGCGTGTTGTATTACCTCTTCCATTCAGTTGCCTGACTTATTGCATAGCTGTGGTCGCACTCAATGTTAGTTCAGTGTCTGAAGCAGTGTAATGAAGGAAGAAAGAAACGAAACCATGATTTGCGACGAACTTTTTTGGGGCCCAGAGGAGATAGCAGCCGAATGTGGCATGGAACCCATCATGCTACGTTTATGTGTAGCGCAACGACACCGCATCAATGTGCCAGCAGATAGGAACCCCCAAGCAGTATTAGCGCAGATTAGCCCGATTGTTCTCGCTGGGTCGCGAATCACGGCTCTGCCGTCAAATTGCTTGCGCGTATGAGACAATAATTGAGCCTGCTTGCAAGGTTCTAGTTCAATATTTGTTGCTCACATATGTTTCGTCCGCTAGCAAAGAAATACTTGATAAGATCTACTACACTTACAAGAGCGATCTTTCCGATAAAGTGACCTACGACAAAGAAGTTCTAAGATGGAAGACAAAGAGGGCGTGTGCTGCCAAGAAACCTAGTGAGTGGACTAGTGGATGCCATGGAAAATATTCACAGTTCTCACTATTCTCCTTATAATGCCTATGATATATCTACTGTCAGTGTAACGCCAGGGTGTTCATTTAGTACCGTGCACAGAATCCAGTCCTACAAGCGTTGAACCATGAGAACTGAGCAGCTCTCTTTCCTGGCGCACGCAAGCTTATAGACACACTCTGGTGGACACCAAAAGTGTAATATGGGAATTTTGCGCTAAGTAAAACAGAAACTTTGTAATTGTAAATACTTCCTGGCAAGAGCAACTGTGTCGAGTTACTTTTCAGTTACCAAGAAAATAAGCGAACATATTTTGTAGTCCTATCAGAAGAACTATTTAAACGTGTGACTGCGTGCAGTTGTCTTACACAGGAAATCCAAATACTGCTGAAAAGCGTAATAAGCCTAAGCTGTAATTGTAATAATAACGGTAATTATGTTTCCCCTCCCTTTGGCTAAGGAACTTGCCTGGGAACGTCCCTGCAAGTACAACTGTAAACCGGCAGCAACGAGTCATGCAAAATTTTCGCTCGTTGTTCGCCCCTTATTCCGCCAGCGCCTCATCGTCGTCGAGGCCCCTACCGGCGAAGAAATCACGCACCTTTTACCAGGTGAAGGAGACGTGGACGCATGACTTTTTTTGTCTCGCGTCCTCATCAGCTGATAACGTGCCGAGACGTGCAGAGAAGTTAGCGTTGTAGAATGCTGGTCTGGGACGCAGGAAGGTGGTTTTTCCCTGTAAAGGGTCTTTTATGGATGTTAAAGCAAAGATGGAGAGTGTTTATCCGAAGTTAAGTGATGGTGGTGGCTTCGAACTGCTGAGAATTGGCTCACCAAGCTAAAAGCTTGCTTTGATCATTCCTCCTGCTGAAGGATATTCAGTGCCCTTCCTACGGAAGGGCGTTGGTCTTGGTCAGCGGTACTGACCTATATTAGACCCCTCCAGATGGACCTGGACACAGCAACGGTTCAAAGTGGTGAGCAGGTACGTGTTTCTACTTAATTGATAGTATAACTATATCATGTCCCTCTTCATTTCTCTCTCTTATAATTTCCACTAAGCTTATATCCGAAGTGACATGAAGGAAATAATAAGAAAATTACAAATTCGAAGTACAAATACCAAACCCCACTGCGTAGCCTAGGTTTGCAACCCCCAAAATGAAAGTAATAATCCTAACAATAATCTGAACCATTAAAATTGAATTGGATCATGCTTTAAAATGTAACAGAAGTCTTCATTGCTGGTTGCTGTGTATTAGGTAGCGAGTGTTAGATCCATCCATGTAAACCATGGTGAATAACCTTTATGTTCATGCCTACCATGGCAAATAACCTTTATGCTCATGCCTGTTATACACAACCAACATTATTAGAGGAAGCACTTCCTCTTGATATTTACTGGGGGCAGTGTTTAAGGTTTTTGCAGTTTGCTTACAACTGCTTCTGTTGAAAGGCTGAAGTTGGAAATGTGCCTACTGTGACTGTGAAGTGCATGGATTGTCACGAGGATGTCTCAATGGCAAAATTTCGGCAGCACAAGGCACACTGCAGTATTAGGAGGTACTTTTTTCTAACTGGACTTGCTAAGCTTTTTTTGCTTGTTTTTTGTTTTGTTTTTATTTTTGTAAATAAAAATAATATGTTAAATACAATATAGTATATACTAAATACATGCTTTATACAGACTGTTTCTATTGACTTTGGACTCTTTCTGAAATAACTTGAAACTCTTTGTTACCATTAACATATCAAGCATCCTTGAGTTTATGTTTTCCATTTACAATAGTTATTATTAATAAGGTTTTTGTTTTCAACTAGCCCATCTGCAAGTGTGGCAAACCTTGATGTTCAGGGAGGTAACGCAGATGTAGATGAAACATCTGTCACCATGCATGCTGTCTCAGATATTTTCTGAGAAACCAACAGAGGTTATTATAGAGGCAGTGAGGAGGGCCAATGGAAGCTTTAGCTTAGCGAAGCAAGAGTTTCTGTTGGAAGGTGAATAATACGAAAGTACTATCATTTGGCCCATTATAAGGGCCCATACATGTATGTACATGAAAGAACATAAATGTTTGCACATTTTCTTATTAATAGTTAAGGTTGGTACAGTGTTGTTACCAGTATCCGGCCACAAAAGACGTAGATTTGAGTTTCTTGTCAAAGAAGAAATCCATGCAGTGACCTGAAAATACGTGTACAACCTGCCTAGCCATTCACGGAAAAGATGCAAACCTGACAGTTGTTGAACACTTTTTTGGTCCAGGGTATGTAAAGAAAATTGTGTCTCCTCTCTTTGTGTCTCCTATCATAAGGTCACCGTTACCTATTTCCAGGCATACAAAAGGTAACGAGTCTCTCCGTAAAAAACAAGCGAGAATTACTTCTTGCTACCATAGTGTTGCTACTTAAAATCATTTTATCATAAGACGTCGTTGGCCACATCCTCGGAGACCCAGTGGCAGTACGCACGAGTGCATGACATTCAGCAAAGTTACTCTCTGTATAAGACGTCACGAAAGGAATGGGGGAGTAATCTGATCGCTGAGTGGGCACAAAAAATACAGTGCCTCAAAGTTTGTGCTCAATCAGAAGCAAGAACGCAAATAGGCTCTTGCACTAGTCCGTTAAAGGTATCCTCCCAGGGGCTCTCCCGCACGTCTTGTAAACTTTCGCTCGCACCAGGCTTCTGCTCGCACTGATTTCGCCCGTTTTATTTGCCTCTCGCCCCGACTATCTGCCCCTGGGTCGAGGACGTGTTGGCCATAGAGGCAAAGATGTATTTTAATCGCATAGTTTAATGAATTGGATGATGGTATCTACAGATAGTGGTTTAAGACAGAGGCAAAAGTTCCACTTTATTAAACTTTATTAAACTTTATTAAACTTAAACAAACACCACTGAACCGTTGCCAACAGCTACCTGCACCTTACAAACGACTGATTGCCGACAATAACAAGACAGACAAACAATAGACAAATCGACTTATTTGACTAACAATAGACCAACGGACATTTGACTAACAAAAGACGGATCGAAACGCACCAATCACGTTTACAGTCTTCACAGCCAATAACATCACGGCTTAACTGACAGACGACCAATAACATCACGAGATCGTCGACCAATCAGGACAACGACCAGAGACTTATAACATCTACTGACGATTCACAGTTCACTTGACTCTGATGATGACTTCCGCTCAGGTTGTCGAAACGTCAGTCAATGTCACCTCAAACAGTCCTTCTCAGGACTACACTCACCCGGACGATCACAATTTACCGAATTATGTTATTAAACTTCGTCGTCTAAAACTAGGCTCGTCTATAATTAGTATAGTATAGTAGTATTATTCAATTAGGTAATAATTCTATTCTTTTTAGTCATAAGATACAGTATTTATTTATTCGTTTTTTTCTTAATTTTGTATTTTATATTTTAAATCTAAACATTCTTTTGGTTAGTAGCGGTAGGTGTATACCCTTTTTCAAATTACCCGTATCCCTATAATTTTTCCTTCGGTATCCCGTATCCCTAAAGTATAAGTTTTTCCTCAAATATCCCGTATCCCCATAACCCCTAATGGGGCGTCCGTTGTGTTTTGTTCTTGGGCTCAAAATGGCGAATTTTAACGATTTGAAGTGCAGTCAACGGCATAAACAATCCTAGCAATGTTTTGCCATACCAAACCCATAAATTTAACAGTCCACTGTTTGTGCGGGCGCCCTGTGTAAACTACCCGAGGATCATCGTTGCCATGCAGACCCTCAGGCAGAGTTAAACAATACATTAGGAAGGAAATTCAAGAAGCAATTTTTAGGGAGGAAAGAAACAAAAACAACTTGTATTTTCTGGAGCTGAGGTTCATTGTTCAAGGAAGACATCTACTATCTGAGGTAAGGAAGTCATTACCAAGGAAATTTCCCACAAAAGCACCGCACACACTAAGGGGGGGGGGGGGGGGGGGAGGGGAAGAGCGAAGGAATGGGAAACCGCTAGTAAAACAAGCACAGGGAAGTTCGAATCATTTATCATTTTCGCAGTTTTTCTCCTAATCGGGTTGACTGAGCAACCACGACACCATCTTTAAATGGGGGCGGAGATAGTTCTGCCGATTGCGCTGAAAAGATTCCGATACCAAGGGCCCGGTTGTATACTGACGTTTCTTTGTTTTGTATTTTGGTTTTTCGCAAACGGGCCTACGATGTTGAACAAGAACCCAAAGGGACAGTACTGTAGAGTGATTTCGCATCACATTCACGGAATTCAACAAACGTCAACTGTCGTCTGCTGCCTGCCATTTAAATTGGAACATTTCTTCTTAATATAAAGCTTCGCGTAGACTCAATAAAAGCTAAAACACAGAAGAAAGAAGTTTTTTTAACAATTAATTTAAGTATCAGTTACCGATCGAGCACGGTTAATTACGGCTTGAACGAGGCTGGTAACTGTAGCAAACTGATTCAAAAACTAAAAAAGCTGGCGAACGCAAACTGAAACAGGCCTTCTTGCGTTGAAACAGTAAACGGTAGACGGCAAACAACAGTGCACAGGGCAGAAACGGAAACGGCAGGCTCCTCGGTGGACCATCCTCTGACAAAGGAACCCACGGACTGCCAAAGGGCGATAAAAAACTCTCCAAGGCATTCAAAAATTTATTCTAAAATTTCTCACCAACAGTATCGTTGGTTTGTCTACCTGACATTGTTATACAAAATTTGCACTGGCTGCCTACAAAATACTACAAATAAATAGATCAACGAATTCATCCTGCACTCCAAATAAATTATAAAACCCTGGAATTTTCATACCCAAAATAATCCTGAGCACTGGAATTTCTGGAAGTCACTAGAATTAGAATTTTATTTCACACAGGAGAATTAGAGTTTTTTTGGTTTATTTTCCTGGAAGGCCTTTGCTTTAGGGAAGGTACATTTTTTCTTGGGGGGGAAGGGCTGGGGAATTTTGGTATTTTTTCCCCAAAAAAGTGTTGGCCCTCCCTTGCGTTTTAATTAAAAAACTCCTGACCCCCCACCTTCAGGTGACTGACAAAAGTGCGACCCTCCCCTCACTACTACATGGTATGTTCCATGCTGTAGAAACCTCAGAACGTTTCGCTTGTGAACGCAAGGTGTTTGAATATGAATATATCTCGATATTGAATGTGTGCGCGCTGAAACAAGGAAAATGCGAACAGTCAGTGTGGGATATGTACGTTTTATAGCTGAAGTTTGAACATGGAAGTATTTGAGTATTATAAAAGTTTTGAACATAAAATATCTAAGGGAAAATACATGCGCTTCTTTCTCCGACTAGCCGGCATTGCTGTTGGTTATTTTAACAGAAAGGTTTATTTGTTTAGCATGCGAAATCTGCCTCTCAAAAACAAATATTTCCTACATTTCCGACAGGGTAGATCGCATTGTTGGATCTACTAGTAACTCTTCAGAACGAACGACTCAGGAGATCAGGCAGCGGATAGCCAACAGCAAGAAGCTGAAGAAACGATACCTGAGTCAAGTACTTCTCGATACGGATGGAAAAGGACACGAGTCCTCCGAGAAAAACTATGTGCCATGGTATAATATACATGTAGAAATGTAACCTAGTACCTATAATAAAACACCAAATTAAATCAAAGTAGGTGAAAAGAAAAACTTAATCTCTAAGAAAAATGGAAAGCAACATCACAAAAATTCTCCTTAAAAAATTTTGGAAGAGATGTGTGACCCTCCCTTGAATAGCTCACATGAGGTATGGCCCTCCCCTTTTGGTGCTCACTTTCACTGATGACCCTCCCCTCTGAGGCCCCAGCCCTCCCCCCCCCCAAGAAAAAACGTACCTTCCCTTAATTATTATAATTAAATTATATGTATATTATTATTGTTTAATGAAAGATTAACTTTGTGGATTGTGGAAAGCTTGCCTTGTGGCGAAGTCAGACCCCTCGATCAAAAGGTCGATGCATCGTCCAACGCACTAACCACGACATCACTGTCCACCACGGATCCAAAAATCTCGAACCCGCTGTTCACGCCTACTCTGATTCACTCTTTACAGTAACTTACTGTAATAACTTAAACTTCCCAGTGTAAATTTCTGGAACCAACCCTGTCCCAGGATAGAACTCCAAACAAGGGTTATACGCGGGTGGTCAGTTTGCTGTAGATTCTACCATGAAAGTTTCAAATTATTTGCACCTATTAGCTAAACAACTGCTTACAGGGAACAAAGCAATGTTAAAATTACTAGGCAAGAAAAAAAAAACAAAAATAATGTAAAGATAACCTATTACCCACCCCCCTTCCCCCATCATCGCCACCAAAACAACAAAAGTGTGCCGACAAGCTACGGCAACATCTACATTTTTCTACACACTTACATGTAACAAAAAGTAGTCGAGTAAGACTTGCAAAATTTTTCAAATTCTAAGTTTCCAAGTTAATTTATTACATGACTATCTACATCTCCGTAGGTTATCTATTTTGCATCAACCGAAAGCAAAGTTCGTGGTCTCTAGAATCACCCCACCCTCCGTTAGGGCCGAACTTCGATCCTTGCCCAGTCTTCCCGGGCTGTATATCAACAGTGGATGGAAAAAAGCTGTTTGTATTTCTGTCAATGATGTTCTCATATTTTTGCACTGTAGCTTCAATGTTGCAGTCTGTCTTCTTGTGATGCAGGCCACTGCAAATAGGAAATGAAAAAAGATTATTGATGTTAACTATTTATTATTTTGCCATACGAAATGTTGTTAGTCACTCTGATAACAAAGTGACCCTATAATGTGACACAATGTAACCCAGTGATAAATACAATTTAGCAGCATGCACAGTAGCTGTTGAAAAAACAAACTGACTTTTGTATGTATCAAATCTAGCACTCACTTCCTCTGTTTAGGGATAGTTGAGAAATGAGTCATGCGGACAGAAGTTCATAATACATGTCATAAGAATGTTACTTTTGAGCTAATGGATAGATAGCCTCCCACGCAGTCGTTTTTAGGGGAGTCTGTGGGAGGAGGGTAATATGACTCCCCTAAAAACGACTGCATGGGAGGCTAATGGATAGAGGCCAGTGAAAAACACTGAGAAATACATTCGTCCGGTGGTTTTTTTGTTTCTGTTTTCCTTCAGGTGTATTTGGAAGACATAGATCATATGGAAGAATTTGAAAGTACTTATGTGAACCCTTACCTGTGGCTCTGTGTGGGGTCACATATTAAGCTACTGAATTCTTCCAAACTCTTTAAGATTTTTCGAATATTTTATTTATTTGCCACAAATACATTAAATAAACCAGGGATTCTATTAGCACATTCTCTTCTGATCTCTCAATCTCTCTCACATTTTCATGAGACCTTGAATAGTGAACACAAAATGTAGTGAAGGGTACAACTTACCATTCTCCAAGATGAAATACTCTGGGTCCTTTGAGGACCAATGACTTGAAAGGCTGGGACAAGCAGGAAAGACTTATCTTCATCAATGACCAGTCCCAATTGTATTCATCATAAGTCTTGCAAAACACCTGCAATATTGTCAAAACTTAAGTAATTAATTATGTGGATGCTAGTAACATACAACAGTTGTTCCTACATCAAACAATTCATTCATTTCATACCTCACTGCATTTCTTGATTTTGTTCCAAGTGGTTCTGTCAAATGCAAGCCCCATGTTGTGCTCATGTGAATGCCAATTAGAAAGCTCTGCCTAGAAAATAAAACAGATGAAACAAAACTTGACAACATTGTATTATATATAATTCCCACAACAGAACTCGACTGGGTTCATGGTCAATGGCCTTTTATTTTTTAACTGAAAATAATTATGCTGTGCACAAAAATGTCATGATGTGCCATACTCTCAGGTATGCAAGTTACTACTATAAAATCTTTGACAACAAGCTTCAAACAAGGCTTAATCACAAAGTCAAAGAAAACATATACCAGCTTCCATCATTAAACTCATAGAGTTGAAACTTAAATCAATAGGGGATTTCAAGTCAACTCACTTTTATTCACTCAACCTTTATAAAAAAAATTATTGTCCTGCAGAAGGGATACCATTGGGCAAGGGTACAACATTGAAAACATCCTCTGAATTGCTTGATCATCCTCTGATTCACTCCTTTTAGAACATTCCATATTGTGAATCAAGCTTTCTGCAACTACACAATCACCCTGTTTTCAGTGTTGTTTTCATTTTTTCCCCAACGCTTTTACTTTATGGGCCATTTGTCAGAATTAATCATCTGAGTTGTTCAGGTTGAAAATGGTATGCATCAGCTTGAAAAACGGGTACAGTACATGGAGGACGACTTCTTCCAAGTACAAGATCAGACTCTCATACAAGGCAATAAATTAAAGCAAGTTTCACTCACCACATTCTCAGCACCATTTGCCCCATAATTGTCAACATTTTTGTACGTACCAAGGGTAATCAAATCACAGTTATCCTTGCACCCACTGCAGAAAAAAACAAATGGTTTGAATTGAAACAAAGGGTTATTAGTAACAAATTCAAACAAGGTCATGCACTGTGTATCCTGTTGTACACCAAAGACTGCCAGCTCCCCCAGGAGATTCACCAATTTGGAGATGTCAGGGCATTTAGCCAAAGCAAAGTTCTTTGGCTACTTAACAAAGTTTTACATACTATTTGTTTTTACAAACACCCATACCAGTAATACATACATCTCTTCAGGACAGTCATGATTAAGGCCGGTTTTCTTGATTACAATCCAAAGATTGCCTTTAAAGTAAGAGCGGTTTTCAAATGAGTGTTGTAAAACCAAAACCAACGCACTTACTCTAGCCGGTCACAACAGGAACAAAACAAAAAATGATTTAACTGTCTTCAGTATAAAACATTTGCTATATTGTACATGTACTAACCTCATTTTGCTATCATATAACAATCTTAGCATATGATAGAAGTCTGGGCTAACATAGTAATCTTCTTCAAGGAACAACACTGGGCCCATATAGGTTCTTGTCACATTTAACATGTCAAACACCTTGTTTGCCTAGAGAGATAACAAAGTTGTTTGTTGATCAGTCCTAAGAGGGACTAACACTTGCAGTGTCAGGTGATTGCTTATAGCTCTACAAAACCAGAATCCAGACCGAGTTTGAAAATGAAATTTCTCTTTACATTACCACTACTTGTTCAGACATTCAGGTGATGACAATAAACAAAATAATCACCAAGGATAAGAAGTCTTGATATTCAGACAAATTCTATACCTGCCAACTTTGTGTGATTCATAGGCAACATTTTTATCCTGATAGTGTCAGGATTTTTCGTAGGGAACCGATAATATCCGAAGATTTCCAAAGACGTCCGAAGATTTCCAAGAAGATTTCCAAAGATTTCAGAAG
This sequence comes from Siderastrea siderea, assembly GCA_964030785.1. Classification (NCBI taxonomy): domain Eukaryota; kingdom Metazoa; phylum Cnidaria; class Anthozoa; order Scleractinia; family Rhizangiidae; genus Siderastrea; species Siderastrea siderea. The sequence goes on along the minus strand of OZ034968.1, from coordinate 70,778,914 downwards.
TAGACTTTCCCGTTCCCAAGCTCCTAAACACAACCTCGTCTCCAGTGACTTTCCCTACTAAAATAGGAGATTTCGCGAAAGTACGACCATCATTTTCTCGCATTGGTTCGAGTTTATTTAAATATTGTATATTTATTTTCAAAATGAGTCAGTTAAGGCTGTAATGGCTCAAACTTTTCCACCAGGGGTGAGAAATGGGAACGCAGGTGTGAGTAGGGGTGAGATCGCAGTTTTCGATCTGCAGGCGTGACAATCACGCCTTAGGCATGAGACTTGGCAGGTATAAAATTCTCCTTACTAGTACCATAAGAAATGTATGGAGGACAGTGAGGAAAATGTGCATTTTTATATCAGGGCTTAAAGGGCCTTAGGGTTAAAAAGATGTAAGTTTATTTCACACACAGGCAGGAAGTGGCAGGGAGAGAGATTTATTTTAGCTCAAAGGCTGGTATCCAAAGGAGCCCTGCATCCAAAAACATACATTAAATGTGTACTGAATATAAAGGTTACAAATTCTAAAGGTTTTTTTTTTTCAAAAAAAAAAACCCTAAAAATTCTATCCTAAGATGCTAAAAAATTAATACATTTCTGAAAGTGGCCCACACAGTTTGTATTAATTTCAACGCCAGTTTCTGTAGAAATCAAAGGATCTAGATATTACTACTCCTCTCTCAATGGGATGCTAGTTACATTTTGTACGTTAAGCATGCACAATGGCATTTGATTTCTGGTGTTGTTGTAATTGTTTTCTTTGTATTAATTTTTATGAGAAAAACAATCAATGTGCAAGATAAACATTACGTGGGAGGCAGACCTTATCTCAACCTATCCTACACAACACATAAACTCAGTGAACATATAATAATTATACTCACCTTCCACCACCAGTGGTGTTTTGTTGTGGTATACTTTGCTTCTCTATAGTGACCATACATGTCCGGCATATCCGCATTGTTGCACCCCATTTCCTTTGCTCTAAAAGTTACATTTTGGAACAAGAAAGGAAAAGAAAAATGTACTAGGGGTTAACAATGAAATTAACTGATAAATTTAAAACAAGAAAAGCCCCAGGGGCATTAGACCCCATTGTTGTTTTCCTTCCCCTCAGAGAGCAAAACATATTAGGGTCAATCAAGATACGAGCCCAAGTGGTGTAGCGGAAGTTTGCGACAAATATTTGTCTGGCTGAGCAAAAACTGGCAGTCTGGGGCAAGTGACCACGAAAAAGAAGGGTTTTACTAGAACCCGTCCTGATGGTGGGGTAAAAAATAAAGTGCCAATATGCACACTCACTTGTCTTTTGTGATGTCTCTTGGGCAGTCATTAGGATCTGATCCAGGGAACTCATTTGGATAGAGTTGAGGAGAGAAAGGAAAGAAAATTTGAATAACCTGTAAATAAAAACATTTCATTTACCACAGAGCTACATGTACACTGTACTTCTTGTTATTGATCAGTTTCAACTAACAGCATGTACGCATTCAGTTGACTGACAACGGCGCAAAAGTGAAAAAAAACAACAACAATATTTTAAACAAATTTCCATTTGATAAGTTATTTAGTGTTTCATATACATGCTGCTCACAAGCAGAGTTTTCTTGGCCAACTCGTCCACTTACATGTAGGTAGGGCAGAGAATTATTTGCAAAGTACAATTCAATTCATAAAATTTTCATATATGTGCAAAGTCAATATAAAAAAATTAAACTTTATTTGTCTTATTTTTAATAATAAAAATTGACTTGCATATAGCAGCAAAGATTGATTTGCATATCTAGAGTTGTGAAGAAACTATAACATTTTCATAGAAGTCTGCTCTCTCTCATTAAAGATATCTCTAGATCTCTGCAGGTTCTTGGAAATGGAACTTTTCTATTCTTAAATCTTTTTTCTTGGAAAAAAATACAGTGATTCCCACCAACACAACTCAACATTTGTTTTTCATTCAATGTCCACTGGATTTCAGAAAGTTATGAATGAGATCACCACACCAATTCTGGGATGAGAATGACTACACCTGGCTTATCTCATAGCTGGCAGCCAACAATGTCACTCATGGCAACAAATTTGGCCTTGAATACAAACAACAGATACATATCAATAATCAATAACTTTATAATAACTATAACTATGTTGAAATTTAACTGTTGATTGCACTAAATTGCTTGGAAAGTTTTATAAATGTGAAATATTGTTCATAATTTATTGCTCAGCGTGAAACAATGTTATTTTCATGTATCGCTAAAACAAATGCCGAAATATAAGAAAACTAACTTCAACTAAAACTGAATTAAGACGGAATCCATTAGGAAATTGAGTAATTTTAATTTTCAGTGGACAAAAACCTTGTACCAGAATAATTTAAAGCATATCGCATTCTTTTTTACATTTTCTGAGAGCTATGGATGTAATTTGTTATCTGTAATAACCCCAAAGACAATTTCTTATGGGAGCCCGAGAAAATAAATTTCAAATTTCACCAAATGAAATCTTACGCATAAAAATTTACCTATTTTACCTGTGTTTACACAATTCCTGTGAAATTTGAAATTTAATTTAACGGGCTCCCATAAGAAATTGTCTTTGGTGTTATTACAGATAACTTATTACGTCTATAGCTCTTAAAAAGTGTAAAAAAGAATGCGATATACTTTAAATTATTCTGGTACAAGATTTTTGTCCACTGATTACTCGATTTCCTGATGGATTCCGTCTTAAGTTCTTTGAAATACAAATGGGAATTCAAACCCTTGGGTTATTAAATGGACACATACAAACCTGCGAGGGGTCGACTTACAGACACGTTACGTGATATAACAAGACAGGAAAATTTGTGAATGCTTCAAAAACTTGTCGATGTGTTTAATACACATTACGAAACTTAAATTCGTTACAATGGTAGCAAGAAGTGCCAATTTGAATCAGTGATTGTCCAGAGAGGTCAACGCTTATTTACCACCCACTTTTAGAACAGTGGGGTATTTATTCCGATCCAAAAATAGTAATACTCTGAAATACCACAACTTACCCTACAAAAGTCGATTGATTCCACGAGTTTATTTACTTCCTCGGAGAAATAATCGTTGCTAATTATAAGCAAGGCATCTTCAATTCCTTTAGCGCGGCTAAGTGACTTCAACAAATACGAGAAATAATCCACTCGATCGTGAACTTGAACGATCATCACAATCGACCTCTGTGAAAAGTCTCGGCCGAATTTATCTTCATTTCTGATGTACTGTTTATCATTAATGTATCTCACGATCTCTCTGAGTTTTGCTATTTCCGGTGGGACGCGTAGCTTTTGAGTTAGCTCGATGGTCGGATGTAGGGTTTTACTAATCCTCTCTTGAGGAATACTGTTGTTGATGTTTTCTTTCGCAGCAGCACTGAGCTTAATTCTGTCTATGGCTGGAGTAGTAACGACTTCCTGAAGACGTGGACTTGTTTGCGGTGGATTTAGATAAAGACCGCCACTGCTGCTAGGCGGAGAGTCAATGTTGTTCAACGAGTTGAATGTAATCATCTCATGTAGTGCAAGCACCGCAAAAATAGCACATACACCCAGCGTAACCAAAATAAAAAGTTTCTTACTGAAGAGGCGAATTGTTGTTCCTCGATATTTGAAAATCATGGTTGCTTCCTTGGAAAGGATTCCTTGAGCAGAACTACTTGCCTATAATCAGGCAGAATTGCGTATATAAGAAGCACGCTCTCCACAAAACGTTGACGTGTCATGGCCGACACGAAGCCGGTGAATCGAATAATGATGGCTCGTCTTTCTTCGAAACCAAGCCTTTCGGCTGGCCTTCTCTTTCTGTGTTGGTCCACATCGTTATCAGTCCGGCTCTAAGCGCCTAACGACCAACCTTTTTTTTATATTTGGGAATTTTCTAGCTCATTTAGGACTCAACTTTGCGAATAATTGATTTGTAGTGGTTCAGAAACGATACTGTGTAATGCATGCTTCCGTTTCGGCGTTCGCGTGAAACGCGCGCGTAACTGACCGCCCCATTCTCTCGCGGCCAGTGCACAAGATGGCGGCCTGCGGGGAAAGCAAAGAACTGAATGTCATCGTAAAATGGAGTGGAAAAGAGTACCTTGTCGAGAATATATCTCCTTCTGAAACTGTACGACATTTGAAGGACACCATAAGAGAAAAAACTGGAGTATTACCCGAGAGACAAAAGCTTTTAGGTTTAAAATATAAAGGTACAAACTTAAGTTAAGCTTATTAAGTTAGAGAAAACCGATGTGTTGGACACAAGTCGGTCTATTTTTAAAATAGCTTGCAGAGAGCCTGAATTAAAAGTAAAGTAAGAATTAAGTGTTTGTTCGGTATGACTGAAATTAGTTGCTTCTGTAAGAGATGCGATGTCATTTTTTGAAAATTAAACATATCAATCACGAAATCTTTGCTTTTTATTTGGTTTGTTTTTTTTTTCTGTTAGGTAAAAGTCCTGACGATGATGTACGCCTGAGCGCCTTAAATTTGAAGCCCAATACAAAGATTATGATGATGGGAACGCGAGAAGAGAACTTGGTATTTATGACTAAGTTGTTAAATGAATGTGGCCTTGCATATACATGTAATTATTTGTTTGACTGTAAGGCAGAGGCCCATAAATTATCTTTTTACCTGAAGCCCATAATTTAATGGAACTCTCTCCCAGAACATGTATCTACTCAGGCCTCAGGAAGTGTAGTGATATTCAAGGCCCAATAAAATTTCTGTGCTTCTAAACAAGTACTATCTAAGACCTTAAGCTACTGACCACCCAGTAGTAAAAAATCTCGCCTTTGAGGGGTTACTGTATCAGAAAACAAAAGTAATAAGTAAAAAAAAAAAAAAAGAAAGAAAGAAAAAAAGATAGTTCCATGGACAAGTTTTTGCTTGCTTAATTATGAGAAGTGGTTGCTCTACTCTTAGTGTGGGTCTCCTAACTGAGCTCTGATGAGTAAGTTACTTGCAACAAACATTATATACGTGCCAACTCTCATGCATTATGCATGAGTCTCATGCTTGTGGATCAAAGACATCGATCTCAAGCATCGATGTCAATTTCTCATGCCTGACTCACAATTCCAGACTACTAACTTGTACATCAACCATTAACGTGAAAAATTTAATTCAATTTCCACCCAAAATAGTCTAGTGGGCGGTGCTAAATATTGCGTTTGAGTCCTAAATAACAAGCAAATGAGATCGCGCCGAGATTTTGAGCTTCGCATCGCGACAGTCGGCAATCTTCGGAAATCATCGGAACATCTTCGAGGACTGTCCGCAATATTCGGAAGTCGCCAGGACATCTTCGGTAATGCTCGGACGTTGTCGGAAATTTTTTGGAAATTCGGGTACTATGGATACAAAATCTCACGCATTTGACTTAGGAAAAGTTGGCAGGTATAACATTAGGTAACCACGAAAACTTTAATATGGTCATGACACTACCCCAGCTCCTGCATGCCAACATTGATCTCTCGGTGGAAAGTATCAAATGAATTGAAATGAAGTCCAAAACATGATCACAAACTCGCAGTGGAAGAGAGGAAAATAAAGGAGTAAAGACATAACTGTAATTAGGTAACATTAAAATTCTTCCGCAGTTGGTGAGAAAAAAAACAGACTTAACTACCCTATACCCCCCCACCCACCCATTTTTTCAAAAGGCTAGTAAATTAAACCAAACCACGAAGCAGTTTATGTAATTATTTTTCTTAATATGCACCTTTTAGACTTTTGCAATTGATAACAATATTTACTTCAATCTTTAGGCTGAAGTAATTTCTCCTTCTGAGGAACTGGTTAATAATCAAGTTGTAAATGACTTTGATATTGAAGAAGATGAAATTCAAATAGAAAACAGGTACATATTGTAGGCTACACTGTACATGTATTAATTAGCTTGCTTGAAATGCACATGATTATTAATCAAAATTGATGGTCTGCTGTTGTTAACTATACCTACAAATTATCAGTTGTCACAGGTAGTGCTGCCAATATTTTGTAAATCCGTCTATTTAGCTTTGTAGGTTATTCTCTTTAAATCCAGTATGTGTTTACAGTCTGTACATTAAATCATCTTATTTTCATAGCATTTATAGTGTATCAGGTACTAGTTGCCATTTGCAAAAAGTTTGTGTTTGCTTCTGACAATTTTTGACATTTATCTTTTTAACAACTTTTTGATCTCAGATGCAGGGTTTTCAATAAGGGCTGGCAGCCGGCGAAACTCGCTGGCTATTCCACATGAACTCACCGCCTACTCGTTTGAGAAATTAGCTCATATTTTACGACTAACATGAGAAACATTCACCACAAAACATGAGCCTTAGCATGGATCGGCCAAGATTTATTCAGGAAAACAAAAGAATCTTGCTTACATTCTGAGTAATTTCAGCAGCGATTTGCATTTCCTTTTCTTTTCAAATACCCTAATTCTTGCTCCAGAATTCTAAGAGTCCCATATTTTCAAAATTTTCCGGGGGAGCATACCCCCGGACCTCCCTAGAATTTCACACCTTTGGTGCGAGTAGTTCATTCTCCACCCACTCCTACAATTTTGCCACCTACTCAGATTCCTACTGAAAACCCTGCAGATGGCTTTCATGATTACTAGGACAGCAATTACATGCAAACGAAGAAAACCGTGAACACTGAAAATATTTCTGGAATGTTTATTGTGTTTTGACCAATCACATGCGAGACCTTGTAACCGCAGAAAACAAGTGGTTTCTCAGTCACAGAATCGAGTTGGTTCTCCATTTGTTTTGAAAGACCTTCATCTTAACTTACAAGAATTTAAATTGTTATTTCTTTTTATCTGAGAGCCACATGCGCTACGGGAGCGAAAAATGTGTGAGTGGTCTTTGGCTTGTTGCGGCTGCATTGCAGCAACGACCGCGGACTGTCAAAAGTAGCGTTCGTTATTCTTCAACAGCCTGGTGTACCGTTGCTAAATTTGAAAATATGTCATTTTCAAAATGGCAACTACACGTTATAAAATATGATGCAAGCCCGGCTCGAAGGCACGGATGATTCAGCCTAAATAAATCGAGTCAGCTGTGCTGTCGATGGGCGAATTTGGAGAGAGAATATTGCAGTTTTTACTTCAAGGTGAAATAACTGCTGCTTGAGTTGGTTTTATTTGAAATGTCAGAAACACTGATCGTTGCGTCGGTTTGTGGAAAAATTTTATTCGGCAAAAGCGCTCAAACCTATTTTCGCTTGCGTAGTGCATGGGGCTCTCAGATAGAAAGGAATAGCACTTCCAATTTCTGTAAGATAAACTGGTGAAGATTAAACCTTGTTGTCGTTCGAAACAACTCGATTCCGTGACTAAGAACCCATTCGTTTTCTGCGGTTACAAGGTCTCGCATGTGATTGGTCAAAACACACATTCCAGGAATATTTTCAGTGTTCACGGTTTTCCTAATTTGAGTGTAAAATTGTCAAAAAGTTATCAAGAACTTTGTGGACAATCACCTCATATGGTGCATAGCATTTGATAAATTTTAAAATGCACACAATTCCATGGAAGCCTGAATAAAAAATATATATACAGTTTAAAACATCTTCTTTTGAATTGCAGGGATGAGAATCTGGCAAAGATTAATAAAAGAATATCCGATTATAAAGTGGAAGTTCTTAATCCCCCAAGAGCTGGAAAGAAACTACTTGTGCTTGATGTAGATTATACAATATTTGGTGTGTGTTCTGAACTAATTTCATGGCTTATTTGTTCTATCCTTCTAAATAATAAATTAAAGCTAATTCCTTGCCTTGGATATGCTCCTGGATTTGGTTGTTGTTGTCATTTAAACCAGAAAATTAATAATTGTTCCATTTCACTAAAAGTGAACCGTTTTTGATCGATCGAAGCCTGAGTTTATTTTTGTTAACAATTCTGAGACCAAAATTTCCCTCGATACCTCTCTTACTGGTTTCTTTCAACCAGTTTCCATATTTGGAGTAGTTTACCAAATCTTTTTATTATATAGACAAGGGTGTTTTAGTGGATAATAGACAACATAAAGTTCATACGGAACTATATATCCGGGACTCAAGTGGCATATTTTCCATATCCTTAGCACTAGTGAGGATATGGAAATAAAATTCCAATTCCAATTCAATCTGGACGCAGTGGACGAAGAGCCACGTTGTGGATGTGCCACTGCTAATTCTAAGGATATTGATATTGATTCCACTTTTACACTGTTGTTTGTGCAAAAATACTCTTGTCTATACAATAAAAAGAAAATTACATGGTGGCTTGAATATATGAATTTTATTTTCTTGTGGTAAAAAACAATATTTTACTCGCTGCGCCCATTCATAAAGATATAATTGTTTTTACCACTCAAAAGTAAAATAATTATTCATATCTTCGCACTGCCATGTAATATCCTTTATATATCAGTTATATCACTTTATGGCAGAGTTGCATTATTATTATAATAATTTATTATTTAAATATTGCTATTATTTCTTAGATCACAGGTCAGTTGCAGAGACTGGTTTAGAGCTCATGAGACCACATCTTCATGATTTCCTTACAGCATCCTATGAGCATTATGACATTGTCATATGGTGTAAGTGACTTTCTTCAAAAGAAGGGCCTTAGAATCTTTGTTAGGAAGTGATATGTCTGTGTCAAGCATCTTGAAGCTCTGATTGCTCATGAACAAGAACTAAGTTGCACCTTGTTTAAGGCTAAGTTGAGGTTATACTGCACACAAGCACGGGCCTGTTAATAAGGATCACACAATAACTCAAAAGTGAAAGTGTTCAGAGGAGCATGAGGGACTAAAAATTTATAAGGGTGCAGGGCACAGCTAAATCCATAGCAGAAACTGATAACAGACTGCTATCAGGAGCAATTATAAATAGCAGCATCAATCTTGACTATTTTGAGCATGTGCACTGGGACCTGGAATTTGATAAAAAGTGATTCGGTGTCTACATTGTATTACATGTATTTCTGAAGAAGAAAAAAGGGAGAGAAAGTTCCAGCAGTTCAGATTTTGCCAATAAATAATTTACACATACTTGTTACCATGTTACCCAAAACTTTGTAATGAATGTACATGCATTATGTGCAAGTTTCATTGATTTCATCACAGGGGCATAGCCAGGGGGGGGGGAGTCCTAGGGTGCCCATGACCCCCCTTGGGGATGAAATATAATAATAATAAAATCAGCTATCTTGTGAACACCCAGTCATACTTTTTGGACTTGTAAGTTCAAAGATTCATTGCCATACAAAATAGTAAGCTTTCAAATTGGCACAGGATATTGGCACAATTGCACATATATCGCATGTTTATTAGTGATTCTTCATACAGGACCCCCCCCCCACCCCCCCAGTAAGAAAACCTGGCTACGCCCCTGCATCACAGGGTAATTTTAGGGCTTAGCTGTAATAGAATTTTTTTTTGATTTATTAAATATTAGTTTTATCTCTTAAACAAATTAATTAAAGAACTGTTTGACATGGCACACTCTGTATTAGTTATTATTAATAATAAGTGATAGTCATGTTGTTTTAAATTTACCTTTAGCTGCCACCAGTATGAAATGGATTAATGCTAAAATGAAGGTAAGAAAATTATCATTTGACTCATGTTTGTAACACTACTGCATCCTTACTACAATATTTGACAATTGAAAGTGTTTTTAGGAATTTATTTTAATTTGCCTGGCAATGATATTGGAGGCAGGGCTGTGTTAAGTTGTAAAACAATTATAGAAATGTGACATCAAGAAACTGCAATATGGGGCACATAGTAGAAAAGGAGAAGTCAGTTATTAATGCCAAGTAATTTGTAATGGTAATAATGCACATAATAATGCACATAATAATGCACATAATAATGCACATACCCTTACATCAAACATTTCCCACAGTTTTTTGTTGCTGCAATTGTTGTTCAGTAGAAGAAGTTTCAGAAGTTTGACCACTACAAGTTTGTTCACACACAATTCACAAAAATACATAAATTATCAAATACAAAAATTATAAAGCACTAAGGATTAATGACGGTTCGGTTCTTCCCACAAATAGCAGAGGCTAGTCGAGGCAGGCGGAGCCACAATGGTACAGCAGTCACGATTACATAAGGATAAAATTATTTAATAAATTAACACAACTACAATACAATTAAATGAGGATACTAAATACTAAATTGGCAACTTTTACAATAGGAATTTGTATTCAAGAATTACTCAAATTACAGAACTGAAAACAAAATTAATAGAGGAGAGGAAGGAAGGATATGAAAAATGAACTGCACATGTTATGAAGAATAGGAAAATAGGAAACTCAGTTCCAAATACTTTTGGCAATGATTGTGGCAACAACCACAAAACAAGTTGTATAATGGATTTGACCATCTCAGGCCTAGGGTACTAAATGTACACCAGAGTTTCTGTGCAACTTGTGTCTCAATTTTGTCACTAATGTAAGACGTTATAGTCTGAACATTCAGCCTATAGTGTATTACGTTTCACATCTACTGAAAATTCTGTTGTTTTCAGGAACTGGGTATTCTAGACAACCCAAATTACAAGATAAGCTTTCTGTTAGACAGCGGAGCTATGATTACTGTTCTATCACCAAAGTATGGGCTTATTGAGGTAGGTTTTTACTTCAAACAATAATTTTTAAATATTAAACTCGAGAATTCAGACCACAGGTAACCACGACAGATCCATGATCATTCAGAGCATTATTTACAACCCATGCCACAGGGCGCAGAGGAGTAATATTTGACTGTAGTGCTGTCTAAATTCATCGCGCAAATTCAAAACAATAAATGTGACTGAACAAAGCGTCATGCTATCTAGTTGCGCGTCTGTTGAAATTCTACCCGCAAGACAAAAACCGCATACAGCAGTTACTGTGGGCGTATCACCAGTAACTAACAGCCGGCACTTCGTGCCTCGTTTCGGAAAGCTTCACCCTTTGGGCGAGCATTGTCGGCCTTTCGTCTTATGGATAGAATTTCACCAGACGCGTAACTAGATAGCATGACGCTTTGTTCAGTCACGTTCATTGTTTCGAATAACTAGACCGATTTGCGGGATGAATTTTGCCAGCATTACGTTCAAATATGACTCCTCTGCGCCCTGTGCCCATGCCAGTTTTTACAGTATGAGTTAGCAACCGAGTGCAGCAGGTTTACCTAACAGTTCACTATGACTTATTTCATTCTTTATTTAGATGGACATAGAATACTGATTACCTGGACCACTGATAAAATTTCATATTAGAAATCTGTTGCACCACACATATTTGGCTTCTACCAGGACCAGCTAACACTCATCCAGTTTTTCCAAGAATTCATTCCATGTTTTCATCTTGTAGACAAAACCACTAGGTGTTATCTGGGGAAAATTTGAGGAATATAACAGCAAAAATACTATCATGTTTGATGATCTCAGAAGAAACTTTCTTATGAATCCACAAAATGGTCTCAAGGTAAAACCATTTTGTTGCAGTATTAATTATAAAAAAGTGTACTGGTCAGCCAGGCCGGTGCCTTTTTATCACAGCTTGCCCAACAGGCAAGCAAGTTTGTTTGTTCTGTTTCTTGTTGTCAACATTGCAAAAGAGTTTTTATCAAATAATGTAATAATTGTATCTGACAGTTAAGGATGCTGACTAAAATTTAAATTAAATTTAATCTTGCATCTGATTGATTCTTCCTCACTCAGAATAACTATTAGCCTCGTATGCAGCCATGTTTTGGTTTGTCGTGCAACCCTAAGGAATATTGCATGGTGAGCCAAAAAACGACGGCTGTCTAGGAGGCTAGTAAGAATGTTGGATTACTATGATGGTAATAATAATGGAGATAGTAATAATAATGAATAATATAATTAATTAATTAATGCATATTTTCTTGAAACAAATTACATCTCCTTTGACTTTTTATTTTTAGATCAGACCTTTTCGAGAAGCACACAAAAATAGACAGAAAGACAAAGAACTGTTAAAGCTGGCAAAGTATTTAAAAAAGATTGCTGAACTTGATGATTTCAGCAATTTAAATCACAAGTACTGGGAAAGGTCTGTACTTGATTTTATTACTTTAATTTTAAATATGTCTGATCAATATACAAAACTGCATTTGAATGAAAAGCTTGATCTCTTCATTGCCGAAGAGCTAGTCAGAATCATTTCCAGGGAGTAATAATCTATTAAGTCTAAGGAAACTTTCTGTGGTAATTTAGAGATAATTTGTGAGACCTATGGAATGTTTTGACCGCTAATACAGTGGAATTCCGATTTTTCGAATACTCGATTATTCGAAACTCCTGATTCTTCGAACCAAAAGTCAAACACTGTAATTTTACCCCCGATTTTTTGAATGCTTGTTTTTTCGAAACTCCCGATATTTTGAACTAATTCTTTCTTCCTCTCAAAAATTTACATTCGATTTCTCGAACTTTGAAAACTCAGTAACCAACAAAAACCGGTTTTAGCCACATATACACCTGAATGCAATTAACAAGTTCCAGAGAAGGTGTTTTCATGCATTTTTTATTACAAAGCAAGTGACAAACATGTCATTGAAGTCATAAGAAACTACAACGCCACTATTACACAATCGACTCAAGGGTCTTGAATTACTGTACATGATCAAAGTTCCTTTGTTTAGTTGCATTTTTCAAGCTCTTGCCGTAGCACATTAATTAATTTTGCTGTTCCTTTAAACCGTGGAGTACAGGAACTTTCTCCTGATACAGCAAGGGGAAGGAAATGCAGTCAAGAGTCCACGCAAAATTACAGACACATGTATCAGCACAGTACTGGTTTTTGTTCTGCCGAAATTGGCTTAAATCCTTAAATTTTTGTTTTGTTTTAATAAATGCATGTTTTGTTGGTAAATAAAGATGGTTCACACGTTAACAAGAGTGATATATATATATACCGTTGTTGTCTGCCTTCTTGGATCTTACAAAACAATACCACTGTAAAACAGGTATGATTTCAGTGATGCCACCTTTGATTTTTCGAACTCCCGAGGTTCGAAGAATGGCAATTCCATTGTATTTCAAACATGAGAAAACACATCTTAAAAATGTTCCAGCAATTTCTTCAAAATCGAACAGTTTAATATGTTTGAGACTTCCCCATTTGGTGTGCTACACTGTGCAGATTATAGCGTATTTATTCGCTCATCACAGGTTGCCCCAAGATCGAAAGATACTTACGGATTCATTTTAAAGATTATGTATAAGCGCATTCAAAAACCGAAAGTGTGACCCTAAAAAAACTACTTGGAGCCACCTTAAAATGTTAACACACAGTTGAGCATTGTGCTTTTATACTTGCAAATTTTTAATGGAAGAATTTTTTAACAACAGTTCCATAACTGCAAAGGATTTCAACTTTGTTCCATTGCTTGACAATTTACTTTCAGAATGTTTTTCCGGATTTAGTGAAATTGTAAAATAAAATAATCATTGATAAAAATTAATATCTTTCGCTGAATCTAACGTTGTGTCATTATGAGGCCAAGATGTAAAATGTCAACAGTTCTGTAGCATTTTAAAATGTGCTTTATTTAAATATGCTTAATGTTATTAAATGCCTAACAACATCACTTTTTTGCTTTTTTTGTAGCTACAAGAGATAGAAGCTAGCTGACATCATTTAGTTTTACCGCTGGGTAAGAAAACAAACAAGAAGATGCACTCAACAAACCCAAGGAAATACAATTTTTGGTAGACTATAAGGACTACACTGTTGGACAATTCCATACGTTTTACTAACAGAACACTTTCAAGAGTTTTGCCAGAGAAATGATACATGTATGTTAATATTTTGTACAGTGTAAACACTGAAAAGTTCACGGAAAGTTCAATGCCCTTAGGTGAAGTTTTTGGCTGGTAGCATGGGCAGTTCCACCTCTACTTTCATCTCTTAAAATGGAGTTGTCAAAAGCCTTCCAAACAACATTTTTGAATGAAGATTTCCTAAGTTTACTGTATCTTGTAAATAAAAAATTATTTATATTTTATTCTGAGTTATTATATAATTGGTATGTGTACACTATCTCCCCACCCTTGATGCCAACAGGTCACCAACAGATATGGCCAGGTGTTGGCAAACATTAAAAAAACTACAGATATTTGTTGGTGATTTTTTGGTAGACTTTCTTAATACTGAGAAAGATGTGTACATGTTGCCATTTATATGTGAGCTTGACTCACACCCATTAATGTCATTTATTTGAATTGGGGTAAGGAAGGATCAGATGCAATAGTGATGCAACGAACACTTTGGGGTGTTATGAGAAGTAGACCAAGTGTTCCTCATCCCTTCCCTTTAGGCTCTGTGTACCATGTGATTTATCTGAACATTTTTTCTCAGTGTTTTTCTTTCTTTTTTTGCACCACTAATTTGTGACTATAAAACCAACTTTTTCTAAGAAGCTGAACATTCAGCTACAAAAGTAATTTTAAAAAAGAAAGGAACAGAGGTGTCACTCAATAACAAGAATCACAAACAAAATAAATGGCCTTATTACAGAAGAAATCTCCCGATTGCTTGCTAAGCCCTTGTCCACTGCAGCCATTGGAATTTGAAGAACAAAAAAGATAATAAAAGGGAGACAAAAAAGAAGACCAACCAAACATTACTTTTGTATAGTAAGTCCAAGCTTAAAAATACCCAGCTACAATCCAGTGTTTGATTGTACTACAGAATGCTTTCTTGCTCGCACAGTTTACTAGTTGAACACTGATTTTTTTTCCAGAAATTCTTGAGTAGAAGAAATTCCCAGAAATGTTGCAACTTGTTTCTTTGTCTTCTTTTTTTTTTGGTGGGGGGAGGGGGGGTGGGGGGTGGAAATTTGGGTTTACCTTGTTGGGATGCATCCAAATGGAAAGTTCTGTTCCACTTACCATTAAAAGTTTTTGGCCAGATGGAAAACCATTACTACGCCACAGGCTAATGCACTTTGGTAAACTGCAGTGACACTCGACCAGCACCCTTGAGCCCCTCCCCCCTGACCCCCTTACCAGGGGATCCTGAGGGTTGGGCAGTAATCCCAGTAATCTTGGGGACTAGAGATGACTACCCTAGGGCATTATTGAAGTGGACATTTTATTTCAGTGGTGAGTACATTAGGGGTATTGAATGGTCAATCCAAGACTTTACGAGATGCCAAGACCATTGTTTTGAAATTTGAGACCGAGACATTATGCTTAAAACAATTTCTGAGCCTGAGACTCATATATCAAAAAATCCCAACCCGAGACTCATGGATCAGATCAGTTTGGGTAAAGGAGGTCACACAGGAAGCACAAAGCATTTATATCTTCAGGTACCACAGAAGCGTTTGTCCCAGCTTATAAGCAATGCCACCAACTCTGAGACTTCAACATGAAAACTTTCAAAAAAAGAGATTCTGAGATGGCTACAATTCTAATCAATTCAAGATTCCGAGACTCCCGTTGAAAAAAACGAAGATTTCAAGTCTTGGCCGAAAATTGCCAAAATGCAAGCTAATTTTGGGGACCATTCTATACCCCTTAGATCATAGACAAAATTTCTGGCTCACTGGTTAGGTAAGATACACCTGTCAGGGTTACACCTAGTGATGTGTTGCCAGTACCAATGTATTCACCTGAGTGGAGAGGGAGAGGCAATATGGAGCAAAGTTTTTTGTCTAAGGAGACGATATCTCCAGGGAGACTAGGCCTCAAACCACTAACCATAAGATCTGAAGTTAACTCCAGTGCACTAACTGCTACACCACCATGCCCCCAAATGGCTCTTAGGAGGCTGGGAAAAGATGGCAAATCCTAAGGGCTGATTTAGGCAGTTTGATTTTTGCTTACAACTGTTGTATGTGACTTTCTCGCGTCATGTCTACAACATGAATTGTGTAGTCTAAATCAGACATACAACAGCTTCACAACAGTTGCACACAACAAGAAACATAAACATGCAGTGCATGCAGAACCGGTGATGTTTCTTTTTTTCACCTTGTCTCAAATGTGCACAACTAGTTCTGTTTGTATGCAAGTGAGCAGAAACTTGGCCGACAACAATACACCACAACTCTGCCTTATTTTCGGACTGTCTGGGGAACACCTGACTTCACTACCACCATTAGTTCCAGTCACGCAGACAATGCATTGCGTGTGTAGCTGCACGTGCCACCGAGATCCTGCCCAAACGTGCAGGAAAATCATTTGCAAGCGTAAGCAATTATTCCTTCTATTACGGTATTTATCTGCCTATAGGCTGGAGTTTGGCTTTAACTCACGCCGACAATTTAAGGGGTATGTTTTCTTGTTGCACGTCAAGTCGGCTATGATGATTTTCGTCGTTTTGCTTCGCGAATTGCGAAGCAAAACGTGCCTATTTGCATAATAATTGTTTACATTTCTAAATTTAGCCAAATAATTCTTGTTTGCTTTGCGTTCGAACAGTAGGAAAGTGTTAAAATTCAGCTCGAACTTTCAAAAGCTTCTCAGTAAATGGTTATCTCGCATTCGAATTGACTCTCCTTGGAAATCAAAATGGACTCCTTCAGAAAAACGAATAATTTGGCTTGGAAATTAAAAAGGGAAACGAGTGCAGATATAAACGACATATGCATGGGAATTCGCGAACCAAGCCGAGTTCATTGTCTTGCCTGCATTTTTTTCCCCGAAATTTGTGTCCCTCGGGCAAGTACACTAGCAAAAAACCTGCCAAACCTCAGTTCACAAAAACAGCGTATTCAACGGGTTATTCGATGCAAAATAAAGTAGTTCCTACAGGCTGCAGTTGATCAAGATCGAATCCAGACACTTCACAGTCTGGGTGAGGTACTCCAAGTTGTAAGCTATTTTACTCTTCTGTGTGGCACACCCCACCCCAAAACCCATAGGGTACCCCCCAGCCCCACTGGCGGGGACAAACATCACTCGTTGAAATTTTGCCTCCTACATAAACCAAGTGACATCACTAATGTGACGTCACCGGTTAAAAATGTCATAGGATTCTGAAACATGTTTTAAAACTCTGACAATTGTAGCCACAGACAAACATTAATGTTTGAATGACAACCTGTTAAACCTTTGGCGAGCAGCAGAGTACAAAAGTCGCATGACAGTCATAGCCAAAAACTGTCCTGTCTGGATCGGCCCTTAGAAGTTATCATGCAGTGTGGGAACAAAATATTTCCAAAGCAACCAACTCAAGTATGTGACATGTATTTTCCCGTTCACAACTTTAAGCCCACAAAAGCTTCACCAGTTACACGTTACTTGGCAAAATTGTTACGTAAAACCGACATCAATTTTTCGGCTATAAAATACGAAGAGGGTTTCACGTATTTACACTCTGGTAAGCTGGAATAGATAATGGTTGATGATGATACTAGCTCATCTATTAAATTGTCAACCAGAAGTGTACAGGACATTGGCTTGTTTAACTCAGTTGTACAACAAAAAATCCATTGGATGCTGCACAACAATAGAACTGTCAATTCTTCCGACTCCTTTTACTATATCTTTTATTTACTCTGGTTCGACGTGATCACGATTGCTTGTTCGAATCAGATGAAGTTTCTCCTAGTTCAAGTGATCGTCCCGTAAAGCCAGTTTTATACCCTTGATTTCTATCAAACACAGTCGTCGGTATTCCTTCCTTGTACTTTAAACTCTGCACCCTTGTAGGATCTTCCAGTGCATCAAGTTGTCTCAATGTTCGTTCTTCTAGCGTGCTAGGTTTTTCTTTCGCCCATTTCTCTTTGTTCCTGACTCGAGTTTCGATCAAATAGCCGACACTTCCCACAGCTACTGCAACCGGGAAAACCACGTATGGGGCGTAACGTCGCGCTGCAGCCATTATCACAGGCCAAGCCATGGCCAAACTGGAGGAGAAAGTTTCCTTGAGAATCGATTGCAGCTATTAAAGCTCTTGTAAAATGGCAGAAAATGAGAGGAGCCTGGGTACCACTAGTTTCTAATCTTACTCGGTTTAGGCTAAAAATTCAAAAATGGCGGAGCCTCCAAATTACCAAATATCGAGCCTGATATCGAACAAAATACGGTAAAAAAATTTTTACTGTTAATAATTGAAATTCGTTTTGTTCAAATCCTATTCAACGCAACAGTTACGTGTTACGTGCCGCCTTCGATCAAGACTGTTTGTTCGGGTCAGCCGAAGATTCTCCGAGCTCAAGCGATCGTCCCGTAAAGCCAGTCTTGTATCCTTGATTTCTATCAAACATGGTCGTCGGTATTCCTTCCCTGTACTTCAAACTCCGTACCTCAGTAGGATCTTCCAGCGCATCAAGCTGTCTCAATGTTCGTTCTTCTAGCGTGCTAGGTTTTTCTTTCGCCCATTTCTCTTTGTTCCTTACTCGAGTTTCGATGAAATATCCGATGCTACCCACTACCACTGCAACCGGTAAAACCACGTAAGGGGCATAGACTCTTGCTGCGCCCATTATCAAAGGCCAAACCATTGTTTTAAAAAGAAAGAAAAAAGGCTTTAATTTCTGGAGGGCCGAAATTTGTGTTGACTGACTGGGAAAATGATAGGGAGCTGGGAATCCCTAGTTTCTAGTCTTGCTCGGTTTCTAGGATTGCCTGGTAGAAAACGCAGGAGTGAAAAATGGCGGAGTCGTTTCAATATTTAATCCTTCACGTTGATTTGGCATTTCGATTGCTTAATCTGCGCTGAACCATGATTCGAATGAGGATACTTAGTCCTAAGAATATTTTAATTGTTTCAATTATTTTAACCTTTTTTGGATTGATGTGGATGGCAAATCAATGTAGCAAAGGTAAGCAGTTAATTTTCGTATCAAGGGTTAATTTTTATGACGTGTCATTCTAAGAGAATTAATTGTATGTTGCTTCAGTTCTTAAAAATCTAAATGTAGATTGACACATATCAGGCGATTCAAAGTGCTATTTTGGTTTTGCAATTGACGAATTTTCGGTGTCTCCGATGAGCCTGTAATAGGGTGCAAAGGAGCCGGAAAGGAGGCAATTCGCAAAATCCGACCAAAAGGGCAGTAAAAGGGGTATTTTTCTGAAAACAATATCCAAAGGGGAATATCGATCTTTGATACTGGGGAGCAAGTAAATATTTCAAAATTCCAAAGGGGTATCCTAAAACTGGCATCTAAGGGGAGTCTGAAAATTGTCTTCTGAAGGGCTCTTACTTGTAACCCCTCATCAGTGAGGGTGCAGTTATTAAATGAAATGGAATGGCTCAATAGGAAATTTGTCACCTGGCTCATGGGGATGGTTTCAACTAAGCTAAATGCCCAGCACATTGGTTTCAGGAAACTAAGTCTAGTTAACTGGCTGTTACGATATGGCGATGGCCGGTTTATAAAATGGACACGGTTTTTTTTTCTGCATCATTTGGCCTAACATACGAACAAAGTGCTGTAAAGCTTGTGGTACGGGTACTCAAGAGTGGTACTGTCTTATATAAGACGCATGCGCATGTTAGTTTGTTGAATGTTACGTTCATGTGTTCTTGTCTTTTAATTTACAGTATTTAAGATATGAATGACGAAGGGCTGTTAAGTATGGGGTTTCAGCATTTGTCTTGTATAACGCATGCGCAACTGAGTAAAGCAGCTAATAGGATTGAATGCGAAATTGGCTGTGTTGTCTGATCTAGTTGGTGGTATGGTGAATTTTTTTTTAGTGCAGGAGTTTTGTTATGTGGATTGACATTTTGAGGGATGTAAAAATGTGGGAGTGGAAGGATTTGTGAATGTGAGGAGCATATCACGCTTCTGTGAATGTGATTTGCTTTGAAAGTTGCGTTTTGTATAGCAGCGGTGTAATATTGTGCTGCGTGAGAGGCAGTTTCCCTTGATGTTTTATGGGGGGACAGTTTCCGAGGTGGATTGCACGTTTTCTCATTGAGTTACCTGTATTTCACAGAGGAGAGAAATGACAGCTGCGTTTGCAGCTTATTAGCACGGTAGGGAACGGTGGCTTAGGAAGAGAAGGGATTGGCACTAGTATGATGACGCAATTAGTGGATTGCACCATCGATACATCACAGTTCTTGAGAAGGGAGAGAGATGAGTGTTTACTTGACGTGAGAAGTTGATTTTAATTGCATGAAGACGAAGGAATCGGTCATTAATAAGGAGATCAATATTAATAAGGTAGCTGTTACGAGTCTTTAAGTTAGAAAATAGTTACGGAGTGTTATTAAGTGATGCGTGTGATTTGCGTGTGGTGTTGGTTGGTTTGAGGTAATTTTGGGCGTAGTCTGGCACGTAGACGTTCCGAGTCAACTTGTTTACTTTGCATGGGGATTCCCAGGTTAGCAAACCGGATTTAAACATCACGTCATGAGACATGCCTTAACGTGCCCCAGACTCTGACGATCTGCTCGAGCTTGTGTTTATCAAGCGTTACATTTTGGTTCTAGTGCTATGTTCACTGTTTGTATTCATGGTATACTGAGGCACAGCAGTAAATATTTCGTCATCCCTTTGTAAGCATCCTCAGTTGTGGGGAAATTTATACCGACGTTCAACGTTTGAGTGAATTTGCGTTTTTCAGCAGATATAAAAGCGATAAGAAAGATAACCTTAGTCATGAGAGCTTAAACATTACATCATCCAGTAACTGGATGAACAAGTGTTTCCGTCACAGTTCTTCAAAAATGTCAGACTGTTGGGCATTTAGTTTTGAAAGAATTGCACCCTGCTGCCAGGTATCTAGACACAGCATACAGGACTTCATACAATTTGGCTGTTGGAAATTGTGATGCTATCATTTTCCCTCATTTCTGTTTTGTGTTTGAATGTGGTTTTTTTTACTTTCAGACTCAAGCTCCACAAGTGAGTTGGTACAAAGAGTTAATTTTGTTCACCAAAGTTTGGAAAGAAGGGAACTTCTTCTACATGAAAAAGAAAAGGAAATCAACAGGAGACTCAGACTCCTTGGTATAACAAAGTTTGACACTCTATACAACAAAGATGATAGCCAAATACCAACAATTTATGTTGTTACTCCTACTTACACAAGATTTACACAAAAGGCAGACTTGACGAGACTATCACAAACATTTTTGCACGTACCCAAACTTCACTGGATATTAGTTGAAGACTCTGATAAGAAAACAGATCTTGTAAGCCGCTTTTTGGCAAACTGTGGAGTGAAGTATACTCACCTTGCTGTGAGAACACCTAAAGAACTTATTACTAAGGAGGGTGACCCTAGATGGCTGAAAGCAAGAGGTGTTGAACAGAGGAACTTAGGTCTTAAATGGATAAGGCAGAATTTTAAAAATGATATGAAAGGAGTTGTTTATTTTGGAGACGATGATAACACTTATGATCTGAAGATATTTGAACAGGTGAGCATATTTAAATGTATATTGCTGAAGACTTAAAGAGTAAATTTTTTTAATGGCAAGGATGTACTGGTAATGCAAAATACCTTAAGCCACTGCCACCACTGTTATCATCGTCATCATAATCATCATCATCATTATCATTGTCATCATCGTCATCGTCATCATTATCATCATCGTCATCATCATCATCATCATTTTCATCATCATCATCATTTTCATCATCATTGTCATTTGTATCTTCATCATCTGCTTATCTTTCTAGGCTGTCCCTGCCCGACGCTAAGGCCCCTTGGAGTACACATAAGCAGGATAAACTATATACAAAGTGTTCAGGTTATGAAGAGAGTACCTGAAAGATGCAGTCTGTATAAGAATTTTGAAACAAGTGCGTTGCTCCAGATTGCACAATAAGAAAAAAATAACTAGTGTAAGTGAGTAGTAGGGTAGCCTTACCTGTAAAAAATCCTTGGGCAACATCTGTCTTGGCTGCTAGGGCCAACAGACCCGGCACTAGGGTAACACCCCACCTCCTTGTAAACAGACCTCTAGAGTAAGTAGCATTTGACACTGATAGGTGAAGTGATAGGTGAAGACATCATGTCTTCCTTTCTAAACTGTAGATGCGTTACACAAAGAAAATCTCTGTCTGGCCAGTTGGCCTGGTGGGAGGATTAAAGTGGGAAGGACCAATCTGCAAAGATGGCTCCGTCATAAAGTTTTACACCCTCTGGAAACCAGAACGTCCGATGCCTTTAGACATGGCAGGATTTGCCATCAATGTAAAACTCTTAATTGATAATCCAGAAGTGGAAATGGATAGATTTGCTAGTAGAGGCTACCTGGAGTCCTCTATTGTCAGCCAACTGGCAACAAGGGAAGAGTTTGAGCCACTTGCAAATAACTGTAAACAGGTATTTAGACATTTATCATTGTCATAACCTAATCATTCTCATAATCTTAGGTAGATGCTCTGACTCTTAAAATAAATGCTCTTGATCTAATATGTGCACCATATTCCACCAATAGCATGAAGCATGAGGGAAATTTTTATTTACCTAAAATGTTTTGGTCAAAAATAGTTGCTGTGGAATACAAGAGAGGACACTCTTTAGTCCTACCATATTTTTCAAACTTCAAAAACTCCCTAGTCATATTCCTCAGAACTTGTCAAATTTTAAAAGGCAGACATGTTTACCAGAACTACAGTGTATTAATTAGATTGAATTTTGTTGAGTCAAATTTTATCATGACCATGATTACTGGTAAACACAAAAAAGTTTGGTCAGCCTAGTGCAGATGAGTCCTGGCAACAAAAAAAAAACATAACATGCATCTCATGTTGGAGTAATGCCTGTCTCTTGTTAGCACCATGCCTCGGATAAAACAGAATTTTGCAATATAGGTACATCTTTTTTGTATGAATTTGTTTCTAAGGCATTGTTTAAAAAGATCCTATTTTCTTGTTTGTTTGTTTGTTTTGAAATAGATTCTTGTTTGGCACACTCAAACAGCTGACCCCAAAATGAAGCAAGAAGATAGGCTGAAGAAACTAGGACGTGGATCAGATCCATCCATGGAAGTGTAGAGTCTTTAGCTGTGGCTGGCCATGGCCTGTGCTCTTCTGCCTCACAGCTCTAGCCCTTGCTTAGGTCGTTAATATGTAACACTACTCTGAGATGCATTGCATGATCTTCACAATCCTAGGAGACTGAACGGAGGACGTAAAATAAATTAATGAGGATGCATTGCTAGGCTCAACACTGACCAAGCACCACCCAGAATTATTTGGCAACCGGAATGCCCTCCATTATCAGCCACAGGACAAATGAAAATAGGCCTTGCCATGCATCAAGTAAAGGATACCGGGGCAAGGTACTCTGTTTGTCCTGTCCTTGGCAACCAGAAGTTGTGAGAGATTCATCGTTATAGGAGATTCTTGATTGTACGGTGATTGATTGATTTACAGCGATTAGTGTTCAGTGAACCTAATCCAATTTGATACACAAACATGACAGCACAGTACATGCACTGTCATGACTTCTGCATATGTTAAGTCCGTTAATAATAATTTTAAAAAAATCATAAAACTTTGTTAAGGTGTCAACGTATTTAGCATGAAAGTGCCAATCGATGACACCTTAAATAGAAGAAAAACATTATAAACTGAAGAAGCTTATAGCATAACCTAGGCCAGGATTTGCAACACGGTAGCAAATCCTTAATTTTTAAATTGAAATTTTAATATAATACAAAATTTTGACGTTCAATTTTACCAGCGTTGATGTTTACTTGTTTTAAATACAAAATTCATATGGAATGAAATTAAGTCTTCCACACATGCCTTCAGTGGTAAAAAATAAATAAATAAGTATGATTGAAATATAAAAACTTAAGACACTTTTGAGGCTTACTGTCAATGTCTGGTCTTAGCGGTAAATCGGTGCAGTACGCTGTGACTACAGGGCACATGCTTCTCGGGAGTGCCTGTTAAGACTGACCACTGGTGTGCGTTTCTTGAAAGCCCTGAGAATTTTTCTGCCCCTGAGAGCCATTTGTGAAAATATGAACCACTCATTCTACAATGCCGTTGTTTAAGATAAGAAATGTGTAAGTTTTATGCTTCGTAACTTCTTCGTTTACAAGATACATTGCCACTGGAGCGCGTTTCTCGAAAGCCCTGAGAATTTTTCTGCCCCTAAGAGCCATTTGTGAAAAATATGAACCACTTGAACCACTCATTCTACAATGCTGTTGTTTAAGATCAGAAATCTGTAAGTTTCATGCTTCGTAACTTCTTTGTTTACAAGATACATTAGATACATTGTCTGCAGTGTGAATTAAAAATGCTAAAATTGCAGTCAGGGATGGACATGATAAAATCTAAAACACGTGTCTGACGCTGACTTTAACTACGTTTATAAAAACTTAAAAGACGTTTCGACCGAAAACCTTCGGCCTTCATCGGTTTGAAAAAAGCCAAATGCGTGCCGGAACGGCTCTATCTAGTGAAAATCAAACAAAGGAGTCGTAAGCAGAGTTTCCGATTGCGCCTACTCTTCCGTCGCTTACGATCTAGTGAAAACCAAATTGTCGGAGTCGTAAGCAGAAGCGGAAGAACTAAACCAAAGCGTGGGAACGAGCACTGTGACTAGTTTATCCTTCCGCTTCTGCTTCTGACTCCGACAATTTAGTTTTCACTAGATCGTAAGTGACGGAATCGTAAGCGGAGTCGGAAGAAAATGGAAACGTTCTGATTCTTCCGACTCCGATTCCGTCGAGCTTATGAATCCGCTTACGACTCCGATTTTTTATTTTCACTGGGTCATAAGTGCTCTTACGACTCCGCTTACAACTCCGACTCGTGAAAACCAGCCTTAACGGTTCACAATTTGTGCGTGCTACGCAGACAAAATGTAACGACCGCTGGGCTAGGTAACGAATGAAGAGAGTAACTTATAAATTTGTGAAATGTCAATACGTTCATTGCCCGCATTGCGGTCTCTCTGAGAATGCCAGGCCTCGAGGAAGGGTCTCTTGTGGTAATCACTCGCTTTGTCAATAATGGTGGCAAGCTCAAAAATTATGTTGTGGACAAACTGAGGTCCCACTCTGACTCGTGCCCAGTCGCTTTTATAATTCAGAAATTGAGTGAGAGAAAAGGACGTAAGAGGTCTCAGGAACAGAAAATTTGCAAGGGTGCGGGGCTTGCCGGGAAGGCTGTGAAGACTCCTCGCGCGCAAATTTGCTCTCGTATCCAATCTTCCTCCTTCCTCCAAACAACCAAATAGCAACGGGGTACGAGTCACGGTCCCGCTGATACCGTTCACTTTTCTTTGGGGTTGACTTGGGCAACGTTGGCACAACCTTTTTTCGTTGGACACATCATTCTAATCGGTTCCTTGGCAGTCGGCTGCATCTTTTTTCTTTATCGTGTTTAGTCGGGGGCAAGGCTTCCCCTAGTAGACAGGAAACTTTTTCCCTTGTAAACACTACTGTCAGAGATAAATCGCCTACCCTTTTTGCTGGTTATCAAAGTCAAAATCTGAACATAATACCGAAAAAAGTGGGCCGGGTGAATCTCAAAGCCAAATATTTCAGTAATATTATTGAAGACTGAATTTACTTCTCCTTTCAATAACAGCGTGTTTTGGCAAAATTTTGGTTTTAATGTTTGGCACAACCTTTGTTTCGCTTTAGTTTTGCTTTTAAAATTGGCCACGGAATACCTTTGAAGCCGTCTAAAAATCTCTGTATTGTTTGCCGAATTGCAACTGAATTACGAAGTTCTATACAAGCCCTTAAGGGATAGTTTGATTACCGCTTGTTGAAACATCATCTGTCACGACGAGAGGTCTCAAGACTTAATTATCGAGAGATTCCAGCGTGCTTTGCTATAACCGTAACCTTGGTAATGAGTAAGGGGGGGGGGGGGCATGGTTTTGCGATCTGAATTAATAAATAGATAAATATAGGGTATGGATTTTGACTTGACACTTTCAAACCACGTAAACAGGGTACAGGTGTCCTTTCTTGAGTACCCCTTTCAGTAAATCCCCAGAAGACTGCAGCGCCAACATCGTCTGATTCTGGCTTCTTTTCGCTATTCCCGGATCTCGTTTCACTCGCCGACTGATAGAATGGGTTTGTTCGAGTTACGGTCCCACGGTGAAACAACGATGACACTGGGTCTTGTCACACCTCGGCTCGATCGAAGAGAACCCAACAGCAAAGCTTGAGATATTCTTGACGTAAATTTAAATTAGTGTCTCTGCGCTTGAAATAGAAAATGGGGGAAAAAAACCCTCAGATGTTTCGAGACTGCTGTCTCTTCTTCAGTGAGAAATAATAATAAAATGGGCATTATTTCTCACTGAAGAAGAGACAGCAGTCTCGAAACGTCTGAAGTTTTTTTTCCCATTTTCTTCTTCAAGCGCAGAGACACTAATTTAAATTTACATCAATAATATCTCGATTTACATTCGCTACCACACAGCGAGTTAATGCAATTTTCCAGACAGAGCTTTGCACAACAAATCGCACGGCATCTTCTTGATGTTTATTGAGCTTTTAAAGTCAAACACTTCAAAAACGTGTCTCAGCGCGCTTTCCAGAACATCCTCCACTTCACGGGCTGCCATTTTTTATCACACAAGAAAAGCGACAAACACGCACGATTCGCGCGTGCTGGCTCCTCGGATATCGTAGTTGACAGTTGTGATTGGTTGGAAAATCATGACGTCACGGAAATCGATTTTCAGCTCGAATTTTACGGCGAGTGAATCGCGTCTGCTCTCGCAGGCTAGCTGACTCTGCGCTGAACTATATCCAAATCAGGAGAATGAGTGGTATGTCTTTGAAACGTCTCATGATGCTGTTACCTTTTGTTGTCGGATTGTTTTGGTTTGCAAATCTGAACAGCAAAGGTAAAATTGGCTTCTTGTTTGTCGTAATACCATGTGTCATATACTGGTCCCATTTAACGTTGTACTAGAGAACGTTTACGCATTTAGGAAGTCCTAAAAGTAATGGATTTGTAAACTTAGTGCATTCGAGCTTTCCAACTTTAAAAGAACGTTACAGGCGGCGTTTCCTCAACATCTGGGTGTCATATTGAAAATTACATAAGGTTATTTTTTAGGACTGGTTACATAGGGTGATTTTTCGTTCTCTTTATAGTCATTTTTATACAGCGGGCTGTGCACATTCTACTGATAATAATCCGGATTTTTGTGTTCTTCCTAAGTTCTTGGACGCGGACATCAGTTCATATGGCGATTGTGAACTGCAACACTGCATTTTGTTACAACTTCGACTCTATTAGTCACATTTAACTTAAAGTTTTCCTCTTAAAGAAACATAGCCTTAAGCATCTTAATTGAATTTTGCATGCCACATTTGATGTGTTAGTGCAAATTTTATTCCCCACCCAATGTATTATTAAAACTGCGATAATCCGCATTGCCGGCTCAAAATATAAAATATTAGTAGTTTGAGACAAAATATTAAGTTTGTATAAGTTCCTCCAATAGTAGATTAAGCTTTTAGGGGATCTACTTAAGGATTGTAGTAAACTAGCAACTGCATAGCGACTTCAAATTCGATCATGTTCGAGAAAGCTACGGCCATCCCCATAAAATTTCGTTTCCGATCGCGCGACCTATCCGATTTTTTTCTTAAATTAAAATTACATTAGTTTCCAATTTCCTTACCTACTTCTTTTTCTCGGGTATTTCTAAGTTAAATACGCATTGTAAACACCTGAAATTAAGTCTGATATTTAAATTATCCCTCACAACGGCTTATTGGGACACGTCTTAGAGTGATAGCGGTTCCCTAGAAAATGGCAGTCACGGGGAAGATATATTAACCGAGTCTTGCTTCAGGGAACCATTTATTTATTTATTTATTTGTCAACGTTCCTTTCCTTGGCCTTATTTTTATTAGTTTTTAACCGACCGACCGAGCCGCATTTAGTCGAGAGAGAGAGAGAGAGAGAGAGAGAGAGCGGGGGTTGGGGGGGGGGGGGAGGTTTTAAGGTGGGATGGGAAACGAAACATTTAATTTATGGGGATGGCCTATTCAAATTTCAAACCTCTTGTTAGGAAAAAACAAAAGAATTACCCTTAGGCCTTCTTGGTTAAATTTTGTGTGCCACTGTGGACGCACTACTACAAATTTTGCACGCTAATATATTATTTTTAAATTGCGGCAACCCCGTTTTGCAAGCTTCCTAGAGTAAGCCTGCCGTACAGAAGCTTCTATAACTGCGAATCGAGGCTTCGGTGCCTAACCCGCCTGCTAATGAATCGCACCTCCGCCGTCAAGTGAACCTATTCGCGGCTGGAACAAAACCATTATCTACTAGTTTCAGTTCTTGTACTGGTAAACGGGGCCTGATTGTATCGATAAAGGTGGTTTACAGTGATGCACTTGTTGACATTAACACTTCACAAGTGTCAATCAACATCATGACAGGAGAGAATAAAAAAATGGACCTTCCATTGTCACATTGCATGACTTGGCTGATTTAAGCTGTGATTGCACTATCACCGATATTTTTTCACAGTAAACATGTTTTTTTTTAATACATTCTTCCTAAACATGTTTGTAATCGCATTGTTCACAATGTTTGTTTCCAAACGTTTCATACCTGGTTCATAATTTTTTGTTGGATAAAGTCAGAAAGACGTGAATACTTAAGCCGCAAAATGGAACTGGAACTTGCTGTTGCATTCATCCTGTGATTTAGCATCACTTTTGGAGCTTTCATACAGGCGAAGGGCTGAGCGTTTAGTTAACTTTTCACTCTTTCTAATGCAGTTAACGTTGCCAGTGCGACAGACTAGTTTAACCTTTACCACAATAAGGCGAGAAAAGCTCGTCACATTCAAAAACCGTTTATTTTTTTAAGTTATGATAAGCTTAACTTTACTTCCGAACCCGAGACCATTACCATTCTGTAGTCTGTTGCCCTAGCTACTAACTGAACTAACCAGGCAGCGCTCTGTCGTTGCGTTAGCTCTGCAGTGTGACTGTTACTGTATAGAGCGGTTTTCAATTGTATTGAAAGCTAATCGTTCTTGCTTTGGTTTTGTCTTATTACGGTTTGTGATTGGTTTATATTACCCGCACCACTTTCTCAGCCAATAAGAATTTAACGGCCAGAGCCAATCGTGATTTTTTTATTACATATTTTTTATTTCATTTCATTTCATATTACAATATCAGCATTACTTACTTACAGTATATGTACTATAAAACAAAATTTTACCTACAGAAAAGAGAAAGATCACTGTTTAGAAATTTCCAATGCAAAAACTATGTTGATCTAGAAAATATTGGAAAGAGGGATTAAGACAGAACAGAAACAAATGAATTAATGCTTTCAAAGAACATCATTTTCCCTAGCAATACATAAAGTTCTAATCTATGGGTAGCTCTCAATTTAGCCTTAATGTCAACTGAGCGATGGGTACGTTTTGTCTAATTTACACCTATAAATTAAGAGTTTTGCCAGTAATAAAATGTAATTGATCACCATAAAATCTTTATTAATATTAATTTGCCCATCGCAAAAAAAAAACGTGTCAACTTTCCATAGCGTTTTCCAGCCTTAGCACTGTACGTTTCTTGTAATAAGGAGATATCCCTGTTGTTTCATCAGCCACGCAAATAATATTATAACTTTTCAACGGCTACACGAATAATCACCAAATCTCGTGACTTTTCCTAACATTTAGCAGAGAAAATTTTCCTGTGTCAATGACCTGTCTATGATGATTGACGTTTCCATAGCAACCGTCTACTCAGAAGTGTATTTTGACTATTTTCTGTCTTTTTTCAGTCTTTTTTCAGGTTTTCCCCCTTCGTTTGTAAGAAGAAGATATATATTTTTTTACTTTTGTGTGCTTGTTTTGACTAATTATGTTTCTTAGAACAAAATCATATATTTTTGGTGACGTCATTGTCAGCTATATGACTGCAGCTTTGGGATTCAAGATGGCGGCCTCAAATTCAAAGTGGTGGGTTTGTGACGTTATTGTGACGTCATGACACGTCATAATTGACATGTCATAAGCCCAATCTGTTAAGTTAATGACGTGCTACAAACGTGCCAAGTTTCATTGCAAGAGCTTTTATACTTTTCGAGATCTATAGGGGGCACTTTGTGCCCCCCCCCCCCTCCAGGCTCAGAAACTAAAAAAAAAAAAACCAGGCACAATAGGGAGGACAAAAGTATAAATGCATCGCTCATAAGTTCTCGAATTTAATGCCATCACTCGATCTTGCCACCAAACGTCATAAAGAATTCCAATGTTTAGAGCTCTCTTTGACTTGAAAAACATTAAATTCGTAACAAAAATTGTATCCCTATAAGCTTTCCCTTTCACACAAAATGGGAAGCTTGCTACTTAAAATTTAAAAACTAAACGAAAAAAGGTGACGGAACAACATGTTGAAAGCTGTATTGCTGACATTGAAAGAATCGAGGTGGCAAAATTACTAGATAAACAGTAAAAACTCGCACATATAGAAATTAAAAAACATTAAACGTAAAGCAGATATTAATATACTTACTCTGAAGTTTAGTTAAGCTTTCCCCTTCACACCTGCCGATTAATTTTACAGCAAATAAATGCTCAGTACTTTGGCTATAAGATAACCAGTCTAATGTAAATAATTACTCCGTCCTTGTATAATTTTCCAGCTCGGTGCGATTAAAGAGGCACGCCTTCCTCTCGCCAGAGGGTTTCTTCTGTTGGTCGTTTCTTCGTCGGAAAATTTCTCTCAGGAGATCCAGTGTCTTTCAAAGCTCTGGCTTTTGAAAAACTCTCTATCGCCATAGCGAAGAAAGCGAGCTTATAATAATTAGTCTTCGGCGTCCACCATCATTTACTTTGCCTACCCTGCGGACTCGCTGAAATTCGATGTAACTTGTGTCGACTTCTTGTTTACTCTCCAGGAAAGATGTTAGGACGCTGAGTGAATCGTCCTGTTCGCCTTCTTCTTATATTCAGTAAAAGCGTAAATTTTCACGCCTGGAGTAAACTTGGGCGCATAATAATTTGCCCTCGAGAGCTTTATACCGCGCTTTACATGTCTTCTCGCAGTTAGCTTTCATTTGAATTTCGATTAGCACCGTTAAGTTCATTAACTTATTGAACTCAGTCAGGCCAGCTCCAACTCCTTCACTTTCGCGTTTGTTTTGGACTGATCTGCTTCAAGTTAAAGGACTCGTGTATACAGCTTGTCAAATTTCTCTCTAAACTTGAGACAGAGGAAGTAATTTGATCAAGTTTTTTTGCCCATTTCCCTTTATATTTGCGAGAATGCGATCACATTTTGACCCAAGGTTTTCCGTCATTCCTAAGGCGTCTAAAATTTCGTTGAACAAGGAATTAAGTAATATAATGAACAACTGTCACTCAACGAAACTTCTTTGACCTTTTTATCCTCTGGAGAGCGCAACTCACAGTCTGTCAACTTGAAGAGCTTGCCTTGTCTTTAACGCTTTTCCTTTTGCCGGACATAGGTCGTTTTGGCCAATATTTAGTTTTTAAAGAAAAGGAAAGTGCGGAGAAACTTTCTACGCGTTTATTCTCTCGGCATGCCTCGACCTGCGGTAGTCCCCCATCAATCGTGATCACGATTGATGGGGGACTAGCCACGCTGGCGCATTTTCCTGCGCTTCACGCTAATTACTTGTATTTACTTCGAGATTTAATTAGTTCATTTTATAATTTATGTTTTCATTGGTTACAGTGATCACATGGTTTTGGTTTTACGGCAAGCATTTATTGAAAACTGCTCTCAAAATCAATAAAGCGAATGATAAGGTGAAAAGAGCTCAATTTGTGCATCAAGGTTTGGAAAAAAGGGAGCTTATTCTGCGTGAGAAAGAAGAGAATATTAAAAAAACTGCAGATCCTTAGCATCGCAATCTTGACAGTCTGTATGAGAAAAATGGCAGCCAAAGGCCTGCAGTTTATGTCATTACTTCTACTTAATACAAACGAATTACTCAGAAAGCGAAATTTGGCAATTGGAGATTGGAAATGCGATGCTATAAAACCACGAAAGGCGCCCACTGACCAGGCGTAAGCTAAATTTCTGTTACGCTATTTGGTTTAATGCAATGGTCGTTTTTGTCTTTCAGACTCGACCACAACGAGTGAAATGATAAAAAGAGTCAATTGTCTCCAAAGTTTGGAAAAAAGAGAACTTATTCTACATGAAAAGGAACAGGAAATCGACGGGAAACTGAAACTCCTTGGTACAATAAAGTTTTACAGTCAAGGATACAACGAAACTATGATACCGACAATTTATGTCATTACTCCTACTTACACAAGATTTACACAAAAGGCAGACTTGACGCGACTATCACAAACATTTTTGCATGTACCTAAACTTCACTGGATAGTAGTTGAAGACTCCGACAACAAAACAAATCTTGTAAGCCGTTTCTTGGAAACCTGTGCAGTAAAATATACTCATCTTGTTGTAAGAACTCCTAGAGATGATCCTAGCAATCCTACTAGACGGCTAAAGGCAAGAGATGTTGATCATTTTAAAGACGACATGAAAGGAGTTGTCTATTTTGGAGATGACGACAACACTTATAATTTGAAGATATTTGAACAGGTGAGTCACCGCAGGGTTTTCATTAAGTGCCGGCAGCCGGCTAAAAAACCGGCTACTTCGAATTTTGAGCCGCCTACTTTTCAGGGAAATAGAGGAAGGTTTGAAAGTGAAAGCCTGAAATCACTGGATGCCGTGGAAAAGTTAAAAGTTTTACTCACACTTAACTTATAAACAGACAACTTTCTTGCTCAGTGTTTTCTCACTGCACAAAATTTAACCATCACATTGTCTCCCTGTAGCTTATTACGCTCTCAGGTCTGTACTTTTGTATCTAACTGGTACGTGCTTCCGACGCGGCCGCCATATTGTTTTTGAGTGCATGCGCCCGCGATCACAAAACAATCCCAACACGCATCTGTGTCACTCTCACTCGTCGTTTCGGCTTGTACAGCTATTTTAGTTGTGTTATCTAAACTTTTATTATGCATCATATCACTCAACAGAGAAGCTTCATTTGAAAGTGAACATGGTTTTCAATTAATATTTGCTGAGTTAAATAAAACAATTCAAAAATGTGTTAAATTTTAAAAGGCTTGCCTTCTTTTATCTTGCTTACAAGTAACTTTTTTGTGAAAAACCCTCACCAAAATGCGCGAAATAGCATCTCTGAGGCTCTAGTTTTTCAAACTTTTCTGGCTAGGAAAATGCCTCCAGACCCCCCTAGAAGCTCGTGCCTTCGGCACTTGAATGCCAAGCCGCCTACTTTTAGATCCTAGCCGTTTGCTTTAAAACTTAATGAGAACCCTGCGGTGAGCACGAAAAAAACATTGAATGGGAAAAGCTAAAACAAGTTGAAGAATGTTCAATCCAATAATGCAGTCTCAAGAAGAATTTGGAATACCTTATTTACTCGAATAAGCGCCGTGGCGCTTATTAAATTTTTCGCGTCTCAAATGCGGCGCTTATTTAAAAATTGGAACGTTCCGATAGAACTGTCGCGCTTGTTAAAGAACTTTCTCAAAGCAAACGCTGAAAAAAGACTACTTGCAGAAGTAACTGGAAAAAGGAAGAGAGAAGTTGGGATTGTTGTGCCGGCAAAATTCGCGGCCTTCACAACAGAACTACGTATTGCAAGAATTCTGGATAGAGAACTCAATGGGCGAACGGTGAAATATAATCACTATGAACCGGAAGGACATCGCTTTTGATGAAAAGAAATTTCCAGTGCTGTTTTAGAGTTGCTTTGTAGTGGCTTTTTAATTATACGAAATTCCTCAAATAAGCGCCGCTTTGGGACGCGGTGCTTATTCAGGGGCGGCGCTTATTAACTGTTCTTGTCTCAAATACGGCGTTTATTTGAGGGCTGCGCTTATTCGGGGGCAGCGCTTATTCGAGTAAATACGGTAGATATATTCTTGAAAGTTAGACATCCAGGTTTAGTAATAGGTCTCAAAAGTGAAAAATTTACTGAAAATTGGAGGCGAGCGATTCAACAATTTTGATGCTAACTGAGATCACGTGAGCGTGAAATGAAGGAGGACACCTTCGGCAGGCTGCGAGCCTGACCTATATATGACCGCCATGGCTATCTTAGTTGTTTGGCTCAGTGTACCAATTGCAAGAAAATATATATAACGTCGCGGGAAAAGTGTAATAAAATATGTCATCCTCAATCGTCTTAAATATGTACACAATCATATTATCTATAATACATCGAATAAGGTGTATATATTTGTGAATTCATAAAATTTTTCCCAGGTAAAAAACCATACCAATTTATAATCGCATGATGATTATCACCTTTGAAATCAAGTTATCAAGTTATCTATAGCTAGATTTTTGTACTGGCTACTTTGGAGAACGACAAAAAACCGCTCGCTGCATACCGGTTTAGACGCCTCGATCGAGGAGCATCGTTTTCAAAAATCCAGGTACAAATAAAATGGCATACCTTTTTAAAATGACTGTATAAGACAAGACTTCTGGGTCACCAGAACAAAGGGCCCTGGACTTTCTCTTCGGTACCAAGGCAGAACGTGTAGCCGTCATAGCCGCATCAGCCACGAGACAAGGCACAAAACAGTCTAAACAAGAGATCTTGACACTTTCAAAATGGCAATTCATAGCTAGAAAATTTTTATGGTTAACTTGTTTTTACGACTAACGGTTAAATTTTTCACTTTTTACGCCTAACGACTAAATTTTTGTCCATTTTACGGCTAACGGTTAACTACATTGACACCCTCTTCCCTCTTCTACAAGAAAAGGTGTGAACACTTACATATAACACGACTATAAGATTCACCACAATGTTTTGGTTATCATTGAAATAGATCGATAACGTTATTTCACTTGAAGTTATTTTGCGTTTTCTATTAATTGGATCATTACAAGGCATTTAAAATATTTTTAACTTAATCAACCGCCGCAAATGCAACCTCTCATTAAACCCCATAAGTAAGGATTAGTGCATACTCATCAGTTTTTTTTTTCCGAGCAGGTTGTAGCCTAGCTAGTGAGGACCTGTTTAGATGGAGGTGGGGTGACCGGGTAGGTGAGGTAAAGCGCCCAAGTTGGGTAACCCGCCATTCCCTATTATCTCTCATTTAATTTTATCATGATCACGTTTTCATGATTCTGTAGACTGCGAGCAGCCGTCCTATTTTCCTCAGATCCTACGCGCGAGTGGAAATGAAGAAACCTCGCTAAAATTAGGAAAAGAAAGAGACTGCTCGCAGTCTATTGATTCTGTTGCCGTTAATGTTTGTTGCAGTTGCAATTAGTTCTCTGTTCACTACTTAGTTCCGGCCCCAAGCTTTGGACGAGGCTGGACCGGTTCTAGGATGCACGTTTCTGTTTCCAGTCGTTGTTCGCTTATATAGAGTTTCGAACCCACCGGTTAAATTTAGCTTTTAGTTTCTATAACAAATCCAACACCAAGGGGACGGTGAACCTCCAAGCTTTTTGGGAGAGTCGTACAATTCCCCTGAGACCAACTTCGTGGGAGGCTAGGGAACGGTCAATCTTGGCTCTAAATATAAAAATATTTTGAGCCGAGATATCAAGCCTTGTATAAGTTTCTCCAATGGTAGATGAAAACAATATCAAAGTAATTTCAAGGGATCATATATATTTGTTCGAGAAATCTCAATCGTCTTTGTCAAAAGAAAATAGCCTTTAAGGCCTCCTTAATTGAATTTTGCGTGCCACGCTTGATGCGTTTGCGCAGAGTTTACGCCAATACATTCATTTTAAAATTATAATCCTGCAATGCGGACTCAAGATATAAAATATATGCGTTGAGCTGAGAAATCTAGCTTTGTATGAGTTGCTTAAATAGTAGGTTAATTAAATTTTTCAGTAGATCTATTCAGTAAAACAACTGTAAAACGATTTCAAACAAATCACGTTCGAGAAAGCTATTTAAATTTCAAACCTCAAAAAAAAAAAACTCCCGTACATGTAGCCTTCATTTTCGCATTAATACCCTTTAGCGTGAGCGGTAAAAGTATCCGTAAGCGGCCTCCCCCGGCTTCCCTGCTGCTAATAGCCGCGTACAGGAATCATTCTAGTTAGCGGCCAGCTCCAATTGGGGGGTCACTTTTTCTTCTTCCTGCGGGATGAGGAACTTAGGCCATGAAAAAAATTCGCAGCATGTATTCATTAAAAGCGTTGTTTGACGCGAATCATTTCTGTCAGCAATGTAAAGAATTATATCAACACGTGCGGTCGGCATGTGTCCGTGCGGTTATTTAACAGCATGACATACATTAAGATTATGAGAAAAGCGATCACGTTGTAAAGCAAAAATTATTACAGGAAAAACGAGCGCAGTCAGCGCAAGTGCGGGAATTTTAAAGTTAGTAAGTCTGATTTTCGGTTAACCTTCTTCTGGCTCTGTCGAATGCCAACAGCAGAAAGGGTTTAAGTTGCACGATTTGTCACCATACGCCAGGAAACGAGACCCAAAACAGAACCAGAGAATTATTCAGTCTTGTCACGCCGTTTGTAATGATGTCCGTCGTTTCAGTTTTATGATATATTTTCTTTGCTAGACCGCCACCACAGTCCTTTGTGGCAATTAAAACCGGGTGATTTTAGTAGATTTTCCTGGGCAGGCTGTCAAAACAGAATCATAATTTTGTGTGAGAATTATCTGGCGGGAATTTATTATTTATTTACGTAAGCCTGCAAATTCTCCTCGATGCCTCTTAGAAAGCTGCGCATATTAATTTGCTTTACTAAGGTGCGTTGATTTGTATGTAGGTCGAGCAAAGAACCCGACATCGATCAGTTTTTAGACTAAGGCTATTGATTTTTGTGTGAAGAAATGTATGTTAGAGGACGCATGGGACGTGGCGCTTTCATGACTCCGATTATAATTTATTCGAGCTACACTGGTATCATGTATTAACATTCCCCAGCTTTATTGAGTTTTCCTTTTGATATTGTACTTACTGTATTTCAAGTA
The DNA here is from genome assembly GCA_964030785.1 of Siderastrea siderea. Lineage (NCBI taxonomy): Eukaryota > Metazoa > Cnidaria > Anthozoa > Scleractinia > Rhizangiidae > Siderastrea > Siderastrea siderea. The sequence continues at coordinate 70,742,005 of OZ034968.1, read as the reverse complement.
TAGAAGGTTTTCAACCTAATTATTGTAGCGACATCTTGGGTAATACCAGGTTTTCTTCAAAACATGATATTGCATTTGTGTTTTGCGTGTAACACAATGCTGGCGGGAAATATGAGGTTTTGAAAATCGTTGTGTCTTAAGGGGGGGGGGGACAGGGGGGCGGGAGACCGGGAGAAAAGGGGGCGGGAGGTGCACGGGAGGCGGGAGAAGAGGGGGCGGGAAGCGGGATTCCCAAGGTGGCGGGAAGCGGGAGAAAAAGGGAAAAATTACGCAACATTGCGCAGTATTTCGTAGTCGAAAAATTGCGAAGGGGCGGGAGCCAAAAAATACAGGGCGGGAACCGGGATTAAAGGGTACGGGAAGCGGGAGGTTTAAGCCCCCCTGTCCCCCCCCCCCCCCCCCTCTTAACGACGTGACCGATCTACGATGCTATGGAATCGAGACAAAAAGAGACAAGAGGCCTTTGGTAAGTAGCAATCATAATTACGATTTTGTACATACCTTGAGACGAAATATTAGCATCGCGTTTTTTATTCTGATTTCCTTAGATAATATGCTGTACCCGGAAACTTGATCGCTATCATTGCGCTTTAGCTTATTCAGTTTTCCTTGGGTAGAATATACCTGGAAGCGTTAAGTTTAACATCGTACTTAATCTTATTCTGTCTTCCTTGGGTAGCATATACCTGGAATTAGAGGAATGTCTAACATCGCGCTTTAGCTTATTCTGTCTTCCTTGGGTAGCAGATACCTGGAAGCGGAATGCTTAACATCGCGCTTTTAATAGCTTATTCTGTCTTCCTTGGGTAGCAGATACCTGGAAGCGGAATGTCTAACATCGCGCTTTAGCTTTATTCTGTCTTCCTTGGGTAGCAGATACCTGGAAGCGGAATGTCTAACATCGCGCTTTAGCTTTATTCTGTCTTCGAAGCGGAATGTCTAACATTGCGCTTTAGCTTATTCTGTCTTCCTTGGGTAGCAGATACCTGGAAGCGGAATGTTGTCTAACGTTTTAGCTTATTCTGTCTACCTTGGGTAGCAGATACCTGGAAGCGGAATGTCTAACATTGCGCTTTAACTTATTCTGTCTTCCCTGGGTAGCAGATACCTGAAAGCGGAATGTATAACATCGCGCTTTGGCTTATTCTGTCGTTGCAGCTATCAAAAGCGATCGAGCGATAATAACTGGCTTAAATAGGCGATGTATTGTGTCATCTCGCCTAAACCTTAGCTTGTGAGTAGTGTTTGGTGCTGGAGCAAGGCAAATAATACCCCGAAAAATTAAAATAAATGTTTTTCGACATCATGGCTCTGTCGTAATCATTATTACCAGCTTAGCCTATTAAATTAGTAAGCGTAGGATGCGATATTGTTCGCGCTCGGTTTTGCCTTCGCGAGGAAAAATACCGCCAGCTACGCAGGCTACTAAACAAAGTGACTGAGAAGCCAATTATTTTTATCCGCAATGAATTGTAATAAACATCACTCAGCATTGTCATCTTTCACAGCACACAACTAATTGAAATAACACCTCATCCCATCTTCATGAAGCTACAAGGTGTCAAACCATGGCATAAAGTTACTTATGCAAATTAGCTGAGGGCACATTCAATGTGCCCTCAGCTCATTTGCATAATAGGTTTTGGGCGGCTGAAAGCTCTTAAGGGAACATTAAAATTGAATTATTAAATTAAAAATTAAATTAAAAATTAAATTAAATTTACCTAGTAGTCTTATATTTGAATGGTTTTTAATGGGTCTTACGTAAATAGTCTTATATTTGAATAGGTTTTAAATAGGTCTTATATTTGACACTGTCATTCACAGGCCCGTAGACACTGTCATACACAAGCCCGTGGAGAGGGTGCAGGTTGCTATAAACGGTGTGTCTTTTTTCAATTTACTTGTCGTAAACAGGGTAGGGGAAGTGCGAAATTTTCGTCTTAAATAGAGTAAGGATTCACTTTTTCTTCTTCCCACGGTGTTCGCTAAAGGGACCATTAGAATTGAATTTCATTAAAGTTTAATGAAATTCACCTAATAGTCTTATATTTGAATGGTTTTTTAATAGGTTTTACGTAAATAGTCTTGTATTTGAATAGGTTTTTTAATAGGTCTTATATTTGACACTCTCATACACAGGCCCGTAGACAGGGTGCAGGTTGCTATGAACGGACTGTGTCGTTTTTCAAGTCACTTGTCGTAACAGGGTAGGCCCCTACCCTGTTACGACAAGTGAATTGGGGGAAGTGCTAAGTTTGGCAGCGTGGGCGGTACAACCCTAGTGACCCAATCTAGGGTTGAGTACCCCCTTTGAGTGCATCCCATAGGGATGCAGCGCCAACCTCATCTAATTCTGATTTCGTTTCCGAACACGTTGGTTTTTAACAGCTGGCTCTAAGCTGAACCATGATCAAAAGCAGGGGAATAGGTCGTAGGTCTTTGAATGCTTTGGTTCTTCTCATTATGCTGTAACGTTTGTTGTCGGAATGGCCGTTTGCTGGCAAATCAGTACAGCAAAGGTAAAATTGTCTATTTAATTGTTTGTAGTCATAATACGATGTGTCATATACTGGCCCCACTTAAGCTTTACTAGGGCAAGATTACGCATTTAAGAATCGAAGCCCGAAAAGCAATAGATTTAAGCAATATTAGTGCATTTGAGCTTTACAACTTTAAAAACAGCGCTTTTGTGTATAAGGAAGGTTACAAACGGCGTCCCTTTAAAAAAATCTGGGCATCTAACGAGTCATATATCGAAAATTACCTAAGGTTATTTTTTTGAATTGATTCACATGGGGTGGTTTTTCGTTATTTTTATAGCCATTCTTATACAGTACGCTGTTCCCAGCAATTTATAATGATCCGGTTTTTTCAGTTCTTTCTAAGTTCTTGAAAGCGGACATCAGTTCGTACGACGTTTCTGAACTGCAACACTACATTTTGTTGCAGTGAGACTGTTCATGTTTGTATTCGCTGCAATGGCAATTAGTTCTCTGTTCACTAAGTATTTCGGCCCCAAACTTCGGACGAGGCTGGACTGGCTCTAGGATGCACGTTTCTGTTTCCAGTTGTTGTTCGCTTATATAGGAGTTCCGTGCCCACTGGTTAAATTTAGCTTTAAATTTAGTTAATAAATAAAATACCAGGGGGAGGGGCGGTTAGCCTCCCACACGTTTTAGGAGAGTCGTACAACACCCCTGAAACTTCTAGAAAACCTACCGTAGCCTTCATTTTCGCATTATAACTCTTTAGTGTGAGCGGTACAAGTATCTGTGAGCGGCCTTCCGGCTTCCCTGCTGCTAGTAGCCGCTTATGGGAATCATTCCAGTAAGCGGCCAGCTCCAATTGGGATCACTTTCTCTTCTTCCTGCAGTGTTCGCTGAAGGGACCATTAAAATTGAACTTAAATAAAATTCACCTAGTAGTCTTATATTTGAATGGTTTTTAATAGGTTTTACGTAAATAGTCTAATATTTGAATAGGTTTTTTAATAGGTCTTATATTTGACACTGTCATACACAGGCCTGTAGACACTGTCATACACAGGCCCGTAGACAGGGTGCAGGTTGCTATAAACAGACTGTCTCTTTTTAATTTACTTGTCGTAAACAGGGCTGGGGAAGTGCGAAATTTTCGTTTGGCAGCGTGGGCGGCACAGCCCTAAGCTGCCCTAGTAACCCAATCTTGGGTTGAATACCTCCTTTGAGTGCATCCCATAGGAATGTAGTGCCAACATCATCTAATTCTGATTTCGTTTCAACGCGATGGTTATTAACAGCTGGCTCCCAGCTGAACTATGATCAAACTCAGGAGAATAAGTCGTAGATCTTTGAATGTTTTGGTTCTTCTCATTATGCTGTTAACTTTTGTTGCAGCATGCGCTTTGTTGGCAAATCAGTACAGCAAAGGTAAATTGTCTATTTGTTTGTCGTAATATAATACGATGTGTCATATACTGGCCCCATTTAAGAGGCTGTCTCCCTAAGAGTATTTCGCTCGATCTCGGACTCAAAAATAGATTTCCTTCAAATTTCTACCACAAATACTACTATCTATCCCTACTACTAAAATGCAATTGAAATGATCCAAAAGTTTATTTTGCTCCCGTTTTGAGGATTTGATTGTCAGTATACCGTAAGTGACTAAAATTTGGCTATTTTGGGCGCCGTAGTATGGGGTTTTTCAATTATCGTTTAAAAAGACTTCGCACCACCCCAACCTTCAAATTTACACCCATTTGATAGCTTATTACTTCTTTATACCGCTCCTGTGTCATTTGCACATTTTCCCGATCGAAATCGTGTGAAACTGGAAATGATAAATGAACTAATTTAATAAGTCACTCGAACTGGACGAAATAGTGCTTTTGAAACACGCCAAAATTCTCAATTGAGGCACTTAGGCCAGACGTAAACACCCGTTCTAGGCATAGACTAAGCACTATTTCCTAGAATTATACAATAAAACTTGCGGCAGAATGCGATTCTGAGAAATTGTGTCGAAGTCTAGTAAGCCATTTTCGCCAGCGGTGTCTTGCGTGACATGAATTGCCATTCAAGTGTTGTTATATATATCCGCCTAATTAAAGAGATGTCGATCGTGGTTCAAAAATTATACAAAGTACTTTCCCTGATTTTGCTATGAAACCGATTCTGGAGGTCCAAAACCTCAAATAGATACTGCAGTTACTTTATTTGCCACTCACCTTGTTCGATAAATAACTCTCGCCTCCGGCAAAGGATTCGGCGGTTTCATTATAGGGGTGATGAAAAAGTCTTTTTCTCTTGGTCATGAGATAACACGAGGAAGCTATAATCTCTATAGTGCTTTCAGCTATACTTTAAATTCACCAGTTCCAGTCGCAGTGAGTCTTTAGGGGAAACGAACGAGAAAGGAAAACGATTTCAACCTCAACATGGGAGTTGCGTTACACTGTGGAAGGTAACGCGATATACAATTTTTCGTCAACAACATTTTATTCAGCAAGCAGCTAATACGGCAAGAGCTTTAGGACTTCTATATAAAATCACTGTCAAAGGAGAGGCTAACATCACAGAGGGTTGTCATTTCTCGCGGTCAGGATACAAAATTAATTTATATTAAAAATTTTGTCCTTTACCACCCTCTCCCACCCTAAGAATGTATTTTCTAAATGGTTTATGCTGATTGCACGAGCAAAGGTTACAACAGTTCAAGTTATAGTACAACAAAAGGTCTTAAGACACATCTTTAGACGCGCAAACTGTACTTATTTTAGGAAGGGTGGGGTAGACTGAAGCTCGAGTAGGGAGGAGCAATTAGGTCCCTTAAACCATCTCTGCTGGTCTACCCTGCGATACTCTAAGCCCCGTACGTAGTAGAAAGGAGACAACTTTGCTTGACTAACTGAAACCAGCTCTAAATAAAGGAACCCTGGAGAAGACAGAGGTCATACCGGCTGAATTCCTCATCCAGCGGCTTTCCCCTTTCAAAGTCAATAAGGGAGTGGCCATGAAAGGGGTGGGGAGGGGGGGGGGGAGCGGAGTAAAGTTATGTCCTGGTAGGCGCAGATGCGACACAATATCCAAATGACGTTAATAATTTATCCACGTGCGTCAATTATTAAGGTCAGTATTCACCAAACCTTTTCCTTTTTTTTCTTCGAGATTTTGTTGTGAAATATTGATGCCTGCCTGAAACGCGAAAGAGGCTCTTTGGTTGTGCGCGAGCCTCCCTTATCCTTACTTGTAATTTTCAAGCTCATTCCATTTGTACCCGTCCGTTTCGCCCAACCAGCAAGAAATAGCAGGCTGTTTTCGCTTGTGTTGTTTCGATAATGTGGGATATGTTTTGGGTCTGTGCTTTTAGCATCAACTTGCCGCATTCCTCTAGGCTATTTCTGTCTATCGGCGTTAACCCTCATACGTACAAGCAATCTCATTCCCCCACAGTGATACAAGGGATGGGGTTGATGGACTCTTGGCCTTAATGTGCTCTACGAGATGAGGTAGAGAGTAGATATTATCATATAAAAACGGTCAAAATTGAAAATTTCTCATGCAACATGCGTAAAGTATGAGATATGCCGTTTGCCGATATCTTATACTTTCTCACCGAAAAAAGTTGAAAAACATGCATTTTATATCAACCTTTGCCATAATGTGGCTAACGGATACATGCGTAAAACTACTGAAAACGGCAGGTGCTGACAAAAAATCCTTTTGAAGAAATTGATAGCCTGCAGGCCTCCTCCCCCTTCTACGTCTCAGCATCATTTTATTTACAACACCGACACTTGTGAATAACGTCTTTCACCAAACGATCAGGTCCGCATTTCGATCTTTTGCTCGAAAGAGAAATGGTGAAGTGTTGTTTTTAGCATGGCGACACTGAATACCCCTATTTTCCCGTTCTTATAATAGTCACAAAAATCATAGGCGTCAAAACTATGGGATTTGTGAGCCCGATTTCTTCATTTATATCGACCACCAAAGCGCAGCGTTCTCATGCCAGAATTTAAACGGCCTCGATATCTTGATTTTCATCTTCTTCTGGCCACGCTGTCGCATCCATTGATGCAGTGCTAGCATCCTGACCGCGGAAATTCTGTCGTGGAACTAAACGTGAAAAGAAGCTGGTAATCTGGGTCTTCGTGAGCCATTCTTCTCTTTCAAACAGCCTTTCGTTTCTTTCATTTCGTGCATTACGTATGCCATTTGCTTGAACTTGATCTGGGTCAGCCGTTCTCCCATGTCAAACTTTGCCGTGGTCTTGTGGTCAGGATTCAAAATTTATAGTTTAAATTTTGTCTTTTTTCACCTTTATTCATACTTCAGAATGTATGTTCTAAAGTGTTTATGTTGATCGCACGAACGAACATTACAGCACTTCAAGTTGTTGTACGACAAAAGGTTTAAAGTCACATTTTAGACGCGCAAACTGTACTTAGTTTAGGAAGGATGGGGTAGACTGAAGCTCGCACAGGGAGGAGCCACTAGGTCCCGGAAACCACCTGAGCTGTTCTACTCTGCGACACCCTAAGCCCCGTAGGTAGTAGAAAGGAAATAACTTTGCTTGATTAACTGAAACAAGCTCCAGTAAAAGGAACTCCAGTGAAGACAGAGGTCCTGACGGCTGTATCACTTATTTAGCGACTCGTTCCTTACAAGGGAGTGGCCCTGAAAGGAGCGGGGGAGTATGTCTTAACAGACGCAGATGCGACGCAATATCCAAATGATATTAATAATTTATCCACATGCGGCGATGATTTAGGTCAGTGTTCATCAAAGCTTTCCTTTTTTCTTCGAGATGTTGTCGTGTAATGTCATTGCCTGACAAGCGAATAAGGGTCATTGTTTGTGTGCGAACCTCCTTAATTTTCAAGCTTGGCGGAATGACGTTGCTAAGTTCACAGATTGAAAACGATGAGTGAAATCGATTGTAACAGAGTAAAATTTTACGCTAGTCCGCCATACACTCAGTCCCATGTTCCAGGTTTGTATTCCATATTCCAAAGTCCGTTGTCCGCAGTCCGGAAATCCGATTTTCACTGGCCTGTTTATATTTGGGAATTATTATAATAACGTATTAGGCCGTTAACCTCGTCTGTATTTATGAACGATTTTGAGGCCGTTATCTTCGTCGGTACAATGTTTACATATAAAAATGTTCGGTGTGTAGCCAGGCATGTTAAAAACTGGTAAAAAAGAATTAAAAAAGTTGACACTGGCTAAAAATATGGTTATGGACGTTTCGGCCACTACTGTTGCCTTCCTCAGCAAAGATAAAAATGCAAATGTCTAACGGCGTCCTACTTAGAATATGTAACCGATGTGTGATAAAAAATCACACCTCGAAGGAACTTTCTGAGTGCAACAATAGTCTCTAGAGTATTCTTAATGACTCTAAAAATTCTTAATGTTATTGTATACGTTTGGTAGGGCTATGTGTTCGTTTATAGTGTTCCTATTTCGCACGGAATGCCAAGCTTCAAGAATTAGTCTTTGTCGCCACGCCAATGACCTGTCGACAATTTCAACGCTCTCCAAATCTATTTGATGACCGTTAAGCATATGGTGTTTGGCCAACAAAGAGTTTTTATCCAATGTTGCTATGGCCTTAGCGTGTTCTTTCACAGGTGTTTTTTTGGAGAGCGTTGAAATTGTCGACAGGTCGCAGCCGTTCTTCGGGTCGTCACGCAACGCTCCTCCCCACCAACGGCTGCTCACGCGAGCGCTACATTCCTTTCCTTCAAATTTCTCAAATTGACCAATAAGGAGAAAGGCTTCCATATCCTAGAAACCTGGTCCTAGTCCCTCTCGTTAGTTGAAAAGAAATATGGCTTCGTACGAGCGAGAAGGCGCCATTGCCGAACCGAATAAACAGCTTTGTGGCTTACCAATTGGACTTATAGTGAGCCGTGGTAACGCTGAACTCAAGGGCGTTAAGTTGGAAGAAGAACAAGTGGTAGGATTTTCATTTAAAAATGAAAGGTGTTTTTTTGGCTGATGTCCCAGGTGTTAATTCATCTTCGGTGCACTGTAGTCGTTTGACACGTCTGCCACTCTCTGAATAAGGACTCTTCAGCTCAGTCTTTATCTCTTGGACATGTTCTCAGTTCTGCTTTTTGGTATTTCACCGAGGACTTGTAGCACTTAATGCATACTGCAACGTCTGAATTCGAGTAAACAGTTACGTCGATGTCCAATGTCTTGTTTATAATTAAGTCCTTGAAGGTCAACAAAGCTTGTCCCTTTACTACCAGATTTAAAAACAACAGAGCAGACAAAGCAATTTTTATCGCTATTTAATAACTTTTTTGGAGTCACGTCCATTTCAGATGGTTGTTATTTTGCAAGTGTCATTTCTTGTTGTGTTTTGATTTCGCGGCAAATATAACGAGAAATACGGATTGACGTAGCTGCTAACAATTACGTGCGTTTTATTGGTTCTTAATAACAAAGGGAGAGGAATGTAGCGCTCGCGTGAGCAGCCGTTAGTGGGGCCGGAGCGTTGCGTGACGACCCTAAGAACGGCTGCGTAGGAGACTATTGGCGTGGCGACAAAGACTAATTCTTGAAGCTTGGTATTCCGTGCGACATAGGAACACTATAAACGAACACATAGCGCTACCAAACGTATACAATAACATTAAGAATTTTTAGAGTCATTAAGAATACTCTAGAGACTATTGTTGCACTCAGAAAGTTCCTTCGAGGTGTGATTTTTTATCACACATCGGTTACATATTCTACTGAAGGACGCCGTTAGACATTTTTATCTTTGCTGAGGAAGGCAACAGTAGTGGCCAAAACGTCCATAACCATATTTTTAGCCAGTGTCAACTTTTTAAATTCTTTTTTACCAGTTTTTAATGTTTATATATATTAGCCTATTTAGTTCCATTCTATATACCGAGCCAAACGCGGCCGTTATCCCATGACTTAACGGCCTCGTTTCCCTCGGTATATAGTGACTCGCTAAGTATATATACTAAAATATACCGAACCAAACGCGGCCGTTATCCCATGACTTAACGGCCTCGTTTCGCTCGGTATATGGAGAAAGTCTAAAAGCGGCCGTTGTCCCAAGACTTAACGGCCTCTTTTCGCTCGGTATAAAGAGGAACTCGAGGCGCGGCCGTTATCCTATGACTTTACGGCCTCGTTTCGCTCGGCATAAAGAGAAACACGAGACGCGGCCGTTATCCCATGACTTAACGGCCTCCGTTCGCTCGGTATATAGAGAAAATTCAAAAGCAGCCGTTATCCCATGACTTAACGGCCTCGTTTTGTTCGGTATAAAGAGAAAGTCCAAACGCGGCCGTTATCCCATGACTTAACGGTCTCGTTTCCTTCGGTATATAGTGACATATACCGAGCCAAAAGAGGCCGTTATCCCATGACTTAACGGCCTCGTTTCGCTAAGTATATAGTCACATATACCGAACCAAACGCGGCCGTTATCCCAAGACTTAAAGGCTTCGTTTCGCTCAGTATAAAGAGAAAGTCCAAACGCGGCCGTTATCCCATGACTTAACGGCCTCGTTTTGTTCGGTATAAAGAGAAAGTCCAAACGCGGCCGTTATCCCATGACTTAACGGCCTTGTTTCGTTCGGTATAAAGAGAAACTCGAGACGCAGCTGTTATCCCATGACTTAACGGCCTCGTTTCGTTCGGTATGAAGAGAAACTCGAGACGCAGCTGTTCTCCCATGACTTAACGGCCTCGTTTCGCTCGGTATATAGAGAAAGTCTAAAAGCGGCCGTTGTCCCAAGACTTAACGGCCTCTTTTCGCTCGGTATAGAGAGGAACTCGAGGCGCGGCCGTTATCCTATGACTTTACGGCCTCGTTTCGCTCGGTATAAAGAGAAACACGAGACGCAGCCGTTATCCCATGACTTAACGGCCTCCGTTCGCTCGGTATATAGAGAAAGTTCAAAAGCAGCCGTTATCCCGTGACTTAACGGCCTCGTTTTGTTCGGTATAAAGAGAAAGTCCAAACGCGGCCGTTATCCCATGACTTAACGGCCTCGTTTCGCTCGGTATATAGAGAAACTCGAGATGCGGCTGTTATCCCATGACTTAACGGTCTCGGTTTTGTTCGGTATATAGAGAAAGTCCAAAAGCGGCCGTTATCCCATGAATTAACGGCCTCGTTTTGTTCGGTATAAAGAGAAAGACGCGGCCGTCATCACATGACTTAACGGCCTCGTTTCGCTTACTATAAAGAGAAAGTCCAAACGCCGCCGTTATTCCATGACTTAACGGCCTCGTTTCGCTCGGTATAAAGAGAAAGTCCAAAAGCGGCCGTTATCCCATGACTTAACGGCCTCGTTTAAAAGAGTTGGCCACTACAAGAAGACTTAATTATATTCACGGTTCTTGATAATAGCTGTAGAGTGTGTAGATGCACTTTTCTCTCCCGCTGCTACGCGCAATGATACTGGACATACTGTGTTTTCTACGGTATTTCTGACCGTAAAGTACACTATGTCTTAGCACAATCACTTATTAACAAGCAGTTACCCTTTCTCTGCCTTCTGCCCGGAAAAAGTAAACTTTGACACGGAACGCTAGTTAGATGAGACTGATTGATTCAGTTTTTTTTAACTGATTCAGTTTTTTATCGTTGATTTATCAATCCTTATTGCTTTTTATTTCAGGAAACAACTTCGGCGTCAGAATGTTTGGACAAAAACTGTGGGGCCTGTTCATGGCATTATCTTGGCAGAGCCGTCCATCCTTCAAACAGATATCAATTTTCGAACCACTTTTCGATTGCATCAGTGTAAAATGGGGGTGACAGGCCTGCACGACTCCCACACACGTGTATTAGCCTTGATTATAGTTTTGCTTTGACGATTATATCTTTCAGTGAACGCCTCCTCTTATAAGATACTATGGGCGGTTCTCTGAAAATTTCGTTTAACCGTGGTTGTTGTTCTACAAAATGCCAGTTTTTCATCAGTATTTGTTTTAAGTTTGGCACTGATGGGTGGTATCGTGTGACGAAAGGCAAGATTCGTTTAATTTGTTTCTGTTTTTGTGTGAGGGCTTCTTTTCTGCTTTCAAATTTAACCTCTGAAAGGCCTTCTTGAGTTAGCTTTTCTGGGTAGCCTCTCTCAATGACAGAGGTTAGTTTTAAGTTTCTTAATGTTCTCTTCAAAAGTGATTCTAGAAGAGTTTGTGCGAAGAAGTCTTAAAGCTTCTCGTTTAGTGAAGCCTCTCTTGACACCCGGTGGGTGGCACGTGGAAAATTCTGTATATTGAAATGTCTCAGTTGGCTTGAAATGTGTTTTCACATCAAGAACTGATTCAGTTTTGAATCAATCGCCTTTGTATACGTTGGTATCCAAGAAAGTTGGACAGGCCTGCACGACCCCACACACGTGTATTAGCCTTGATTATAGTTTTGCTTTGACGAGTATATCTTTCAGTGAACGCCCCCTCTTGTAAGATACTATGGGCGGTTCTCTGAAAACCAATTCAACAAGCAGGTTTCAAGACAAAAGAAAAGGAAACACTCCACGCACATGCACACAGCAACTAACCGCCATTTTCTTTCCGTCAGCCTCGTTCCTATGCTGCAGTAAACTGTACTCAGAGCCTCTTAAGGTGACTCGATCGAAATAAATGACGCGCTCTATGCCTCTCTAAAAACTCTAATAACATCGTCATTTCTTACTCGATTGCCTTGAAACTTTTCGCATTTTACACACAATTTATTGAGGAATAAGACGTATGTCAACACGTAGATGTAGTTTTCGTTAATTTTGCGTGATTTTGCTTTTATTGAACACCTCTTTTTTGATAAAATTGCTATTCTAACAAAACTGAGAGCTACGATTTGGTTTAAACTTCTATAATCAGCTTATAATAACATCTTACCTTGACTCTTCAAGTTTCCGCAAAATCGTAGGAACAGAAATCCCGGTACAATTTGAACGTCAAAATAACAACCCCAGATGGACTTCAAAGTTTGGACCGCTCCAGCGCTTTCCAAATTTGACTGAAAAGCGTAATAACTCCAGATAAAGTATGTTCAATGTATCGTTATAGTTAGTTCCAAACCGCATTTGGCTATCCGCAACGATGAAAAAGTTTGGGCGACTATTATAAACTCACTTTCTGCACCAAAATATAACGAAGTCGCCAATTCACGTTTTTCTGAATTATATGAAAACTAACCGGACGAATTGAATAAAACTACTGGAACATGAAACTGAATCTTTGACACATACTTCGCATTATTTTACTTTGCTGGGGCGGTCTTGGTTTGGACAATATATTTTTTGGAAGTGATGCACTATAGAAACTCTGTTCTGTATACGGCTTTGTTGTTATCTGAATTCCACAGTAGCGCTATGCAAATTTACTTTCATTTGATGAGAATTTGAGGAATTTACACATTGGCTAGGGGGGTGTATTGACGATGTTTGGTCGCTACACGCTTTAGTGGTTTTCCCTTCATTTGGGTAGAATTGTTGATAAATGAAGCGACCATAATAAGACAACAAGTCTTCGGACTGGAATGGGAGTCTATGTCACGCAAGACACCATCGGCAAAAATAGCTACTAAACTTCGACACAATTTCTCAGAATCGCATTCTGCCGCAAGTTTTGTTACATAATTCTAGGAAACAGTGCTTAGTCTATGCCTAGAACGGGTGTTCACGTCTGGCCTAAGTGCCTCAATTGAGAATTTTGGCATGTTTCAAACGCACTACTTCATCCAGTTCGAGTGACTAATATTAAATTAGTTCATTTATCATTTTCAGTTTCATACGATTTCGATCGGGAAAATGTCCAAATGACACAGGACTGGTGAAAAGAAGTAATAAGCTATCAATTAGGTCTAAATTTGAAAGTTGGGATGTTGCGAAGTCTTTTCAAACGATAATTAAAAAAGCCCGTACCACGGCGTTCAAAATAGGCAAATTTCATTCACCTCTGGTATAGTAACAATCAAATCCTCAAACCGGAGCAAAATAAACTTTTGGATCATTTCAATTGCATTTTAGTAGTAGGGATAGATAGTAGTATTTGTGGTAGAAATTTGAAGGAAATCTATTTTTGAGTCCGAGATCGAGTGGAACAGTACTCTTAGGGAGACAGCCTCTTAATTAAGCTTTACTAGGGAAAAATTACGCATTTCCGGCAGAAGTCCTAAAAAGCAATTTTGAACCGACAAATCTAGCTCTGTTTAAGTTGCCACAACGGTAGATTAATTTGTTACAGTTCTGATCTACTTCAGGTCTGTCAGCGTGAAAACAGCTGCAAAATGATGCAAAGATTGATGTTCGAAAAAGCTATTAAAATGTTAAAAGAACACAGCCTTGGGTCTCCTAAGTTGAAATTTGTGCCACGTTAGATGCGTTAGTGCAAATTTCATACACCAACATATTACTTTAAAATTGCAACAATCTTGCTATAAAATCACAGGGGGCCCACACAAACTGTGAGACCGTTTGTAGTTTCAAAATATTGGGAAATGTATAAGAATACCGAAACGTTAAACGTATTTTTACCTCAATTGTTGTTTTTGTGCCTCTAAATGGCGAATATTAGAGATTTTCAGTGTTTTGCTATGCGTCGATTTTACGTACAGTCGACCGCATCGCAAAACCCTGGAATTCGCTAACATTTGCCGCTTAGAGGTACAATGACGACAAAACACAACGATTGAGGTAACAATACGTTTATTTTGAACTTAAAATATAAATATTCCTCGCAATATTTCACGTTAATAGGAACGTTTGGGCGTTCCCATACATTTCGTTATATTTTAAAATTACAAACGGTCTCACAGTTTGTGTGGGTGCCTCGTGGGTGCCTTACATGCCAATATATTATTTTGAAATTGCAGCAATCCCGGATTACAGGCTTCCTAGAATAAACAAAATTAAAGCCTGCTAACAGGCCCAACTTTTGAGCGCCAATAACTTGACGGCGCAGCCCAGATTTGTGAGCCGGCGAGAGATGCCTGCCGTTAAAAAAAAAGATTATGGGCGAATCGAGACCTCCCTGCCAATCCCGCCTGTCAATGAATCGCGGTTCCATCGCCAAGACACTCGCGCGAATAACTCAATAAGTAAACCTGCTAGTTCATAAACCCTTTTCTGATTTCATTTCTTCGGTTAAGGTCACACTGAAAAATTTACTGTGGTAAACAGGGCATGAGTGACAAATAGGGACTTACTGTTATGCACTTGTCGATTTAAGACTTCTCAATGTGTTAATCAAACGTCATGACAAACGACAGTAAAATTCAAGTATACCTCCCATTTTCACTTTGTATGACTTCCTTACTTAAGCTGTGTTCGCACTAACACCGAAATGTGTTCAGGGTAAACATGTTTAAGCTATTAAAAAGTGTTTTCCCTATAGTAAACATGTTTTTAATTGTATTGTTCGCAAGGTTTATTTCATTCCTGGCTATATGAATTATGCGGGTATAAGGAACGTGCATAAAATCTTTATACTTAAACTGAGGCCGCAAACTTCACTGTGGTAAAAATGTTGAAGTGTGACGTTAACCAATGCAGAGTTCGGACTTCAGCATTTGAAGGCGTATCCCGGTTGGCAACTGCTATCGGTTCATTATAATTGGTGATCTCTTCTCACCCAAAAAAATATATGAACGTGTGACACCGAGGATACCGGCTGGCAACAACCAGGGTTCGTCGTGTGTTCTTTGGTTCTTTCTTTGTCGTCGCCTTTGAAGATGGGACTGTCATTTCTAGTCGTGATCTCGTTTGTTTTGTACTTTGTTTATGTGTGATTGGTTGAGAGAAATTAATTTGGTTCTGGTTTTACGATTTGCATTTGAAAACTGGCTCTGTTTTGCCAGAATCAAATACTGCAAACGATTGGGTGAAAAGACTGAGCTAATTTTGTTCACCAAAGAGGAAAAAAAGAGAACTTCTGTTGCTTGAGAAAGAAGAGGATATTAAAAAGAAACCGAAGATCCTTGGTATTTCAAATTTTGACAGTCTGTATGAGAAAAATGGCAGCCAAATGCCGTTAATTTATGCCAATACTCCCTGACGTTTTACAAACGACTTATTCAAAAAGCAGACTTTGGAAACTGGAGATTGGAAATGGGATACTAATCTTCTATAAAACCAAGAAATTCGCTTATATTCAGTGATCAGGCTGATTTTTGCTCTATATTTTAATGCAATGGTCGCTTTTTGTCTTTCAGACTCGACCACAACGAGTGAAATGGTAAAAAGAGTCAATTGTCTCCAAAGTTTGGAAAAAAAAGAACTTATTCTACATGAAAAAGAACAGGAAATCGACAGGAAACTGAAACTCCTTGGTATAACGAAGTTTTACAGTCAAGGATACAACGAAACTATGATACCGACAATTTATGTCATTACTCCCACTTACACAAGATTTACACAAAAGGCAGACTTGACGCGACTATCACAAACATTTTTGCATGTACCTAAACTTCACTGGATAGTAGTTGAAGACTCCGACAACAAAACAAATCTTGTAAGCCGTTTCCTGGAAAACTGTGCAGTAAAATATACTCATCTTGCTGTAAGAACTCCTAGAGATGATCCTAGCAATCCTAGTAGACGGCTGAAGGCAAGAGGTGTTGATCAGAGGAACTTGGGTCTCAAATGGATAAGGCAGAATTTTAAAAACGACATGAAAGGAGTTGTATATTTTGGAGACGACGACAACACTTTTGATTTGAAGATATTTGAACAGGTGAGCACGAAATAAACATTGAATGGGAGGAGCTAAAACAGTCAAGTTTAATAATGTAGTTTCAAGTAGAATTTTGGAATAAATTTATTCTTGAAAGTTAGGCATCCAGGCTTAGTGATAAGCCCGATGAAAATGAAAAATTTACAGAAAATTGGAGGCGAGCGATTCAAAAGTTTGATTCCAATTTAGATCGCATGAGCGTGAAATGAAGGAGGCCGTCTTCAGCAGGCTGCGAGCCCCAGCTCTTAATAAACACGGAGCGATCCTGTAAATTGAGGCTGAGGAGTTCAGCCCGTCAATCATAAATCCGAAGGGGCCACTGATGCGCGCGACATTTGATTGGCTTTCTTTTCAGAGCAAGAGGGAATGTGCCTTCTCGCATTACTCGTGTAAGATTGGTGGACGATGTATAAGATAGATAATGATTTAGGGGCCGTTTACATGAGAGAGGGTGCCCCTAGGTAAGGCCTTGCATACGGCAGCTGTGCCCGCGATACTAGCGGCAGTCAAAACTGTGGTGTCCTTGTCCTGTTTGTGTTCTACGAAATGCGCTGGGTCCTCGTTTCCGGTTACAGTTCAGAATGCTACGACTGAAAACAGAAGAAACTCCAGTATTTTGTTTGTAAGCAAAAGCAAGAGTTTATAGCGACTGAAGCTATACAGGGTTCTCGATCCATTCAAACAAACCCAGAAAGGCAGGGTAATTTCCAATAGTATTGTATTGTTGCGCTTGCAAGAAAGGTAAAAATTAGTAGGAAGACCGAAGCCGCTGGCGTTTGTTTTGTGTGGATTAAAAGTGTGCATTGTTTAAAGTGTAAGAAGAGCGACAAGACGATGACTAAAACCGTCAAAAACCGTAATATTACACCAGAATTTATTCCTTATATCGGAAGAGTTGACTCGAGCTGCTCTACTTCCTGCGGGTTCCACTGGGATCAGATTCGGAGAAACAACAACGCCATCAAGAGAGCTACAAAATGCTAATTCCAGTAAGTCTCTTAGCGGTTTTGTATGATCTACAAAACAGAAGTTGAAGTGACATTAGTATCATTACAAGTTGAATAGCGTTACGAGTGCTTGTTGAGAAAGAAAAAATTATCACACTCTCCCATTTTCTGATTTAAGCCGCCCAAGTTTCTAAAGGCACGTTTACATAGCTTTAATAATGCAACTATCACCCGGGCTTCCCCCCAAGAAATAAGCTGATACTAAACAGCCGGATCATAAATTTGTTAATTGGTTTCTGAAGAGCAACTTCATCTCTTAGAGTCGCCTGTGATTATCGGTTCTTCCTGCAACGAATCTGACGTAACGCAAGGTTTTATAATTCCAAATCTCTTTCGGTACTGCGGACTGATGCAGGACCGCTGTGCTCTTTTAAAATTACTTTCACTTCTCCTTTTTGAATAAACTTCTCCTGCCTGAATCCTAGAGTAGTTCTCAAATTTGTTCCTTTTACATGTAATTATAACAATTTAAATGTTCTTGAAATTTCGTGAGAAATTTGCTCTCTGTCTGTAATTTGCCCTCTCTTTGCTCTCTGTCTGTAAAAGTCGATTGATTGCAAGTTTTGAGAGATACCTTATCTGGCGTGAAATAATTAAAGCGAGAAAAAAATAGATATATTAATATTTGACTAAATAAACTTTGTTCCTGCAATTACCGTTCCAATCCAGTTAGTCAAGTTAATTATCCACCCAGAAAGAAGGGCTAGATAATAATTATTTTGACTTTCCGTGGTGAATACAGCAAGCGAAAGTGTCGTTTCCCCGTCGGTCCGCATGTTTTTTTGCTTGGCCTGAATTTCAGGTGAGTTTTGACTTTTGAGAAGAAAAGTAAATTTTCTGCAGCTTTTGACTATGAGCTTTTCGCTGTTACGATGAAACAAGGAAGCTCCAAATTCCAAAAAGGCCCTTTCGTTCGGGAAATTTTGCAAACTTGCCTATTTCCAATTTGAAGCATCAGCTGTATAGCGCAACCATACAACGACCGTAGATCAAATTTGTCAAACATTCATGATGTATCTCTGATCTGATGAACAGAACATTTTTTCCTAGCCGATAAGACCAATCTCGTTGACAGCAGGCAATCACAGCTGCAGGCACAGCTGGAAGTTGGTGTGAATTAAAACCAGACATGAAGTACACGATGAAAACAAGTATGAAGTGACCGAAGATCATGGCTTTACAAGGACAGAAGAAGGATTGTACTCGACGCTACTCGCAGCCGCTCAGTTAGCGGACAGCCATGTAATAAACGATGCCAAGGAGAGTGAAAGGGATGTGAAGTTTCTTGTGAAAAATAATATTCAGTAGAACAAGAGGAAAACTTTTACAACCTCCTTCGCAGAAAAAAAGTTTTGAATCGATTCTGATTGCTCATCCAGCCCATATAATTGCAAACAGTTGTGACTTTAATAAACTGAAGTAAGGCAAGCGGTTAATTTGAAGAAAACGGTGAAATATAACCGAATGTCCACAGTATAAACTTCGCTGATCACGCAGAAATCGAAGCGAAGAGCACAAAATCTGCGTGACGTCAGGACACCACAGTTTTTCCCGCCTACTGAAGGCTGATTGGTTAATTCAAATTTCAACGTATGCAAGGAATAGGGTTACCCTACGTAGTAGAGTTTCCCTTCTCTTTTGAATAACGCAGTTTGTTTTACATGCGAGGGAGGGTGCCCCTAGGGGTAGGGTTTCCCTACCTTGAAGGTAGGGAAACCTTACATGGTACGGAGAAGATTTGTTTACGTAAGCCCATGTAAAGGCTAGCCCTAAGGGGTAGGGCTATGTTGCATTGTTTTCAGATTACCGCTGGCCACGCGTAAAAGGCGCCAAATTCGAGCATGGTTTCGAAACGTTTTAAAACAAATTTTTAGAACGTTTCAAAACTCCCCGATGAAGTCCGCTCTAGTCGGACGAAACGCGTTAGAGAATAAACAAGTTTTACAACTTAAGTTCGCACAGTGCTGCTCGCTAGTTAAGCTTTTTAAAACATCGTTTAAGAAAAAAATTGTTTTAAGAAATGACGCTATCTCTTGACCCTGATAGGGAGGGTGTCCCTACCATGTTCGAACTTTGCATGTAGAACGACGGTATCTTCAACTCTAGTAGGTAGGTTGCGTCTATCCCCTAGGGGCACCCTCTTTCCATGATAACGGGCCCTTGGCCCTTAGGCGTCGTATTTATAGAGTCGCGTTTAACTTGTTGCAAAGTTTCGTTCCCAGGCCCCGTTTGCGAATTCGTTCGTCAAATTTGAGATAAATAAAGTTTCTATCGTTCTTTTTGTTGTATTCTGTTATTTTCAGAATAGCTATCAACAAACAATAACAAGCAAAAACAATTCGACGTTCATGCAACCATTTATAAAGTAATCATTCTTGTCCACAGAGCGTTTTTAGCTTGCGCCGCCCAGGGCGCGTTTCTCCGCCGAAAAGCCCCGGAAAGTTTTTGGGCTTGAAAAGCCATTCGTAAAAATACGAACCACTCATTCTACAAAGAGGTGATTTTACCTTGTCTTTAAGATTAGAAATGTTTAACTTATAGCGAAGTTTCATGCTTAGAAACTTCTTTGTTTACAAGATATATACAGTGTGAATCAGCGTGTCCCAAACGAAATCGACCCGAAATGTTTCGGGGCTGTTGAGAACAGCAAAATGAAAACACCCCAAAATAAGAATCAAATGGAAGACCTTTCAATGCATGACTGGTCACGGTTAATACATGGGTCGTCATGCTTATCGGTTTTAAGCCAATCACTAACGCTGTTATATTGAGAAATACATTAATTACATAATTTATGCTTAAGATTCGGCACATGTGAAGTTCGACTTGTAAAGCAACTGTCGAACTTCTGTCGAATATTCGACTTTCCCAGTCGAAGATGCGGCAAAAGTCGACCTTCATATGCATTTAATTCCTGAATTGGATTCGGTACATGTGAAATTCGACATTTAAACCGCATGGACAGCTGTTTCCTCCTTGTTAGGACTCATCACCCAGAGAGAGAGAGAGAGCCGAACTAAAAGTGCAGCTTATCTTATGCCCCAAAACTGCTGAGGAGAGTGCAAAGCACTCCTTTGAGCGCCAGCTCCACATTGTCAATGTGGTAGCTGTGGCTTCAACTGTACAAGACGGTCGTCACGTAAACCAATTAATTATTTAGGACATCCAAAGTTCCAAACGCATTGCCAACTTCTTGTGGATCCTAAAGATTATGGCCTATTAGGTTTCTCCTTCAAAGACAAATTGAACTTTATTTTGATTTACAGTGTCCTTTCGAGTCTTTCGGAGTGCAAAGCACAGTCTTTGGGTCTTTGGTCTTTAGCGATGATCTGCCAGCGCACAAAGAGAGCCGTTTCTCATATTTTCACTGGGAAGGTGTCTGGCGGACGTCTACCGAGACAATTTTTACGAGACCGCTTCGGCACTTTACGGAGACACAGCTTTCCATAGACTTCAGGAACTCTTCCACGAATTAGCTAGGCGGAAATCGAAAAGCTCTGTTTAAAATGCAAACGGTTAAAAAAAGAATTAAGAAATGTCCTACTGAAGATGACGGTAAAAACTATATTAATTATGATTACGTTACTATGGATGTTATTATTGAAACAATACACTGCAAATAATCGGTCAGTAGTATAGTAGGGATGTTTCAGGCCTCTTTTTTGGGGGCAGGAATACATTAACGTCGATGATGTCATAGGCCATTGTCTTGATCTCATGAATAAATGCAGGATTCTCATTAAATTGAGGAGGAATATATTAACGTCGACGACGACATAGTGTATATTCATTGTTCTGAAGCCTACAAAAGCTTTATTTACTAGCAAGCGCCAACTCTCATCTCATTTGCGATTGAAAATCACTGAACCGTGACGTTCTTGTGCAAGCTTCCATTTCTTGCCGCTTTCATTGTTACTGCAGACAAGCATTGTTCTTTAACAATAGAAAACTATTTTCGGTTCACTGATTCATCAATTGTGCATGTTAATGATGGTGCCAACACATTTCAACAGACAAACATTTTTCCTATCTTATTAATTTTTTTCAGTCAACAGTATTCTAGTTTTCTCATCACCGCCTCCTCCAAAATTTTCTTTTCGCTCCTTTTTCTCCTCCACAATTCTATTTCCCTCCTCCTCCTCCTCTTCCCGTCCACAATTTTATTTCCCTCTTCCTCCTCCTCCTCCTCCTCCTCCACAAATTTCCCTTCTCCTCCTCCTCCTCCTCCTCCATTTTATTTACCTCCTCCTCCTCCACAATTTATTTCCCTCCTCCTCCTCTTCCCGTCCACAATTTTATTTCCTTCCTTCTCCTCCTCTTCCTCCACAAATTTCCCTTCTCCTCCTCCTCCACAATTTTACTGCTCTCCACCACCACCACCACAACATCTTTATTGTTTCCACCACCACCACCACAACAAAGGGTACAGAGGGATACAGGAAGGGTACAGAGGGGTACAGAGGGGTACAGGAAGGGTACAGGAAAGGTACAGAGGGGTACAGGAAGGGTACAGGAAGGGTACAGAGGGGTACAGGAAGGGTACAGTGGAGTACAGGAAGGGTACAGAGGGGTACAGGAAGGGTACAGAGGGGTACAGGAAGGGTACAGAGGGATATAGGAAGGGTACAGTAGGGATAAAGGAAGGGTACATAAGGGGTACAGAGGGAGTGCAGGAAGGTTAAAAGAGGGGTACAATAGTGGTACAGGAAGGGTACAGAGGAGGTACAGAAAGGATACAGAGGGGGGACAGGAAGGAATGGTGGTGAAACAATAGAAATATAGTGGTGGTGGTGGTGGTGGAGGGAAGTAAAATTGTGGAGGAGGAGGTAAATAAAATTAAGGGGGAGGAGGAAGGAAATTTGTGGAGGAGGAGAAGAAGGACAAAAATTTGTGAAGGAGGAGGAGGAGAAACAGGGAAATAAAATTGTGGAGGACTAAATAACAGGCCGTGAAGAGAAAACTAGGATACTGTTGATTGAAAAAAATTAGTAAGATAGGAAAAATGTTTGTCTGTTGAAATAAATTTTCACTTAAAATCTGTGTGTAGTTAGCATGTACAATTTATGAATCAGTGAACCGAAAATAGTTTTCTATTGTTAAAGGACAATGCTTGTCTGCAGTAACAATGAAAGCGGCAAGAAATGGAAGCTTGCACAAGAACGTCACGGTTAAGTGATTTATAATCGCAAATGAGATGCGGGTTGGCGCTTGCTAGTAAATAAAGCTTTTATAGGCCTCAGAGCAATGAAAATACACTATGACGTCATCGACGTCAATATATTCCTCCTCAATTTAATGACAATCCACCGCATTTTATTCATGAGATCAAGACAATAGAATATGTCATCGACGTTAATGTATTCCTGCTTTCTTTTATGAGATTCGTGCCCAAAAAAGAGGCCTAAAACATCCCTACTTTACTACTTCAGTCTACTGAAGTATTTAGTTCTAACGCATTTTTTAAAGAAGATTCTTCAAAGAATATGATTTGAAGGCTGACTGAAGTCTGACATTTGAATGAAAGTCAACAAACGGTAGTTTTCAGCCGCAGTGGTAATTTTGCAAAATGAGTACTGTTCAATATTAAACTTGATTGATCTAAGAAGTGAAAAGGTTAACTGATGTTTGTTGCGGTTATTAGAAACGTTAAGGCAGTAAAAACAATGTCTTTTACACTGTAGATGCGCTTCACAAAGAAAATCTCAGTCTGGCCTGTTGGCCTGGCGGGATTATTAAAGTGGGAAGGACCAATCTGCGAAAATGGCTCTGTCATTAAGTTTCGAGCTCTCTGGAGAGCAAACCGCCCATTGCCTTTGGACATGGCAGGATTTGCAATTAATGCTCAACTCTTCATTGATAATCCAGAAGTGGAAATGGATAGATCTGCAGTAGGCTTGCTAGAGTCGTCTATTGTTAGAAGACTGCGTGTATCAAGGGAGGAGCTTGAACCACTTGCCAATAACTGTAAACAGGTACAGTATTTTGTCTTGTTATAAATACATTTGTTTGTATGTGATGCAATTGTAAACAAAAGCCCAAACAGTTTAAGGTTCAGAGCTAAGACGACTTATAGATTCTTCTCCAAGTTCACTGTCTCTCAGATTCAAAATTGTCAAGAAGTAGACTCTTGGATAAAATCTATAATGCAGACAGAGTGCTGACGATATTCTAGTTAAAGTGTCTTTCTGTCTGCATCGGCAAAGTTGAATCAAATTGGAAGTAAACAACGTCCATCTGCAGAGAGTTTATGTCAAACAGTCTGTTTGAATATCGCTGGTGGTGACGATTTGGTGGTTTTATTTACAAATTTAAATATCACTACTGGTAACACTTAGAGATGCTTTTACATGTTGAGACGGTCGTCCCGGGGGGCACTCCCTATAGTAGGCTATACGGGGAGGCTCCACCCAAAAGGGGTGCCTTTTTGAAGCTCACAGTATATAAAAGGGTAAGGAAAATTGCCATTTTGCTCTAGGTATGTGAAAGGGATAATAAGGTAGCTCTAGGTAGATGAAAGTGATACCATTTTGGTAAAAAATTAGTATATTAAAGGGTAAGGGTTTGAACCTCCGAGCGGAGTCTCCCCGTATAAAGCTTTATTGAGTAGAGCCCCCCCCTCGGGACGGTCGTATTTGACCAGTAAAATTGACTCGCATGACTATACATTTCATGATTACAATGCTCCGCTCTCTTAAGCCCACAATGGACTTCCACCACTAAGCTGAATATAAGGAAATCCAAAGAGGCTTATTTGGGTTTGTTTCTTTATTTGCCGCAAACGACATGTTGGCTAACGAGCGGCTTTTTAACAACATTGTTTTTTTTCCTGTTTGCTTTAAAACAGGTTCTTGTTTGGCACACTCGAACAGCTGTCCCCATCATAAGGCCAGACGACCACTTGAAGAAACGAGGCCTTGAATTAGATCCGTCCATGGAAGTGTGACTTTAATAAAAAATACTGAAATTGATTTTCTTGCGGCTATTTCGAGTCCCTTCAGAATTCTACTGAAAGTTGTTGCAAAATAACTTGAGAAAATGCCATCTTCAAGAACAATTGGTACTTTGCTTAATGTATTACTTCAGTGCAGGCAGATCCCCCCCCCCCCCCCGCCACCGGTCTGAATAGAGTTGAGGTTTGACAGGTGCAGGTTATTTACATGTAGTGCACAAGTGCACGACTTCTTCAGATAATGAAAGTATCATGGTTTCTCGGTATAACTCTGAGTGTTCTAAGTCACGGGGAAATGAAGTGGGACAACAAATACAGTCGAAGCTCTCGTAAGCGACTACCTCGGGACAGGTCGGGACCTCGGGAGTTCAGAAAAGTGGCTACAACCAGAGATTGCACGCTTGGCGTGCTAACGACAATGAGCTCTCGTAAGTGATCACGTGATCAAACAACAGACGCTGGTCGCTTATGGCTTGTATTGTAGTAATAATATAAAATAGTTTATATTGCCTATCACAGAAGAGGCTCTTGAGTGTATGGGTCAACGAACCATTAGCGCTTTTGTTATTTATTACTCTAAATTTGAACAAGGAGTGAATGCTTTTTTTTAACCCTTTAAGCCCCAATATCAGTATGCATTTTCTCCTCACTGTTCTTCACATATCTCTTACGGTACTAGTTGGGAGAATTTGAATAAAATCAAGTCATCTTATCTCTGATGATCATTTCCTTTATTCTCATGACCTGTATGTTTGATCAAAGAGTGATATTGTGAGGAGAAATTAGATGCTTATCACTATTGGGGCTTAAAGGTTTGATTAAAGTGTTGACTGAGTGATCGCTTATTACAGCTTAAAAACAAAGGAGAAGCCCAGTCATTAATTGAAAAAAGTGGTAGCGATCGTTTACAAGAACTTTTAATTACAGAGTTCAAGTGACAATTCCACTGGGTTTAGCAAGGCTGGTCGTAACTAGAGCAGGTCGCGTACAAGAGTGTCAAGAGTGGTCCGGTCGTAAGGAGAGCTTTGACCGACCTTATTCGATGGTGTTACAGGTTATATTCGTGGACATTCTCCCATAGATGCTCATTTACTACATCATGCAACGTGTTAAATATGTGCGCATATTATCGATAAGACATCACATACGGTGTATACATTTGTGAATTCACGAAATCTTTCCTGTATAACTGTATAATGACAGTAATTAACGGAATACATTACCATCAAAGTCTACTTAACTTGGAGTCGGATAGGTTGCATTTCTGTCGACTTTGAAGTCAAGTTATTTTTCATATAACGATAAGATAAAATTAACGGAACACTGCCTTAAGCCTCTTTTATAGTTAGGTCAATCAGGAAACAATATAAAGAGAGAGTTTTTAGACTCTTGTTTGGCACACTCAAACTAAAGTTCTATAGCCTGATATTTTGAGCTATAGGAAATATAGAGCACTTCATGGTAAGTGTGTGCGTACGGTATTTACGCGCAAGTTGGCCAAGTATCGGAAATCGAACGAGTGAGAGCAGCGTCCTGATTGGACGTATCGTTCTCTTCACACGTAAAAAAAAGTGATACGCGCCATTTGATTGGCTTTCCACTACTTAGACCAGCTTGTGAACGAAAATTTATTTCGCGCCTTTTCAGCGGGTAAATCTCGGTACGCATATAACAAAAACAGAAGCTCTCTCATCACGTTATCTCTTAAATGACAAAGCAGAGCCTGGTCATTCAAGACATCTAAAGGCTAATTCACACGCTGCGATTTGTCGGGCCGATTTGTCGGTCACGACAAATCGGGGAACGAATCGACGTGTGTGAATGGCGATCCTATGCGCGCGCGACTCCAATCCGACAAGTCGGCCGATTCAGAAAAATCTGTGACTGCTTCACAGATTTTCGCGTGTCAGGCCCGATTTTAAGAACGAAAAAGGAGCCTGCAAAAGAATTGGCGCAAAACAAATTATATCTGCGGTATTTTAGCTGAAACCAAACTAACTAGTTATCACCTACCATTTTTTTTCCAAATCGTTTTGTAAAAAAGTTTTGACTATAAAAAATGCATGTGCAGTGCTTGCACTGTACATAAACCGATTCGCTTCCCGATTTATCTTGGCCGACAAATCGGGCCGACAAATCGCAGCGTGTAAATTAGCCTTAAAAGAAATTTTTAACGACTTGTCAGACCTTAGGTCATTTGAAGTTCTACTGACTTCAGTGTAAAATTCATCTTCTTGAAAGTTACCATCTATTTTCATGAGAAAAATTGAGATGAAAATCACAGATATCGGATAAAGGCTAATTTACACGCTGCGATTTGTCGGGCCGTTTTATCGGCCACGACAAATCGGGGAGAGAATCGGCGCGTGTGAATAGCGATCCGATACGCGCACGAGTCCAATCCGATAAGTCGGCCGATTCAGAAAAATCTGTCACCGCTTCACAGATTTTCGTGTGTCGGGCCCGATTTCAAGAACGAAAACGCAACCTGCAAAAGAACTGGCGCAAACCAAATTATATCTGCGGTATTTTAGCTAAAAAACAAACTAACTATCTATCACCTACCATTTTGTTTTCCAAAACGTTTTATGAAAAAGTTTTGACTATAAAAAAATGCATGTGCAGTGCTTGCACTGTATATAAACCGATTCGCTTCCCGACTTATCGTGGCCGACAAATTGGGCCGACAAATCGCAGCGTGTAAATTAACCTTAAAGGATTTTAAGGTTCACGTATCACGACAAGCAAACTATTCACAGTTCACGGGTTTTAATCGCGTATTTTCACTGGTCACGAAAATTAAAATTTAATCCCGTATCACGCAAAAACCCCTTTCACCCCCTCTCCGAATGTGAACAATAAAATTAATATTTTCAGACACTTAAAATTTCCACAGACAGTGAATAATTTGTCTCTACAGTCTTTCTTGAACGGCACAGTAGGTTTGGTAGGAAAACATAGGCACGCACTGCGTGCAGAACCGATTGCGTTTTTTGACCATGTGGCAATTTTGCGCTTGTATAAATTTCCCAACATAGTGTTCCCAGAGGACTTAAATCAACAAAGCCTAGCGCGTTAGAACTGTCATTCACCCCTACCCAAGCACCCTTAGGTATAACGAAGTTAGCGTGAGCCGACATACTAATGCGTGTGACAAACAGCGTGAACGCTCAAGTTCATGTCGCTTGAGTTCTGAGAATTTTCGAGCGATCCCGGAGAGTGGTTCTGGGTTTTTTCTATCCACAACTATTTTTCTCCAGTCCGGAGTTAGCGCAGGCCTACGAAGTGGGAGTTACGGACCGTTTGTTTGATTTTTTCCACGCCTTTCACGAATTTAATACATCTTAAGTGCAAGAAACAGACGTGTTGGAAAGTAAAGTCAATCAGCAATACAAAAAGTGACAATTGAAGAATTTACTTCATTCTCTAAAATAAAAAATCTAATTAAAGTGAATTCTTCAAAAGTAGACATAAAGAATTATTCTTTTTGCTATTCTGCTGTCAAGCAGAAACGCTATGTAAACTAAACGCCGTGTGGATACGGCTCTACCAGCAGAACACATGGACCTACT
Source organism: Siderastrea siderea (assembly GCA_964030785.1). Classification (NCBI taxonomy): domain Eukaryota; kingdom Metazoa; phylum Cnidaria; class Anthozoa; order Scleractinia; family Rhizangiidae; genus Siderastrea; species Siderastrea siderea. The sequence continues at coordinate 70,714,269 of OZ034968.1, read as the reverse complement.
CAGAGCCCTATTTTTTGATAAAATACATCAGTGTGGGGTATCGTGAACATTCCAGAGGAAAAAAAAACTAACGTAACGTGCGCGTACCTCAGCAGAAAATGACAAGTCTATTCTTTGCTTGCTGTCTTTACAACATTTTTTTTCAAGAGAATTTTTTTTTGTTGTGATCGAAATTACACATTTTCCATACTGTGATGATTAACAAGTCCATCAGTTCGGACAGTTTTATTACATAGTCAAAATGGACAACGCAATGGAAAAACTCCATCACCACTAGAAGGAAACTTTTCAGATAGGAACAGAGAAAAGCCAGAGCCAGGAGTCCTGCAGAAATTGGAAACAAGGTTGCTTGCAGCTGTAAGTATCTTTTTGTGACTTGATGGTAACTGGCATTTCCTTTGCTTTGAGAAAATGGTGAATGACATCTTTTGCTTTCTTGAATGCTGCTACAACAAGTTAATCCTTAAGGAACTTGAGATGTGTGAAGAACTGATGATAACCATTATCATCTTTCATCTTTGCCATCATCATTAGTGAACATCTTCAACGTTTTCAGTCGCGTATTGGTAGAGGACGTTGACCACCTTAATGGATGATAAAAATGGAAAAAGTAAATGTAAAAGGCACGGCAGAGTGGTGTGCTGTAAAATGGTAGTGTTTTAGTGCAGTACTTTACATCCAGGCACACATGAAGGGATGCATTAGGGAAAGGAGACCATCACTGAGACATCAAATTGACCCTGAGTAGCAGAACTCCACCTTACCACCACCTTGTTGTTATGATCATTTTTTCTTGGCCTAAAGTATGTCTTATGCAGACATTTTCTTATCTAAAACCTTCGTGTTAATACAAACCCATTTTTTTGGCCCG